>CM067349.1:6194710-6217210 GCA_034190875.2 Urechis unicinctus
GAAAATAGGAGAGGCTTTCAACCAATATAACTTTATGCAAGCAATAACAAGTATGTATTGCAAGACGTAGTTAAATAAGTAATTTCTTCCGCAATATGTTTGTCAAAATAAAGCGGGGGGGGGGGGGGAGGGGGGGAGGGGGGGGGGGGGTGGGAATTAAAGGCAATTGGCGAATGGCTGCAGACGGATTTGTCGATGTCGGAAATGTAATCAGTAGTCACCAGCGTGCTTAACTCTTATGTCTTACGAACCAATTGTTGCATAAATATGCAGAATGATAAGCGTTTATCTTGCTTGTATGCCTAGCTGCACGCTTTGCATTTAATTAAAATAGCAGCGTAGATTTGCATCCAACAATCTGAATTAACCAGCCATCCATGTTTAATGCGATTTGCCATTTTATATTTGCAAATCAGGATGTAATTGCTCCGCCATCAACGTTGATTTTGGACAAGTATATTGATATTCACACAAATGTAGATTGCTTTTGTGAGTGAGTATTCAAGTTGGCTGAATGTTCTTATGCTTGTCCAATATTGTATTTTACTGTAAGAATGGAGAATATGTACATGATATGTATTGCCCATTACAACGACACAATCCAGAGAGCCGACAGAAGCCATGTATTTTGTACCTCTTAGCAATGACAACAACACACAATCAGCGCAATATATTGTTTAACCTATTCGACTGGAAACACGTAAACCCTTTGCAATAAAGCTTCGGTGCATGGGAGGACGATTTTCATTGATGGTAATGCCAACAACGCCCACATTTGGGGAAAATTATTGCCAACGGCCTTATGAAAATGAAAAATCCGTCCAAAACAACCTGAATAAGAATGGTAATGAATAAATGGGAAAAAGAACGCTCGAGCATTAGATCGTAACTTACCATACCAGCTGTGATCATGAAGCGCACCAGAACGAATGTCATTGTGATAACCATAAACATACGCAAACATCACAATGTCATAGAGTTTATGCAGCGTTAGTTTTCACCAAGCCGTTAAGTCTCATCGCAAACCGAATTATTTTTCACTGTTTCTTTGCACGGGACACTTAATCCTCCTCCACATAGAAATCGTCTCTATTTCGACCGACATGGCTTTCTTGATTGTACTGGAAGTGAATCTAGGGTAAAATCATTTGATCTTCTTGCCATTGTCCGTGACAAAAACTTGAGCAGTCACATGGAAGGGATCAGAATACTGCCCAGCGCAACGAAAGCCATAAGAAACATTTCAATTCCCTAGGTAAGTTTCAATGCGTATGCGAACCGCCACATTCAATTGAGTGAACATTATTGATCGCTACATTGTTTTCAAAAGCGGGACACAGCGTTATTCAAAACTTCATTAGCCATCCCCAGCGATGTTTCCCTAACAAACAATATTCGAAATATAATATACATAACGTAGCTGCTCATAGTATCTATCCAATTAATATAGTATATGTTAATCACGGATAGTTTAATAGGGTAAGCTATGTGTTTGAATATAATTTAAAGTTTCATTCATGCAACCGTGCCTTGATATATTCAATCAATAAGTCATTGACAAAACAATCATAAATGCAGGAACAAGATATTCATTGGCCCAAATGCAAGTGACAACTATTGTGAATATATACCAACTGCTGCCGTTGATAATGCTGTTATAGAAGTGACACATGGATCACATCATGCGAAGTCTTCGCCACATTTTCACTATTAAGCTTACAAAATGAATATTTTGAATTATCCAATCACTGTATACCACACATGTAACACCAATACTAGGACTGGGGAATAAACGTTTTGCTTAATTTGCACATTCAGTTAGCCCTTTCTTAATGTGACCCAATTCATCTTATGTACCACATGCAATAAAATATATATTTATGCATATACCTAAATAAATCAAGTGGAAGAAAGTTAAATCTGTAATGAGATAAGGAACTGGTGGAAGTTTTTTTTTACTGATAGATGCATGAATGAGATTTATCTGAATGCCACACAAGCCATTATTTATGATAATAAGTCAAAATTAACAGTCCAAAATAGGTTTGAACTTTTATAATCAGGAAACTTGCTTTGATACAAAAAAATTGGAATGTTACGTTGCAGCAAACATTTATTGTAGGAATTTTAATGATCTACATGCCAGATATAGCCCCTAAACTCTCCAGACTCCAGTGGTCCAAAATTCGTCACACCTGAATTATTCCCATCTTAATATTGTTCAGTAAAAACGGTATATATTGCCCAGTACGTACAGTTAGTGAGGAAGGGTAAGTTAACCACCGGTCAGAAGCTTGTAAATAACCACAAAAAGCAGGAGTGAGTTTAAGCATACATGGTTTAGCCCTATTCGCAGTAGGCAAAGAAACTTTGCTTCTGACAGCATCCGTTCTGTTTACTGCTTTTCTATCTCATCTCTCATATCTGCGCTGTAGGAGCAAAGAGCCGCTTTCTAAGGTTCCGATGCCCACCATACCAGTTGAATGATTCCCTTTTCGGAATTGGGCTATATGAACAAAATTATGGTAGGGTTAAGTATGAAAATGCCTTGATCGCCTTAAAAGATTCTGCCACACTAAGGTGGCATCAGATCTTCAAAACACCAGGGGCGAGCGCCTTGCCTACTTTCGCTGTACCCTGGTACCTGCGATTGTGCGAAGTTATTGCCTCTTGAATTTCATTACTGAGCCATTATATTTCGGAACACCAGACAACTGTTTGAATATAGAAATACATACATTTACCATTGTGTTTCCAAAGAGACATCCCCTTACAACATTCAAGCATAGACACATTCTTATTGATCGACCATTAATATTATCATCACGCCAAGTCATGACAATTTTATCACGGGTCTCTCGATTTAGGGAAGTTGGTCTGATGCATTCATCAAGCTTATGGGCCATTTACCTAATATGGGCCATTTACCTAATATGCCGCAGTAACGTCATCATCTATGCTGACATATTTCACTCGATAGGGATATATTTGGGACTCTATAGGGAGACTAATATCATATTATACAGTGCTCTCAGATACGAGTAGATCAAAAAGAGAGTTTCTATGCTTGAGTGTTTTAAGGGGAAGGTTTATGGTAATGTTGAAGATGATTACTGCGCCTAATTCAGCTCAACAGCATAGAAGATGAAAATATTGGCATTACTACTGGAGTTTACACCTGATATTGGAGCTGATGCATTCATTGATATGGTGTTTCACATTCTAGAACTATGGTAGCCGGAAAGTTAAAATACCTTAGTTTGTAAATTTCAAGGATGTAAATAAAGTGTACAGCTGCATATGAGTACATGCCGACGACTTACCTATAAAATGAATATAAACGTGCCGACGAGCCGTCACGTTAACTTAGTATCATCCGATCAATACTTAAATGTTTATGCACAAAACTATTATTGGCATTGTTTCATGTAAGCGTTATCTCTAATTTATACCCTATCAATTATAAGACCGTGTTTGCAATCAGAACATCAATATTGTTGAAATGCTGCAACTAAGACGTTTGAGGGCTCATGGCGTTACGGAGTAAGCGGTAAAATACGCACAACATGGGACTGTTGTCATTGAAACATTGACGTCTGTAGTACCATATTTTCATCGCACGCTGACACAATTTGTCAAGTTTGGCTTTGACAGCAATTTGAGTATGTTGAGGTTTCCTTCGGCGGCGTATTTCGAAGGATAGTCAGCGCATTCTTTATGGTTTTCCAAATCGATTATTAATTCAATGATAGTGCTTTAATATTTTTTTATTTTGACTTATTGATTTGCGAACTGACTGAATGTCAAACGGTGATCTAGACTCCATGGGAAATTAAAATATCATACAGTCCGGCAATTTGGGCGATAACAGAGTGCATTTATGCTGCTCGTTCCATGTGATCCAGGCAGCACATGTGGAAATATAGTCGCGCCTCTACGAGTAGTCTTCAAATTTAGGTTGTGTATATAGTATGAGTCAAATTGGTTGCATATGTAGTATGTAACAATATGGTTGATGTTTTCCATGACCATTGATGCCTGACCTTTTTGAAACGCCTGTTTTGAACCAAAATATATATTTTACACCTAAAATGAGGCAACAGCAGATACGTTCAATTAGCAGAGTGCTATGCGAATAATTAAATTCACCTACATTGTCAGGTTTTATTTCCTAACCAATTTAACCGTTTGTTGGTTTGCACCTTCGTCAAAAGCTAGCTATGCCATGGGGACGAATGATTCGGCAGGAGAAGCGTTCAACACTATGAGTTAATGGGGACACGTAGGAAAGTTGACTGAAATATACCCACAACATGTGTAACATACCAAAGACCATGAAGTGTATGAAGTAGGTGATAACAAATTGTAATCAGTAGCGGTTTTAAATATACACCAGCAGGTGTAATATTCTACAAATTGGTCCATTGTTGCTGCCTAAATCTGTTCGGTGTTTTCTTTGCGATACAGGGGAAGCATTTGAACATGCTGCAACTTTATTAATAAGTCTATATGGTTGGCTGAATCACCCCTGATGTAATTAGGCCGACCAATCATGCAAACAAAATTTTATACGCCTTATTAATGGATTTATCATGTTTTTCTGAGTAATTCTACCTCAATATGACATGAGCGACTGTATCGTACGTCTTCCTATAATGTGGTGTTTCTTTATTGATTTTACTTATAACAGCCTAATATAGCATCACAAATTCCTTTAGTGTCAGTTCATGAATGTAGCATAGTTTATAAATGTAGTTGTTACGTTGAAGAAGTCGCGCAATATGCTGTCCATACCTACCTACCTACCTACCTACCTACCTACCTACCTACCTACCTACCTACCTACCTACCTACCTACCTACCTACCTACCTACCTACCTACCTACCTACCTACCTACCTACCTACCTACCTACCTACCTACCTACCTACCTACCTACCTACCTACCTACCTACCTACCTACCTACCTGCCTATCACCTGCTTATCTACCTGCCTGCTACCTCCCTATGTACCAATCTTTCGACGTGCATAAATGCAACCTTTCATAAGTGCATGTTTGCACGCGTGCTTACCTGAATGAGTGCATGCATGCATGCATGCGTTAACATGGGCAAACATAAATGCTTACCAGCGATGTTTCCACAATTGAAATTTCTAGAATCGTAATCCACGGAATAGCTGGCAGCTTGCAATCGATATCATGCTAGAAGCTCCTTGGCCAATGCACACTCGCCTGGATTCTAAATGTACGAATACCATTATTCTGTGACTCGGTTATCATGGAGAATGTGCAAATAGCGGTGTTCCTTTTTTTATTGCACAGACGCAGAAAAAGCACGTTTCCATGTCCATGCTTACTTTCGGTCACTCGCAAATGGAACATGACAGCGAGCGAGACAATCCAGAACATTAGCCTCCGCCGACCCAGCATTCGTCCTTTGTTACAGGCATATCGATGGCATCTCAGGTGCAGATTTGGAAACATCCGATGCAGCCTTCTTAGGGAGTAACAGTAATGTGTGTGGAATGAGGACTGCTGGTAATTAACAGAAAGACCCTTAAGTCGAATATTAGAAATGAAACATCCAACCATAGCATGGGAAGCGTGAATTTAATGACCCACAGCCTATGAATATAACCTGCATAAAGATGAAAGCGAAAGTGGTCATAAAAAACAGGCACGACATTCGTGTTGGCCTTTATTTTTATTAAAGCAACCATTTAGCGGTACAGCACCAGGTGTTTGGCATCGCCTATGATTAATCAGTCATACCAACTGAAATGAAGCAATTCAAACAATAGATTGGTTGGTCCAAAATGGCACACCGGGCCAACATTGCGAATATAGAGGTGTATATAGTGTAATAATTCATCGACACCGAGTCACATGTGTACGCTAGAGTTATGCGAGTCATATTGGCTCATCGCTGATAAATGATGCATTTTCCATAGCTCGGTTACTTCAGATGCCGGAGCTCCTTCGTAATATAATGATAGCTCAGGTTATTACGAGGAGCAATATTAAAGAGGATGTTTTTATTTAACCAAATTATGAGATCACTCCCTATTGAGTGATGTACGCGTACATTACCCCAGTTAGACGCTGCAGAAGTTGCAACAAAGTGCTATGCTGATTGCTATGGTGATGAGTGTATTTTGCAAGTACCAGCAGGTGAGCCGTAAAGGTGTGGATCACAAAAAAAACGAGCCACAGACGTTGGTTTTTCGCCAGAAACCCTCATCAATTACCTTTTGCGATGGGAAAATTGCGCTTGGACTTTTTGTAACGCCGTATGTTAATATCCTATTAAACGACCATTGATGCCATGTATGCACATAATTGAGAATCACATCGCTTGATACGTGATGCACTTTCATTTGGTTTCAGTTGGAAGTGACTTCAATATAAAACTATAGCATGTACGTATCGCTATGCAATAAGGTAAGGATGCCGAGCCTTTGTAAAAGCAATTATTTACTAAACACATCGTTGCTGATGTCAACGCCATGGCAGAGTTCTAGGTTCTTACTAACGAGCTCTGCTCTCAAGGCTGAACTCACATTCACACTGGGAACCGATACAATGAATAGCGCATGAATGACGTCCTCGGGAGGACAATAAATTGTGTGGCTACTGCATGTGTTGTGCTGCTTCAGACCTGTGATTCCGCAATTTCATGCTAAGGCAATAGAACACCAGATTTTTTTTCTAAGGTCAATTACGCGCGTATACAAACAATACTAGCTGGAGTGATTTTCGTCGTTACAGAGGTCTATAAAGCGTTCGTAGCTTTCCGTATCCCAGCGGAATTGTAAGAGAGATCTGCCGATGTGCCTTGATGCAAGCAGTTGGATGTATGCTTTGCCAGATGCAGCTGAATTAACATTTCTCTCGCCGTATCTGCAACCAATTATAACGAGAGCAATTACGATAAGCACATTAAACATGACTGAAAACTGATAAGCAGTTGGTTTTGTCGACAGCAAGCATAAGCGTACTTAACAGGCAGATCTGTAGAGCGAATCTGCGGTGCAAATCTGCGGATTAGTAGGCATTTATCTTGTTTATATGCATTGTTAAGTACATGACCTTTTAATAGAACAGCAAACTGATATATTTCTAACAATCAGGGTTGCCCATAGGTCTTTGTATAATCCCAATTTATTATGTATCAATTTATAATGTAAGTTGCGCAACATAAGTAGTTCAATAAGTAAAGTTATATTTAGACATGTTCATTTGACAACCTGACGCAATGACCGCCTCACATCCTTTTATGCTCCTGTTCCGTTGATGCCCTTCGTACGAAGAATTGTTTTGTATCGTCAATATTCCTGTCGGAATTTATTCGGAAAACAAATTAGGGCTCTTCAAGGCTGCTGACATATAATATATAACACACACGCCAGGAAATGCAACCCTTATATGAAATATATTTGGATCTGATTGCGTCACAACATTTTGTGGACTTTGTAACGGTCGAAACAATTCTAGGTTCTTACCTTGCAAATACTCCAAGTATCTCGACAAATCGCTCATTATTAGACGACCTCAAAGGGGCGTGCTTTTCATTTAGACGAAGGTAGACATTTCATCTGTTAATGCTGCGATTTATTTTCTAACACCGTCCACGCAATATTTGCTTTTATGTATTCGCAGTTTTGCATGATCTAAATATAGGTTACTACACGTCAACTAACAATGCGAACATCAAGACATGAAAAAGGGAAGTAGTCGTTTTCGCGCCCGCTATTATTTGTGGTAAACAGCACATCACAGCACTGGATGGTAGCTAGGGCATAGAGTTTACTATCTTTACCAGCGGCGATCCTGAAGTGCATTTAAAAAGACATTCTAAAGCATCACCATTGCAAGACGTGGCAGCACATTGTTTACAAATATGACAGAGACATTTCATTGACAAAGAAAGTGACCAACAGAGAGCCACGGTTATATCCACTCATAATTTACCTGTTTACAACGCAAAGGAAAATACATCGCAATATTAAGTAGCTGATATTATTGCTTCATTTCAAATTTCTGCAGAATTACACCAATCATTAGACATCGGTATCCATTATGTCTAGGCCTTCAGGTTACTCCTGATATTTAGGGTGTTTGCCTCTTTTGATCTCTTAAAATTGACAGGACGTGATCATTCAATAATCGGACAAATTCGAAAACTGTTTACACCGAACGAAATATCACCAACAAATCAACATATTCAGCGCTCGACATGATATGCATAAATTTGAGTGTGTTGCCCAGAGCTGCTTATATTACAGTTTTGACAAATATAGCACGTTTAAGTTAAGAATATTATATTACGATTAGCTATCTGACTCAAGTGGCAACCATAATGAATATTTACTACCTGTTGCAATTTTAAATAATGCAGTTTATTATTGGAATGGAAACTTGGTACACACCTTGCGTTAAGACGTCGCCAGATTTTTGCGAAACGTCGCGCTCAAGCTGTAGTCGTGCATTTTCGAAAGCTACAAAGCGGTCGAAAGGACGAAGGACCATCTGGATCAATTTGCAACCTATTTCTTCCCAATCTAGTCTAACCTCTTCCCTTGGACTATAGACTCTAAATACCACGTGGCGTTTAGATGCGGTTGATGAGCCGCAGGTTTGGACTACACAGACAACTGTGTTGCCTACTGATAGAGCAAATATCCTGTAAGCACCATTTTTTGCAAGAAGACACTTAAGTCGCATGCAACAAAACATTTTCCTAATGAGGGGCTACAAATAATTCATTGCCGCATCTTGGCAGGTACAGGCGCGTGTAACTGACATTCAATTTACATTTGTAATCATTTGCCATACTGCCGCTACTGCAGAAATATTGCACGTTAAATCAAATCAAGAGGCAATGGCATTGTACTGCAATATTTCTGTCATTAGTCAATATTTTGATTATTTGGCGTTACAGTATATGTCAAGCGTGCAGAGATTAGTATCCATTTGGCGTTTACCATGCCAGACACTAGCGCAAGCCTTGCTCCATCATAAAGAGTACGAGCGAGCATCAATCAAGTCATTCTATCCAGCATATATTTTCCTTTTGATCAAAAGAAACATGAAATAGTTGGATACTCGTATATATGACAGTAGCTAAATCAAAATATCAGGAGTTTTGCATTTCCCACCTATTGACTTCTTTCAAATTGGTTCGAACGCTGGCAGCATTTATGCGAAGAACATGTATGTACAATATTAAGATAACACACATACAATGTTTCAGAATGATGCATGTACCGTTGCATACCAATGCAAATAAGAGCCATTGAACCTCTCATTTTTCTCACTGTTGTTTCTTAATTGCTAGACGAGAGTATGTATGCAAACAACGAGTTACGCACATATGCTGATGAGGTCGCCCTTTGTCCGGCGCACTTCAAACTAGTCTGCTCTTATATTGGTCATTTTGTACTTTGTAGCCGCTTACAGTGCTTGATTAATCCTTTAGGATGAGGCACACAATGTCACATGGTCATGGAGGCATTCGCTTGCCAAGTACCACTAAACGTGCTAGTATGGGGTGGATCATACGAGAGTATTATAACCAAATAACGCATTGAACGGTTTTCTCTCGTATCTCTCTGTTTGTCATTTCAATGTGACAAAACACTTAGCCTTGCCAATAAAAATAATCTTCATCGTATTCTGAGCGGGAGGGGAACGCATTCAGTTCGTGGTTATTATTTAATACAATAATCTTATGGTTAGGTTCCGACTTTATATTTACAATGGGATTCCTCTTTACGAATATATCAGTTCGCTAATAAGATGGAACAAAACCCAACACCAGTTAACGGTTCGAGGTGATCGCTATTATGTTTGAGCGTTTAGCCTGCTTGAATGTAATGACCATATCTGTTTAACATGTTATATAATCACCTGGTAGGTTAAACTTCAATGACGTTACTGGGTCAGCGTAAAGCGTACATGAATACCGTCTTTTTGCCGCTGTCTACAGTCTAGGTTGAATAGAGCACCGAACAAGCAATAATAACTTGAATATATAATTCTAATAAGCTAAGTGTTGACAATAGCGCAGCCAGATACATTCAAACACACAGAATCATGCGGGACTTATTGCTCGTTCATGTGTATTAAATCTCTGAAGCTGGGATGGGCCACATCGAAAATGTCTGTTTTTTTGACCTTGCAGAGGTTTATTAAGGTTACAGATTATTGGTCCATTACGGCTAATGGGGAAGGAATCCCAACGAAAACCATTAATGGAGTCGTATATCTGGCTTACTTGTCAAACCTAATGAAGTTGATAGTTGTTCGTAACTTTGTCTTACAGACGTCAGCAATATCAAAATAGCCTCGGGTTGCCGACCACATCGTGAATGTGATGATATATGTTTCCAATACTTAGTAACACCACATTTGAAAGGAAATACACAATGTAAATTATTATAAACGCACAGTATCGTTGTTAGTTCTTACTTCGCACTGTGCTGGAGGGGAAGGCATTCAATGCGTCGTTAGTATTAATTGCTATAATCGCATGTTTATGTTCCAACTATTACCTATAAGAGGTTTCATGTAGAGACTTTCACTGAGCGAATACATCAGTAAGCCATGCTAAATTTGCAATAATAAATTTTTGCCTATCCGTATCATTTGTTGATATGCAGTAATGCATGTCGATAATAGTTTAGCAAGGGCAGAAAATGCAACCGGCAGTAAAATGATTGCATCCGACAAGCACAGCTTTAAACTATAGCGATAACGCAATACGGGCCAACGTTAAAACGTTTCCAGTGATTATCAGGGGCGCTCTTCGTCGTTAGGAGATTCAAACATGAGTTCCAGCAGAATAATAAGAGAGGCTTTCAGCCATAATATATTAATGCAAGCCATAATATGTAGTTAAATAAACAATTTCATCCGCATGTTTGTCAAAATAACGCTGGGGAACAAATCAAAGGCAAGTGGCAAATCACTGCAGACTGAGCTGTTGTTGTCGGTTATGTAAACCAGTAACCGCCAGCATGCTTAACGGTTATACCTCATGAACTAATTGTAGCACAAACATGCAGAATGATAAGCATTTATCTTGTTTGTATGCTGGCTTCAATCATTATATTTATGTGAAATAGCAGCGTAGATTTGCATCCAACAATCTGGATAAACCAACCGTCCATGTTAAATATAAATTGACATTTTCTATTTGCGAATCAGGGTCGGATGTAATTGCATTGCAAGTATATTGATATTCATACAAATATAAATTGCTTGTGTGAGTGAGTTTTTCACCAAGCCGTCAAGTCTCATCGCCAAACGAATTATTTTCCGTTGTTTCCTTGTACGGGACACTTAATCCTCCTCCTTCTTGATTGTGCTGGAAGTGAATGTAGTCAGGTGATTTCTTGGCCATTGTCCGTGGCAAAAACTTAAGCAGTAACATGGAAGGGATCAGAATGCTGCTCAGCTTTTCGAGGGTTGCTTTGTGTGCTCGGAGTGCGACGACAGCCATAAGAAACATTTCAATTCCCTAGGTAAGTTTCAATGCGTATGCGAACCGCCACATTTCACTGAGTGTACATCATTGATCGCTACATTTTTTCAAAAGTGGAACAAGGCGTTATTCAAGACTTCATTAGCCACCCCCAGCTAAGTTTCCATAACGGACTGGAATCAAAATACAAAATACATAGCGGAGCTGCTCATGGTATCATTCCAATGAATATAGTATATGTTAATCACGGATAGTTTATTATGGTAAGCTATGTGCTTGAATATAATTTAAAGCCTCAGTCATACAAGCGTGCCTTGATATATTCAATCAATAAGTCATTGAAAAAACACTTATATGGCAAGATATTCATTGGCCCAAATGCAAGTGGGAACTATTGTGAATATATACCAACTGCTGCCGTTGCTAATGCTTCAGTCTATTATAGAAGTGACACATGGATCACACCCTGCGTACAGTCACATTTGTGTTGCTTTTCACCATTAAGCTGCATTGATGTACTTTTTATAGCTAATGGCACCCCGCGCTATGCCACTGTCTCAAGGCGGTATGAGTGGAAAAATGACAAGCGCTAAGGTCAAAATGGCCCACATATTAGAATACTTTATTAGCTACACTTGCTGTTACTCTCACCCACTAATCGTTATAGTGTTGCTCTGTTGTATCAGCCATGCCTATTTTAACCCGCTGAACTAACTGACTAGCAGTTTTACTCCGTCACGTATATTAAACACCGATTGCTACGAGAATGCACCTGGGCGTGACATAGAAAAGTTTGAAATCACTTTGATCGTAGAAACCTTTAAGTCATCTAGGTAGTAATGTTTTATATGGTGTTTTAATACTATTGACATCTTTATCAACCAAATCTTATTTATTTGGTGACCATCGTAAACTGACTTATTACACGTAGTAAGTGCTGTTTTCTGCCCCCATAGCTATCAATTCTTCAAAAACCACTGTTTGTTAAGCAACGTCGACGCATAGGGATTAATGCTTACTACGGGTATGCGCCTATTACACCTCTTACCTACAAGACATCGACATCCTGTGCTGTATTTCCATGTACTCACGCTGATCAATAGAGAGAGAGAATAGTGCCCCATTTGTGCTATTTAGCGTTTGATATTCATTGGTCAGGGCAACTTAAACACGCTTTAATCAAGTACAAATTTAGCATGTCTCTACTAGTGTACATGATAGTATCCGTGCAACAATAACGCCAATGGCTACAGGTGAACGATCTTCGGGATTGATAAATTTGGCTGTGGGAAAGCTAGCCCTAAACTCTGCTTAAACTCTCCACACTTATTACGTGTCAAACCATGCATTGGTAGAATGCGCACCACACGCTATCGTTCGTCACTACGCGATGTCATTGTGCTTTACAGATTGCATAACTTAACATCGTATCAACGATAATGGGCCGTCTGGGATGTACTTTATATCAGTATTAATAATAGGAATCCTACCGTTATTGAGCCTACTTGTGCCTACGACTATCTACATATCCTCAGAGTAAAACATAACAAAGGCAAAGGCTTTGTACTTAACCAATATAAAGTGGAACGAGAGACACTGGATCCACATCATGCCCTAGTACATCCTAGCGCATAGCTCCCCGAATGCACATTTAAAGATCATAAACACAATTTTTTTTAAAAGCGAAATTCGAAAGAATAAACTTCAATAATGGTATTCATATCAATAGCGGTTACTTTGGAGCACCCTATTCCTTTAAAAAATGATTTTAAAGTGTTTGTTTTCGTCTTCCACTCGTTGAACATCCCGCTCGGCAACGTTCGGAATTATTTGGCCCGTGACGTCACGTTCGCTGCTCTGTGCTCGCTGATCACGAATGTCAACAAGCTTCGCCATTGTTGTCGCGGCTCGTTGATGGTTTATGAAAAAGTCTTCACGGTTTGTTACACTCACAGTTTGGATTATGCCTTATTGTTGTGTCGGTTAAGTGTAGAAACGCCGAGAGGTCAGGTAAGAGTTTCTTTCGGGTTCCCGAAAGACCGAAAAACGCACAAGAATTGGATTGCAAAGGTGAAGAGGAAGGATTGGAAGCCGACCAAAACAACTCCTGTCATTTGCTCCGACCACTTTGAGAGGGACGCCTATGAAACGGACCCAGAGCTGCTCAGAAGTCTGGGCTTTTCTAAACAAACTAGGCTCCGCCAAGGTGCCTTGCCAACGATTTTTAATTACATGGGTGTGAACCAGGATCGAGTAAAACGTCGAGGTGCCTTTGAGAAAAGACGACGTCAACAGGTAAGATAGCTAGGACCATTCAATTTTTATTCCCAGTCATGGTTGTGCCTTTGTGTTTGATTGACAGCAAAATTTATTTCTTATATGAATAATCATACGACCCAAATGACATGGCCGTGTTAAGGCTAAGGCATCACTGATGAAGAAAGGCCCCATGAGCATGGCTCAATAACTGGTGTTTCAATGTGATCTCAAAATGCTTGCCTGTTTATTGTTTAGGGATTTGGATACACTACACACTGTGTTTAATTGGTCCATTTACACGAGGAGTACTACTGATGTCATGGGACAAATTAGACAGTCTGTATATAGAAGTATATTGATATAGGTGATTTTGATCCCTATTTTGGGAAATATCATTGGTGTACAACTGGTCGACACTGAAACACGTGATGCCTCTGTTTGTAGGTGCTGCATGAAATGTTAACTGGAGCTGAGATGCTTGATGCCTCCAGTGAAAGTGAAAACGAGATGACAGGTGTGCCCGAGATAGAGGCCAGCTCAACTGAACCGGTAGAGGGCTCCCACAAATCGTTTGGAGTTCAAACATGTTTGCTTGTAGGTATATTGAGTCACCTGGATGTCTATATTCGACATGGAAAGTGACGAGGATGATATGGATGAACATGCAGTGCACCAGGAAATGTAAGTGATAGTTTACTTTGAAAATACTCCTGTAAACAGTGGAATTGTATTGCATACTTATAAAAATCAGTGCTCTCTCATAAGCATAATAAAGCACCTACAACTTTGGTTTTACAGAGGCATTGAGCTGGAGGATGGCCCTGGTCGTGAACAGCAAACACCTTCTGAAAGACATTGGCAGATTATCTCCGTCTGAGCAGACTTCCAGCTTAGAATCTTTCCACAAGGTGGTGATCTTCTTCTATTGCTGCTCAATTTGAAAAGCCAGCAAAGGACATTCTTGTGGGAGCACACCGATGCCGCTTCAATCATGCAAAGAAAATCTACTCAGCTACTTTCTAGGTATCCTCTGTAAAGGCCCTCTGGATCTAGGAATGTAGATCTTATTTTGTTTAAGACACATGATGGCAATACTTTACTGTTATGTCTACCTAATCTGTGCCACACCCAGTAGATGAAACAGCGATAGGCCAAATATCTGAATAACCTGGAGCAAAAAAGAATTGATTATTTCTTAGGGAAATATGAAAATAATGTTTTTTTAACTCTTTTTTTTTGGTCAACTATGTACTCCAGATATAAATGTATTGCTGGTTTTGTTGTTTGTTGTCATGTAGCACTGAACGTGATTACCAAATGTATTGCACACCATGGACACTTGGAATACACATTGTCTATGTCCAGAAGTGGCTGTGTGTCTTATATTTGCTTCAATAAAGGCATAACTAACTCAATTGTGTTAACTTCATCCCCTATATGTCCATCTATCTGTATGTAATCGAATTTGGATGCAAGCAGGACATTACGGTCGAAACAGTTTGACTTGAACCCTGGATGTTCGGTCATTCATGGCCACTCTTCTATTGTTGCCAGAGTCTTCGGGTAATTTTGACAACAAACACATTCCCGCAATGTGGTCATCTGATCGCAGTTGTTACAGCTACACCTGAAAGGTTGCCCAAATCAAGCTTTAGCCATTTTTAATTCCATGTTAGATCATTCACATAACAAAAGCTGACCCAGCAGTCCATGTTTGTCCATGATTCACAAATTCTTCTGACTTTGACGGGGTCTGACTTTATTTGTGAGCAAAAGAGTAGACTTAGTCTTTTAAATAAACACTGATGAGATATATATTAACAGGACGTCTAAATTCTGAAAGGGGCCAGTTCACAGGCACCCAAGTCAATTATGTGATCATACATGTCACTATCGCTCGGGGAAAGCGCTGGGTGAATTTATTGACTTGGGTGTGTGGGCCAGATAGACCCCATTACACGGAATTGTTATTTCTACCTATACTAATCCATTTCGATATTTAGACTAATAGAGACGAAAAATTTCTACCCACCACACTTCCACTGGCCTGAAAGTCAAAGCGTCTTTACTGCATTCATTTTCCGAGTCGGAATCCGATTCCAGGTTTCTGAGCTCTCAACATCATTATCTGACTCGGTTGCTATTCGCAATCGTGTGGGCTCAAATAAATACCAATGGACATCATAAGTCCTCATTTCACATAATGAGGCTTCATAATCTTCATCTGATGACGACATGTTAATAGATACCAATCAGTAGAAAGGAAAGTTGCAGGGAAAAAATCGCGGATCGTATAATTTTTCTCAGCTTCCGAAATACCACCTTCGAATTTGTTTTGGGACGAGCCGCAAACGTGACGTCACGCGACCTGCCTCCTAGCGACCAACTGGTGCAAAATGGACTCAGGGAATTCAATCGGAATTAAACCCGAGCACCACATTCTCAGCGGATTTATGTCCACAATACTTGAGAGAATGTAAAATTATCTACCGTGGTCAGATTAAAAGATATTTTCCTACGTTTTGAAACATAAAAATCGGATATGTCAAAAACGTTAGTTTTGATCTTTAAGGTATTTCTTTCTTTTGCGTGATAATGGATAGTCCGATACTTAAGAAGGAGCGCAATTGCCTAATATTCCGGTACATCAATGTTTTGATTTTGTTTGGGGGGTGGGGGGCGGGTTCTGTTATACAAAGGCCTATAAATGTAAATATACTGACCACTGTAACATTTGACGGACCGAGGGGTGTGAATTTGAGCCGTGCATGGCATGCAAGAACAATATGCCCGTTGCTGCATCAATGGTAGCTGAAAGTCAATGAAAAGTTTACAACATTTAAATGATTATTTCAATTTGCGCTTACAACGAATTGCGCAAAGCGTAGACGAAAACAAACCTTTTAGTGCATGCACTTATCACTTCCAGCAATCACGTTTTCTTAGAAGTCGACCTCAGTATGTACTCAACTCGCCTGCCAAACCTCCAGGTGTATATTGAGACAATACTAAGATGTCGTCAGTAATCTAAATCGAACATTCAGTATTCTATATATATTGCTACGTTACAAGTTACGCCCTTTTTGAGTATAATATAAATTACAGTTTGGGCAACAGCGACATTGTCATGAGGTCCGACATTGATCAGTATGCACTGAACTCAGTAGAACATGAATCTAAAATACAAGTGGCATCCAGGCAGCGTAATACGTCTATTCGCGTAACGGTAATATAACAAAACGGATGCTTATTTAATGTCCAATCTTACGATCGAGAAAGTATTCAGCGTGAAAGATTCTTGACAAATTATTAACGTTTAATCACGTTATTTCAAAAGAGAGATCATCAACATTTGTGGTCGGTATGCACCAAAAATACAAGTAATCACCACCACTATGACAAAACTTGGTGATGTGGGCTCGCAAAAAAATACCTAAGCAACAAGTTTTTCGGGTACATGTTCGAGTAAACACTCTTCTTATGACGCACTGCAAACCATTTGTATGATGATCACGCCAAGTCATGTAGATATTAACACGGGAAGCTCGGTTTACGGAAGTTTGTCAGATCCCATCATCAAGATTATGCGCCATTTCTCTAATGATGCCGCGGTATTTGTTGTGTGCATCATGTATGCCGACAGCTTACACACGATACATTACTCGATAGAGAGACCCATATAGGAGCATGCAGTGCCTTCAAATGCGAGAAGACCACTAAGAGTTGCGTTTGTTGATCTTTGTTTGTCCAAGATGTTTTCAGGAAAGGTGCACGAAAAGTGAGACGATTGATTAATTCACAGGCACCAGATTCACCTCAACAGCACAGCATGGAAGATAAGCATACTGTCTTTCAAAAGGGTTAAATCCTATAAATTGAATCGTGCATCCAATGTTCTAAAGCTGTCGAATATATGTGGTAGCCGCATGGTCAAAAACATGCGGTTGAACACTCACACTGATAACCACTATCGTTTTGTGAATATTAGGCCTATAACGGTGCATATTTGTGAGAGTGGCCGTATCTACATCATACCGCAGTCTATGAGTATATTCTATGTAAGCGGCATCACTATCTTTTCTTAACAGCCTGCTGGCATACCTGCGTTTCCATATCGACGAGAAGACATCCAGAACGTCACACTGGTAGTCGTTTCTTTCTTTCATTTTCTTTTACCGACTAATGTTTCGAATATATACGAGTTAAATGTCACGTTTACTTTGTGTCTATAACTGTATAGATATTTGATTGTTACAGAACAATATCAGCAGGCATTGTTTCATGCTAGCATGTTCTCTTATTAATACATAGTCAAATGATTAGCTTGTGTTTGTACGGCAATCAGTTTTTGGAAATTGGTCAGTATGCCTCATCAACGAGCCTTACAGGGTCAGCTGAAAATAAGCAGATTGCTGTTATAAACTCCAATCAATAGGAATTGGTACTCACAATTAGTAGACTGTGAACATTGAAAATTTCCCTATATGCTAACAGTTTATATTCCCCATAATTCCGTTATAATAACAAGTAGTCATGAAAAGCAATATTGAATAGATATAGACTGTATAATGTTAAATAGTTATGCCTGTCGCCTTTATTGTTTTGAAAAGCCTGGTCAAATAACCCTCTCTTCATATTGTCAACTGGCACTCAAATGATGTCCTAACGAGCATGTTGGTGATTCAAGCTGCATGAATCTCTGGTTTGCATCTATTATGAAATTATGTCATGCACACAGCATATTATAACGTGCATTACTTGTTCCTAGTGCTGTTCAATATACTAATAGCAGTGCATATGGTGTAATTTATAACTGTGACAACATCGTTTAGCAGTAGATTTTCCCGTATCCTTCCGACGCATTTAATGCAATGCATTGGTCCCCTTATAGTGCTGTGTTGGTAAGGATTACGGTTGTTGGAATGGTTAATCGTTTATCTAACCACGGCGCCATAGGTTTATGAGGTTCTGTGTTGGTTACTTGTGGACACGTGCATGAATGACAATAATAAAAGTTCATTGGAGAAGAATGATCGTCGCGGTTATCGTGAAGGAAGATAAGGGCGGGGTGGGGGTGTAGCAGTGAACGCCCTTCCTCAAAGACTCTTAATCAATTATTTGTCGCTAAACTCGTATTCGCTCTTAGCATCAGTGATTGAGGCAAAATAAGTAACTACCATGGTTTTAAATGTTGAATTCACTCATATTATATAAACCTCTGAAGATGTACAATATGCTGCTATTCGTCGTAAAGAATTTAAGCGATATTATAAATATAATTATAACATGCAAAGAGAAAACTGTATCTGCAATATGGTAACTGGCTCCAAACCAATAAACATCAATTTGCTCAGTGCCAGGGTAAGCTCTGCACCACGTTATGTGTTTGATATTTATAACCCAGTAAAAAGAGCCTTGAGCATCGAGATTTTTTTTAGAGCTATGTTGTATGCTCAGTAATAGAATCATTTGCATTTTTAGCTGGTCAATTACGGAAAAATCTTATGCACTGTTGATTTAAAATCTGAGTGTGAAATCAGCCATCGAACCATTGAAGTCTGTCAAACGGTGCTGCAATAACAGACGGCACTCGATAAATCGCGATGAGTTATGGAATGGATAACAATATACACAATAACTGCAATTATGCATGGAAGTAGAAAATTATGTCATCACGTGTGGTTATATATATAACCATAACCTGTGGCAGTACTCTCAGAGCTTAACAACCCTGCAGCTAGTTGACGATGCGGAGGCCGTATGTATGCGTTTGTTGCCCACCATGTGTTATAGCCGATTCAGCACTGTGTTCAAGGTTTTTGTATCCGGAGCCAATCCGTAGGCTGCTAGCTCAATAGAACCAGGATCAGGGACAATGAATAATGCATGGATGACGCCCTGTTGAGAGCCAAAAAAAGGCAACGAGAAACAGAAGCCCAGGCAGAGCAAACAATTGGGACCATTGGTATAGAAAAGGATCATTAGTCCAGTTTTGAGAACGATTTTCAGTTGTCAAAAATGTAAACAGCACTCAATATTATATGTAAATATCACATCTCAATAGTAGAAAGATCTTATTTGATTCCCCGAGTGCATGGCATATTGGTGGAATATAGGCATTTGCACAGTGCCAGCGATTATGATGAAGCATTTCATAAGATAAAATCTCATTTCATATAGTTTACAATTGTATTACGGATATATTACAACCAAACGTTTCACCATGAAATACATAAACTAACATTGTTTGATGATAAAATTTAGCTAACCAAGCTGAATAACAATTAATACAGCTATAGTTCAAAGTTGTTAGGTTACGTGTATCGTATATGAAATTTAGAAAGCAGACGGGTATAAAAGGTAGGTATGTAGGTAGGTAGGTAGGTAGGTAGGGTAGGTAGGTAGGTAGGTATGTAGGTAGGTAGGTAGGTAGGTAGGTAGGTAGGTAGGTAGGTAGGTAGGTAGGTGTAGGTAGGTAGTAGGTAGGTAGGTAGGTAGTAGGTAGGTAGGTAGGTAGGTAGGTAGTAGGTAGGTAGGTAGGTAGGTAGGTAGGTAGGTAGGTAGGTAGGTAGGTAGGTAGGTAGGTAGGTAGGTAGGTAGGTAGGTAGGTAGGTAGGTAGGTAGGTAGGTAGGCTAGGTAGGTAGGCAGGTGGAAATGTAAGATTGGTAAGGTGGGTTAGGTAGTTCGGTAAGTGGGTTAGTTAAGCGGGAAGATTAAGCAGGATATGCAGGATAGGCAGGCAGGTTAGACAGGTAGATAGGTTAGGTAGGTGGGTTTGTTGTAGTGATTATGCGATGTAGGGATGACTTCTAGCTAACAATGCGGTGGCCTTCAAGCTGTAGTTATCAGTGTGTAATTTGTAGCACATGCTGCCTTCATTTATTCAGCGCACGTTCACTGCTGTTATTTAATAGCATGCGATGAATATAAGCTTATGGCATTTGTGTCACACAATTATGGTTTTTGGGTCTAGCACCTTTGCTTCGTCGTTAAGAAAAGCATTAAAACTACTTTATTGACATCAAATGTTTACTCCCCGTCAACGCACACTGTTCTATCTGAGAAATGATCATAGACATGTATTTTTACACACATGCATCACCATCCACCCACGCGTGACCTAAAAACGACAAAGGTTTGCACATCTGCAAAGGGTTGGCTCACACCGCGACAGAACAATATTTCATTGGTCACACAAATTAACTAATGCGGAAGAAAATGTGAGATTCATATCAAAATCTGGGAAATCATGACGTGGGCGAAAATTACCTCTACCTATCAGCTTTATTGTGAGCGTCATTCAATGTAAATGGTAAAGGGAATATTAAATAAAAGTATGGCGCCTCTTGTTGCATGAAATGAGTTACCTATGGGCTGTCGCTGTCTGTAGTTCCAATCACCGACACAGCACACGATACACTCTTATCTTTACCTACCTAATACAAAAGTAGTTTGTAAAGATGATTCGCAAGTTCCGATTCTGTCTAAATGTTCACTGCTCTTATGCTGTTCCGTACTTGTAGATAACATAAACCATGTTGGTAGTGGGTCGACTAAGGTTGCCTTCACGGGCAGGGTTTCATGACAACTTGAGTCATCCTGAACGTGATACATCCAATCATTATATTGGCAGGGAAATCTGATCGCCCGGATCTTGCGCTACTGATAACAATCGTCTCGCTTAGAACCGCTGCATGAGCACGTTCCTGCTCAAATCATCTGTCTGTCAAACATTGCGTGGTAAATTTTAGCTAGTTTTAGCCACCACATTGCGCCACAAAAGAGGTCGAGGAACCAAGGATTTCTAGGGTATATACATTTATAATTTGATGTATAGACTGAATGTATGTCTACCTTGTATGTCGGCTCTGAAAACATTGTTATCCATTGAAGGTAAAAATCTCATTTGCTGCATGACGATTCGTCAATACTCTTGTCAATGACTACATTGCTGATAAGTCACATGCATGCCGCCAGGTGTCGAAATTTAGCTGCCGCCAAAGAAAAGATGGTTGTACCTGTGAATAGTATAGGAATGGTAACGATGAAAATTTGCAAAATCAAATTGTCTCAAGAGCAATGGCATTAAATAAGTAATTGACCCAATCGATTACCAAGCCCACAAACCGCAACATACACTACCCGGCTAAGCTAACAGTGTCGGCAAACGAATATTAGCCGAGGGTCCACTGCTTCCAACTAAAGCAATATTCATATATTGAAAAAGGGCAAGTTAGAAATAGACCAACCTTTATTAAGAACATTCAATAACTTGTTCAATCTTTGATCTCGACCAAAGCATAAACAACGTAAGAAGACAGTCGCATAGGATTTGATCTTTCATCTTGTTGCCTGTATATGTGATCCACAGTCATACCGTATTTCAATGTAGTATGCGAGCTTACGGTATGTTGCCTGATAAAGGTGAGTGCGACACCACGAAAGGTAAAAATTATAAATCATACAATGGCGTCAGATTATATGAAATTCCAGAACTCTGTTTATGACGAAAGAAGTCGTTATTACAGCCCTTCAGCGTGAATTCACGGTTTCTCAAACCCCTGTATACTTTTTCATAATGGCCGACCGGGGGGAGGGGGCAGTGTGTCACACGGACAAACCCCTGTATACTTTTTCATAGAGGCAGACAGGAAGGGCAATGTGTCACACGGACATGGCTATGGAATGTGGTAGCCGTACCATATTGGGACGGCAAGAAAACCTTTCGGGTCAATATCCTACAGTACATATTTG
>CM067349.1:6222210-6237210 GCA_034190875.2 Urechis unicinctus
CAATAGCTCGATATATTATGTACTTTCTTTCTTCTCCTTACTTATTGCTTCAGCTATGCAGTCATAGATAATACTCAAGACTTCAAACAGCAGATGCCCTAGACTAGAACTAAAGATCAATGGTTCAATGCCTACCAGTAACTATTGTCAATTTAAAACGCTGAACCTCAATGGTCTGCCCATCCTGCTTGCAATTGACAAAGGTTATAAGTGGAAAACAAACCGGATCGTATGATTAATGGACTTTTAAGGGTCATATCGCTCAAGCACATAACTATTTTCTATAAAAACGTCGTGGCTAATGCCTTTATGTGCATTGATAGTTTTCACACAGTTAGCTAGTTGTAACGGAGAATATTATCACCCGATCTTCATCCTTTATCGCGCAAATACCTAGCTCGGATGGAACATAAAGAGCATTTCCATGAATAACCTGTTTCGAATGTGCGTATTGGTATTTGTTTGTCGAAGACGCCTGCGGTAAAAGGAGCATACTAATGTAAGATACAATTGTCGTAAACTATTTTATCCATATTTTACTCCAATAGATTTATTCAGTATCACGGGGAGCAACCCCTTCTAAAATAATAGATCAGGTACATATTTCATTCAAGGGAGAGTATCCCCACCATCTCTAATTAGAATCTTAATCACGGGCCTGTAATTGGCGCGTTTGCTACAGTCAATAACAAACGACGACGATGTGGGCTCCCTCCAAAAGTATGAGGAAGAGATTTCTTACTTTTGGATCTCAAAATTACTTAATAGTTTTACCAATGAAATATTATATTTCGGCCTCATCTCTGTGTTCGAGTTTTACTAAAAGAAGTCGTCAACATCACACACGACGCAATTAATCGACTTCAGTCAAACGTACCTCAATATTTCAGTTCGATTTTGTATATAACAAATTTCTTTCATCAACCGTTAGTTTATCTGTTATTAGTGACTTGCCTATTATCGCCGCTTCAAATGGCAGCACATCTTTTTATCCGCGAATATCTTAGCTTGCTAGTAACGCGTTGATTTTGCTGATACTGAGAGTATGACAGCCAAATAACGCATTGAACTGTCTGCTGCATCTGATTCCTATCTCGCTGATTGTCGTTTTAATAGGACAAAACAAAAGACTTACTTATTCAAAAAATTATGTACATATCATAATCTTTGAGTGAAGAGTGGACATTCAATTATTGACACATTCTCAAAGTCAGTGAGAGCAATTTGCCCTTCATAGTTTGTAAAATGCCTCTCGATATCCAGAAAAATATTTTCCGGCTTTCAAACTTTCTTTTGGGCGGTTATATGCTGAACCTTTCTCTCTACGAATATATCAGTTTACTAATACGATTATTCAGATGTCATTCATAGCCTAGAGGCTACAACAGCAGGTGCTGATCACAGTACTTAATTGGCGCCGTCATGGCATCTCTTTTTGAGGAGCACTTCAAAAAGGCATGAAAATGTGTCTTAAGTGCAAACTGCTTTTGATATGCAAATGAAACGACCATTCTTATAATCCACTTCACGTGCTTAGATATAGGGCAACACATCCACCACATGTAGACACCTAAAGGTTATCGTTATTATCAGTATGCCTGTGTTGGGATAATTGCCAAATCGGGGCTGAACCGCAATATGCTTCAACCTGTATTTCTTTTGATCAAATACTTAAGAATGAACAATGTTGTCTGCGTGTGATATTAAGGTGAATTTAATATGTGACATCTTCTCCTCGATTTTACAGCAATGGCGAAATGGAATATGGAAACATTTGCGATATGTTTGAACTTGTGGGTTTTTGTTGCCCATGAAATATTTAAAAATGATCAACAATGTTTGTGTGTGATGTTCAATTTTGTTGAATATGTTACAACATCACCTCGTTTTTATGTAAATGGCAGCATTTTTAAGTCGTTCGAGAATCTGAAATAATGATTAACGAATAGAAAATATTCAGTTGCTCGTTTTATACGATGTCAAGCTCTTAAGCCTGGCAAATATGAATAAAACACATTATGGTCATAAGCAAAATTAAGCCGCGCAAACAATATGACATGCACACAACAGTCAATCGCGCATTAATATAGGGCGTTGGTCGCTAGTGTATATCATCGGAAAGACAGGATGAAATAAAATGATGTAACGAATAGAAAAAGTATTTCTAGTTGCTAAGGAGCCCAGGACAACCATTAATGGAGTGATAAATATGACTAATCAAACAATATTGATAGTTCGTACGTGTGCCTCACATACGAAAGCTCTTAATATAGCCTGTAAGTCTGGTAGCTATGAATAACACATTTGGCGATCATCGATGGCAAAGGCAAAATGCCTGAAACTCTTTTTATTGATTTAAATACAGCCATTACTTTGATGCATACAAAAATTCAATGCTCTAGCTGGAAAACGATTTTTCGTCGGTCAAAGGCAATTGAACTCTACTGTCAGTGCTCATACAAACAGCGGCGGTCTAAAAAGCGTTCGTAGCTTTCTGTATCCCAGCGGAATTGTAAGAGAGAACTACTGATGTACCTTGATGCAAGCAGTAACATGTATGCTTTGCCAGACGCAGCTAAATAAAAAATTTATCTCGCAGTATCTGCAACCAATTATAGCGAGAGAAATATCTATAGGCAAGTTGCAAATGACTGAAAACTGATTTGTTATCGGTTTTGTCGACAGCTAGCAGTGGCGTACGTAACAGTTGGATCTGAAGAGCAGATTGGCTGCACAAACATGCGGGTTAATTGACATTTATCTTATTTATATGCCTGGTTAAGTGCATGACTTTTAATGAAATAGCAAAATGATATATTTCAAACAATCAGGGTTACCCATCTGTCTTTGTATAATCACAATTTATAATGTTACAATTAACAATGTAAGTTGCGCATCAGCAGTAGCTTTACCACCAATAAATAAAGTTATCTTTAGACATGTTCATTTGGCAACCAGACGCAATGACCGCCTCACATCCTCTGATGCTCCGGTTCTATTGACGCCTTTGGTATGAAGAATTGTTTTGCATTGTCCCTGTTCCTATCGGAATTTATTCGGCACCAAATTGCGGCTATTTACTGCGTCTGAAATATAATATGTGACACACAAGCCAGGAAATGCAATCCTTATATCTATTGATATTTGAATACTGATTGCGTCACGCCATTTCTAGAAATAGATTGATTGACATTCCATTGCTTCATTGCAAAGGATACTCAATCTTTACCTAAACATAGTAAATGCCACTACTGTCTATTGAAAAAGTAACCGAATTTGCCCCCTTTATTAAACGAAAGGTGTGCTGGAAGTGAAAATATTAGATCTCTTTGTAATTGACTGCGACAAAATTTTGCAGTGACAGATAAAGTGGATCAGATTGCCGCTCATCTTTTTGAGATTCTTCTTTGTGTATTGGGAACGCAACGAAAGCCATAAAACTATATAATATGACCCATGTAAGTTTCAATCGGCATGCAAACTGCTAGATCGAATAATATGAAAATCATTGATTGCTTCATTGCTTATAAAAAAGGAATATGGCTATGATATAGATTACATTAGCTATCGCTGGCCATGTTTGAATGTTTTTAAAGACAAGGTATGATTGAAGCTTTTCTATGATTCTGCTTTATTGCCTTCACACACGAACGATGCTACACTTTGCCCTAGTCCAACCGAGCACCTGTATGCAACGCAAGGGAAAACACATCGCAATATTGATTTGCCGATATAAATGCTTCATTTCGAATATCTGCAGCATATATTCCTCCAATCATTTGTCACCGGTATCCTTTATGTCAGGGCTTTCAGGTTACTTCTGATATGTACGGTGTTTGCCTGTTTGGATCCCTTACATTAAACGGGACGTCATAATTCAATAATACGACCAATTCGAAAACTGCTTGCATGCACCATCAGTTATATATAATAAATCATTGCTATTCAAGATACCGAGAGTGGCTTTCGCAAATAGATAAAAACACATTACACAAAACTACATATCACACACAAATAGACATACACAGCGCTAGACATGATATGCACTATTATGAGTGTCTTGCCCAGCGCTGATTATATTACAACTTTGACAAATATAACATCTTTCAGTCAGAGATAATATATTAGGATTAGCAATCACTCAAGTGGCAACCATAGGGAATATTTACTACATTTTGCCATTTTAAATGATGCAGTTTATTATTGGAATTGAAACTTGGTTCGCAACATGCGTTAAGTCGTCGCCAGCATTTTGCTGCTTTATGACCATCTTGAACAGTTCGCCCCCTAATTCCTCCCGATCTAGTCTGTCTGACCTCTTCCCTGGCACTGTAGATTCTAAATACCACGTGTCGTTTAGATGCGCTTGATGAGTCTCAGGTTGGCACTGCACGGACAACTGTGTTGCTTACTGATAGAGCAAATGTCTTGTAATCACCAATTCGTTGCAAAACGACACTGTAGTCTCATTCAACTGAACATTTTCTGAATGAGGTGCCTACTAATAACTCTATAAAGTTGACTCATCATTGCAGGTACAGGCGCGTTTAACTGAGATTCATTTAACGTATGTAATCATTTGTCATACCGCCGCTACTGCAGAAATATTGCACGTTAAATTAAATCAAGAGGCAATGGCATTGTACTGCAATATGTCTGCCATTGATCGATATTTAGATTAATATATTTACTTGATATATTTGGCGTTACAGTATATGTCAAGCGTGGAGAGATAGGTATCCATTTGGCGTTTAGCATGCCAGCCACCAGCACAAGCGCTGCTCCACCATAAAAAAGTAAGAGCGACCATCAATGAACGTCGCCCCAAATTCTATTTTACCACTACATAACAAAATTATTATTAAATATGCATCTGTTGTGTGCACTACTGCTCCAGTTTGATACACTACATTGGCCTAATTATTATCAAAATGAGCGTGATGGTAACCATCGACAATAAGTCGTTACTTATATTAGGTCAGTCCTTACTTGCTTTTGTGATTTTCATAACAATAAGTCATTCTATCCAGCACAATTTTTCCGTTTTATGAGACGACACATGAAGTAGATGGACATTTGTATATATGACAGTAGCTAAATCAATATATCAGGCCGACCTATGTTGTGAGAGTTTTGTATTTCCCACTATTTACTTTTTGCAAGTAAGTCTGCACGTTGCAGTATTTACGCAAAGAACATGTATGTAAAATATTTAGTTAACCCAAATACATTGCTTCGGAATAATACAGCTGCCATTACTTAGCAATGCAAATAAGAGCCAATGAACCACTCACCTTTCTCATTGTTGTTTCCTTATAACTGGAGTCACGCACAGATGTTGTTGAAAACGCTGATTGTTTGGCGCACTTAACGCTAGTTGGCTCTGTTATTGTTCTTATTTTACTTTGTAGCCGCTGACCGGGTTTAAGAAATGCTTTTGAGTAAGGGTTCACATAGTCACATTGTCACGTAGGCATTCGCATGCCAAGTACCACTTAACGTGCTGGTTACGCGTGGATCATGCTCAAGATGAGGGTACGATAACCAAATAACGAATGGAACTGTCTTCCGCATTGGATTCTTATCGCTGTTTATCATTTCAATGTGACAAAAAACGTAGCCCTACCAATTCGTCGTTAGGATTAAATGCACTAATCTTTGCCTCTATGTACAAGTGTTTATATATCGAGCCTTTTACTGTACGACTACATCAGTTTGCCAATGAAATGCAACGCACCCATCACCAGTTAACGCTTCTAGGCAATCAAAATTATGTTTCTATTTCTAACATGCATGCATGTTATGACCATGTCTGTTTAAAATGCAATATAATCACCTAGTAGGTTTTTCCTCAATGGCGTTATTGGGTCAGCGTAAAGCGCTAATCAATAGCACCTCTATGCCGCTCGTTACAGTATCAAATATGGATTGAGCATGAAGCCAACAATAATAACTTGCATATATATTTATAATATGCTGAATTTTGACAATAACGGGATACATTCAACCTCATAGAATATTTAGAGACTAATGGTTTATTCTTGTGTATTTAATCTGAGAAGCCGGTATGGGCCACATAGAAGGTGTCTGCATTTGTGACCTTGCAGAGCTTTATTAAGGTTAGAGATTATGGGTCCATTATTGCAAATGGGGATGTATTGCCAAGAAAAACTATTATTAGAGTCGTTTGCCTGCCTTACTTGTCAAAACCTGATCAAGTTGATAGTTAATCGTAACTTTATCTTACAGATGGCAGCAATATCAAAATAGCCTCAGGTTTGCTAAGCACTTCGTGAAGGAGATGAAATATCGTTCGAATACTTAGTAACACCAAATTTGAAAGAAAATACACAATGTTAGGTATAAAGGACGCACGGAATCGTTGTTTAGTGCTCGATTCGCACTGTGCGGGAGTGGAAGTCAAACATGGGATCCAGCAGGAGTGTAAGAGAGGCTTTCAACCAATATATCTTCATGCAAGCAGCACCAAATATGTATTGCAAGACGTAGTTAAATAAACAATTCCTTCCGCAATATGTTTGTCAAAATAAAGCGGGGGAACAAATCAAACGCAAGTGGCAAATGACTGCAGACTGATTTGTTGTGGTCGGATATGTAACCAGAAATCGCCAGCGTGATTAACTGTTATGTCTCATGAACCAATAGTAGCATAAAAATGCAGAAGGATAAGCATTCGTCTTGCTTGTATGCCTGGCTAGACGCATTGGATTTAATTGAAATAGCAGCAATGATTTGTATCCAACAATCTGGATAAACGTCAATGTTCAATTAAATTTTATATTATTTATTTGCGAATAAGGGTCAGCTGTAATTGCTTCGCCAATAACGTTGAATTTTATATTCATATTTTTTCGATGGCAAAGCAAGGAAATGAGATCGCAATTACACGCTGGCATTATTTTCTAGACCTCATATTCTAGTTGGCTGAATGCTTCCATGGTTTTCTCAGGCATGTCCATTGCCATTGTCAAATGTACATTTTATGTAATGTCCATCACAACGACAGAATCCAGATAGCCGACGAAGGCTCTGTATTTATACCTTTTAGTCTCGACGACAACATACAATAAGCACAATATTTGGTCAAACCTATTCGATTAGAAACACATAAACCCTTTGCAATAAAGCTTTGTTGCATGGGAGGAAGATTTGCATTCATGGAATCGCCTACAACGCCCACATTTGGGGAAAATTATTGCCAACGGCCTTATGCAAATGAACGATTCGTACAGAACAATATGAATAAGTGTGGTCATAAATAAATGGGGAAGCTTTCGTGCCTGCTAATATTGATTAATAGGACACCTGAGCATTGGATGGCAACTAGCTATGTCATATGTGATCATGATGTGTATCAGAAGAGATTTCACCATTGTATCCCCATTGCGAAACTGGACAGTAGCAGCACATAGTTCAGAAACACATGACAATGTAAAATGTGGATCCGTGCGGGTGCATATAAAAACTTCTAACGAATGACATTGTGATAACCATAAACATAAGCAAACATCACAATGCTATAGAGATTATACAGCATTAGTTTTCACCAAAGTGTTATTATGCGTTCATTTATAGGCAACCGAATTGTTTTGCAATGTTTCTTCGTATAGGACAATAAAATTCTCCCCGCAACATAGTAATTGCCTCCAATGGATTTTGAAAAAAACATCCTAAAATCGCTTTCTTGATTGTGCTTTTGTGAGCCTTTTGCCATTGTCAGTGACAAAAACTTGCGCAGTCACATGGAATTAATCAGAACGCTGCTTTTTGATGGCTGCTTTGTGTACATGGAGCGCAACAAAAGTCATAAGAAACATTTTAGGGCCTTCGGTTTCAATCCATATGAGTTCCCATTCAATGGACTGAAAAGGTGTTATTCAAGAATTCACTAGCCACCCCTAATGTTTCCCTTACAAACTGAACTCTACATATCATAAACATAACTCAGCTGCTCATCGTATCATTCTGATAATTATAGTATACGTTAATCACGGAGAGTATATTAGCGTTGGCTTTGGGCTTAAATATATTTCAACGCTCCGCTAATACAAGCGTGCCTTGATATATTCAATCAATATCGCACGAAGCCATTTGGCCATGACTGGGATTGACTAATGGGGACAAATAATTATCGCCGCTACTTTAACGACAGCACATCCGGACAATTAGCGTCGTTCATCAGTTTGTTCTGGTTGTGCATGCGAGTATATATTTGGATGAATGTGCGATGAACTTATAAGCGTATATCTGCTACGCCTGAAGCGGGACTATGGCACTATTTTGGCATATAATTGTCTCTTTCTGACCAAAGCTCTGATCTTTGAGTTGAAGATGACATGGATATGGTGTGATAGGCTGAGTATAAAAATTAAATCTGCTTATTCATTTTCAATTGTTTATTCACATTAGGAATTTCTGTCATCATCATCATCATCATCATCATCATTTATCGTTCATAATGTCAGCGTCATTACGTATCTCGATACAATTTGTAACAAAAGAAATGCTCTACTGAACTTCCCGTGATGGAATAGTGAATCTACCTTAGACGAAGAGGAGAAATTTATAAAGATACATAGGTTGCACTGAAAAGCAAAACTATACACTAATCACTGGATATAACTCCCAAAAGACAATTGGAAATTGTGGTCAAACGTAACCATAAAGCCGGCCAGGGAACAGCCACGCCCTGTGATGCGCAAAGCAAGCCTGCAGGAGCAATAACGGGTTTAGAAACCAGTGATCCATTTGATCAGGCCGTATGGCAAATTGACAAGTCCACGCCAATAAACATTGACGTACTGTAGCTTTATTTAAAGCCCAGGACGCTTCAATTCAAGCGCTGTTCGTATCTAAACTGAAAGAAAAGGACGCCCAAATTAAAGAACTTCAAGAAACTAATGACTCACTCACCAATCGATTAGACCACTTGGAGCAATACGATCGAAGAAACTCAATCAGAATATCAGGAGTGGAGGTAAACTCGGATATTAACCCCATCAATCTGATAAAGGAAAAGCTCCAGATTCACATGGATATAGACAGAGACATAGATCGATACCACCGCGTTGGGAAAAAGCAAACTGGAAAACACCGAGATATTCTGATCAAATTTGTGACTTACAACAAAAAGGCAGACGTCATGTCGACGAGATTTCGGCTTAAAAATACGGGACATTACATCAATGAAGACCTTACCAGACAAAGAAGTGAGTTGGCATATAAGTGCAGATTGTTGAAGAAAAGGACAAAATCCAAGATACTTGGACCCATGACGAAACCATATTTATTAAACTGCACAGTAGTTTAATAGAAAGGATTGTTTCAAATGCGGACTATATCAAGTTCTGCGAGAACATGTGACTTATTCTGAGTCAGACAACCCCTCGTCACAATCGAGAGAAATGTGATCACTATCACCCATCACGGGGAGTACAATCATAAGTTATTTCATTCGTATTTTTCCCTAACACTATGAGCACCCTCATGTTACCCCTGTATACGTATTATCTTTTTGCTTGCACTATTCTTATGCTTGTGACTACTCTATGTGTGTCTGTTCATGAATTTAAAAATGTTTCTATTCCACATATTGTCCGCATACTTAAGAGCTGGGGGTTAGGGGTGATATATACTGATGGTTGACATCGCTACTAGCCAGGCTGGGGATGACGTTAACCTTGATTTCTCCTCCATCTACAATTCTTATGATCTCATTGATGATCTCTATGACTCTCCAATTAATAACCAAAACAATTCGTGTAAATACTACGAACCTAAATGTTTTCAAGAACTCAGCAATAATTATCTACATAATCTACCATATTTCATGTTAACTGTCTAGGATTAATTGGAGAACTTTGAAGAATTTATATGTGATCTCCATGGTACAACATTTGCATTCGAATTTTTAGGTGTAACGGAATTGTATAACTGCAAGGATGCTTCCTGGATACCATAGCCTAATATCCCGCAGTTGTACAGATGATTTTAGAGGAGGAGTAGGTTTATTTATAAAGAATCACATTACTTTCCGAATATGGGAAGATTTGTCAGTTTTTATTCCTCATGTCATCGAAACGCTCTTTGTAGAATATGAAACTGTATTCAAAACAAAAGCAATACTTGGCTTGATATACAGACCCAACTCGACGCCCAAAGCCGACTTTGATGTATCCGCCAAAACCATCCCTGAACTTATGGAATTAATCAATGCTGAACACAAAAAAAAATATAATAATGGGGGACGGTAAAACCATTGAATTTGTGGGCAATGTTTTTGCCAATGGCTTTGTACCGACGATTACTAAACCAACAAGGGTAACCAACACCTCAGCCACTCTTAATGACCATATATATTCAAACGACTTGTCAACCCAAAGTAAGTCAGGAATAATCATCACCGACTTAGCTTACCACTTTGGAACATTTCACATTGCAATTCACAAAGTGGAAAGTGCCGTTACCCCCAGAAAAAAGTGCAGAACCTGTAAGCCGGGAGGAATAAGCACTTACAAGAATTCCCCGGTAAATATTGATTTTTGAGTTTATAATCACAAATGTCCTTCACAAGCATATGATCATTTCTTGCAAGAATGTAAATCAACTTACGATATCAAATAGTTAGTATGGGACCCGGCTATGAGTAAAATTGCAACAGTCAGGGTAATCTTTAGCCATTCCCACCGTCTGTGATCTCATTAGTCATATCAAGTCATGTGTTCCTGGAAGTGTTTCCCCCCAAATATATCCAACCATATTGTATCCTAAGATCGATGGTCATGTACAATGTGACTTCAGCTATTGTACATGTGTGCCTTATAGCTATCGCCGTGGATGGACGGGACGAATGTGAACAACCAACAAATCTGAAGGGGAAGTGCAGAAACGGTAAATCATATTTCTTGACCGCATATTCAGGATATGTTGCTTCATTTGTTCAATTATAATTTCCATTTCCTCACACCGGTTCAACATTTTCCTCACAGCATCGGCAACCAACATACATATTTGATGCGTCGTCTTAGAAAGAATCAATACATGTACAAACACACCAAACATTAAATCACAAATACACCAACACCAGTGCATATATATATAGATATATATATATATATATGTAGATATATATAAGAGATAGATATATATATAGATATATATATATAGATATATATATATATATATATATATATATATATATATACATATAGCATATATATACATATATAGATAGATATATATATATATATATAGATATATATATATATAGAGATATATATATATATATATATGCATATATATAGATAGATATAGACATATATATATAGATACAGAGAGAGAGAGATATATAGATATATATATATATAGATACATATATATATATATATATATATATATATATATATATATATATATATATATATATACATATATATATAATATATGTATATATATATATATATATATATATATATATATATATATATATATATATATATATATATATATATATATATGTATATATATATAAATCAAACGGTATCCATTGTGAAATAAAAATCAAATAATTTAATGCCCGTAGCATTGTGCGAAATTATATAATTTCTACCACATAAAAATTCTTTCGAGGTGCTGTTGGTTTCTTGTACTTTCATGGCATGCTAATAAATTTTGCACACCTTTTATTTTGAAAAAAAAATACAGGTCTTGCAAGTCGGAGAGGGACAGTTGATCATCAGTAGACGCCCACGTGAAGACGCCACAAAACACTACAAGCCGCACGATTGTTTGCCATGCGAGTTTTGTTATGCATTCGTTCTAAACGATTCTCTGTGGACACATGTAAATACTTGTCCATATAAACCAGAATCAGAGCAACCAGAGGCAAACTATGTACGGAATGCGAGAACAATGTTGGCACCTTTCCTGTCAGACGGCAATGGGAATGAAATGGATACATCTTTCGGCCATATGAAAAACACTAAAGGTAATCCAGGATTAGTTGAAATTTGCCGGCAAGATGGTTTCATCAACGAATTTGCCAAATCTTTGCTGGACCGAGTCGGAAGGGAGGGCGAACAACGGAAGAAAGAAAGAAATGGATAACATGAGGACAAAGGTGCGGACATTGGGAAGGTTACTGCAGAATATGAACCAGTCCACGAACACACCAATGCCTCTTATGGCATTTTTCACTGGTAAGCACTTTAGAACAGTGGTGAAAAGCGTGAAACGTGTATTCATGAAAGATGATTCACCACAATTGGCCTTCACGCTGGGGAATTACATTGAACAAGCTAATTTGTTGAAAACCAGCATTGGAATTGATAATGAAGACGAGCTAATGAAAAGGGAAGGGGAAGATTTTAAGAGCCTCTACAACTCTCATTGGAACAATAAAGTGGCTTGTATTGCAAACAGGCGACAGCAGTTGCGACAAATCAACAAGCCTTACCATCTACTAACTACTGAAGATCTTGTCCAGTTCCGAAAATGGCTCATTGAGGAACTGGCAAGCGGTATGAAAAAGGTGCACGGAAAATGAATGGGTGCACTTTGCTCACGTATGCTTAGCTCGCATCCTGCTCTTCAATAAAAGGCGAGTTGCTGAGGTTGAAGAAATAAAAGTGAATGACTTCAAGGAGCGTGATGAAATCATGCAATCGCTGGATGTTGCTGAAACGGCCTGGTGAACAGGTACATGTGATGGCTGAATTACGCAATTTTAAAAACTAAAGAAGTGTAGAATATCAATTGCAGCATAATTTTGTTGCGTGCGTTTGCTTTTGGGCAGAATGGATCTAATCGAGGTCCGCGGAAAAAAGCACAAGAGGAATACGAAAGGTGTTTGTGCTACTATCGGAAGATATGGTGGTAGCAATGGAACATCTGCTTCAAACACAAGCGTTTGCAAGCCAATTTGTATTTGGAAGGTATAGATATCGTAATCCTATTGCGGTTAACCGCACATTCTTGTTCAAATATTTTCGTGTTTATTGTATCTTTGTATTGCTTGAAGGAGAAGCAACACACCCATGGATGGCTCCGCTGCAATGCGACGGTTGACAGCACTATGCCCGGGTCTGAAAGACCCCACTACTATAAGGATTAGATCACTTAGGAAGTACATGGCAACATGAACACAGGTAAGACATTTGATAACGATTAATAAATATCAGGATTAAGCGACAGCTGAAACGTATGTATCAATGACTAAAGTTCTGTTCGCTCTCATTTGGCTTTGCAGATCCTGAATATGATTCAGTTGCTCGGGTTTTGCTGGCTGTCGAAAATGGTAACATCGGCAAATTCACTGGCAAAACACTGCAAGACATCAATCCCGAGTGTTAGAAGGCCTGTTTGTTAGGCATTAACCACCCATTTCAGCAACAGTTCATATGTTGTCTTGGAAGCGCGGACACCAAAAGACTGCATAAGAATGAAGAGTAGTTGTAAACATTGACTGAATGCAACGATAAGCTTACGAAAACGTAACTGTTTTCCGATATAATCTATGAAATATGTAGGTGTTTCCAAATAAATAAGCAACCTTCATACCCTATTTCCTCTGTCTACTTGACCATCTTTGTAATGTTACTGGGCTCTCAAACTAATTAGGTGTTTGCAAATCTTACAGTTCCTGTCATCTGCGACGACAAATGGGCCTTGGGTTAGTGTTATGCCATGAATATAATTTAGTGATTGGTTCATATAAAGACATATATCTATTGACAGTACATGTACCATGAATAATCGGGTCAAATACTGCATTACAGAAACACCTGACCAGCATGCAACGGAAGACATCAGCACACTTGACAGAATAAATGACAATGGTAGTTCTTTATTCTATTAGACATCTGAAATGAAATACAACATGCACGCAAATCCGTAAACCCCCATTCCATAATCATTATTATTGATGGAAATTGACAAACGTACTTAAGTTACTCGGGCAAGCAACTGTCGCCATTCATAAGTTACAATGAGTTACAGTGGAAATAAATGAGCTTCAACGTAATGGTTGATTGCAAAAATTGTATAATCGTGGTGCATGACTGGTATATAGGCCAATGCAACTAGCAGCACATACAGTATCTCCTTGTTCCATTTTCACCATGCACAAATGTTTTCTCGCCATATAACCACTCAGTAAACCCACATTACCGAATAAGTATTCCATGAAAACTCAAATGTACTGGGGACTGACAGATCGATGTAAAGTGCTGTATTTGTGTATTGCACAGACACATTTGAAGAACACTGTTGTGATACGGGTGACGTCGAAGTAGATGCCAGAAAAGAAGCGAGTTATGAAAAGGATAGGGATTCCGGCTGACGTAGGTTTTATATTACTTATATAGTTGATATCATTTGTCAGGTCAAATGCTTACCCGCTGCTTCTGTGTATTGATCCGTCGGTTGTTATTACAGTTAGGTAATGGCTGAGGTGCATAGAATATCCCTTAGTTCTTGCACCATGACTATACTTTATATATATATATCGATGCTTGTGTGGAAGTGAAAGGGACAAAGCGTTAGCAATGCTCTGTATATTAGACAAACGATTGATGATTGACGCAGCATTATGACCTGATGTGTTAACATCAGCATTATGCAGCATATCATCTATGGACATAAATTTACAACTTCTTCTGTAATATGTTGAATGAATCGTACTAAAACATATATCATAGTTATCTCATATCTGAGACAAATGCATGATATTGTAATGACTTTAGGCCTGGTAAAGAAAACTTGGACGCAGATAGAAAATAAAGCCCTCTGTGCCTCGTTTAAGGACGTCACAATCAACAAACGGTCGGTAAAAGCCGAGGTCATCAGGCAAGCCGAGGTCATCAGGCAAGCTAAGGAGAAATTCCCATGCTTGTCCGACAGAACCGACATCCAAATAAGGGCAAAAATTGGAACGTCGTACGGTGTGTTGAATTTATATATTGCTGTAAATGGTCGAAATAT
>CM067349.1:6247210-6252210 GCA_034190875.2 Urechis unicinctus
GCACAGCATTGCATGTATATATTCCATTCCCGACGTGTGTAAAACAGTAGCGCACTGGGTTTTCCAACATGCCCAGTGGTCTATTTTTTGCCAAGTGGTCCCAGCCCACCGGGCATATCCTAAATGCCTGTATGGTCAATCCGATTTGGTTTGAACCCGAACTCGCAATCTCCAAAGAGCAGAAATTGTTAAGCCCGGACGCAAACATTCACATGAGCTTTTAGCAGTCCAGTCGCCGTTCCACAATCATGATAGCACATAACATAAGACCATAAAAGATATTCAGATGAGGGGTCTTCATACAAGGACATTTAATTGACGCGTTAAATGATCCCTGTCCTTTGCAATGGAGCAAAGAAATATATCTATTATAGCAAGAGTACATTTCGGTTTTAGCTGACTTTAAGATGATGTCATCTACTCTTTTAACACCATATAAAATATCGATATTGCAATGAATTTATCGTATAGTATAATTAGAGAGTGAGCGAGAGAGAAAGAGAGTATAGAGAGCGAGGAAGAGATAGCGAGAGCGAGGAAGAGAGAGATAGAGAAAAAGAAAGAGAGAGAGAAGGAGAGAGAGAGAAAGAGAGAGATAAAGAAGGAGAGACAAGGAGAGAGAGAGACAAGGATAGAGAAAGAAAGGGAGGGAAAGAGAGATAGCGAGAGAGAGAAAGAAAGAGAGAGAGAGAGATTATGATAGAGACAGGAACAGAAAGAGCGAGAGAGAGAGGGAGGGAGAGATAGCGAGAGCGAGGAAAAGAGAGATAGAGAAAAAGAAAGAGAGAGATAAGGAGAGAGATAGACAGAGAGGGAGAAAGAAGGAGAGAGAAGGAGAGAAGGAGAGAAGAGAGAGAGAAAAGGAAAGAGAAAGAAAGAGGGAGGGGGAAAAGAGATAGCGAGAGAGAAAAAAGGGAGATAGAGATAGAGACAGGAACAGGAACAGATAGAGCGAGAGATAGAGAGGGAGGGAGAGATACAGAGGAGAGAGAGAGAGATAGAGAAAGAAAGAGAGAAAGAAGAGAAGAAAGAAAGAAAGAAAGAAAGAAAGAAAGAAAGAAAGAAAGAAAGAAAGAAAAAGAAAGAAAGAAAGAAAGAAAGAGATATAGAGAGAGGGGGACGCATTAGCGGATAAATTGAGATGTATCTCGTAATTTCTGTCATTATGTATGACTGCGTCGTACATAAAATAATATCAAACCACTCACATGTCAAATTGGGCGTTAGGTTATTAGTCACAAACTATCTGCTCGTAATAAGCAAAGGGAAAATAATTGTTAACAAATGCTCCTTATCGATCGGGGATGATATCAAGGAATCGTGTAAATGTATATATTAATCGCCACACTGTCCATTACTTTTGCCGCTACTATTATTAGAGAGTTACCCCTAGATTCAATAACGCAGTAGCTATACGTGATAAGATTACTCTGTGTAAACAGGAGGACGTATGCTTTACACTGCCTCTGCCTTTTTATTGCGGACGGATTGCATTACATGGCCACCCATTCACCGTTTGCGATTCCATGAAGCCTCTTGATATGGTTTTTATAGAGTAGAGACTGGGTTATTACGCGGTGTTCAGCCACGAGGTGGTAACGCGATGGTGATGCATATACATTCACACACTATATTCTCTATATGTTTGTGCTACAGTGTTGCATTTTGACGTAAATAGACTGAGCGGATAACACTTGGGAATCGACGTATGAGTCTGCATCCCGACCTATCATTGTCAATTGATTGATGCACTACACGTGAAGTTCGGTCAAAGCTGATTGGACTGTAAGCCAAATCGGTTTTAGCGATAGCATCAAACCGATGTACAATCTCAAACCAATGCTTGGTAAAGAACACTAGACCCGCCTCGAACCAACTTATGTAATTACACAGTAGTTGTGTTAATAGGCTGGTGTATTACATTATCAAAGCTCATCGGATTGGCAAATTCCCTCCTGAGAAGCCTAATATGTTGGCTTGATATCATGATTAACATCGCAAATGATGAGCAATTTGATTTACCAATGCTAGTCTTGCAAGGCGCTGATTGCGATATACCGACCTACTTTAATGTCAGCTTGTATTGCTGTACATATGGCAGCATCAGCATTTGTCGATCGATTGATGACTTCTTACTAACAATGCGGTCGCTTGCAAGCAGCAGTTACTAGTTGCATATTGCTGCCCATGCTACCTTCATTGTAGCGCAAGTTCACTGCTTGTATGTTATACCGTGCTATATAAATAACCCAATGCGGCGTAGCACACAACAATGGTTAAGGTGAGATGTGCCTTAGTCATTGTACCGATTGCATGGAACTATGAACTACACACAGTGTCTTCCAAGAATTTCTGATCTTCTCTTGAAAAGTATTTATATCATTTATAGCTTCCACAGCTTTGAAATGCTTTGGAACTATATTAATTAACCAACGTTATTTAAAAGTGTAGATGTCGTCTACATTGACGGAAACGGCAGCAAGAATATTGGACATTACCAACACCGTGTATTTATCCAGGTGCCTTTCGGGCAATTCTCTAAGATAACTCCGTCTTAGAAGTTCCAGTCCTCACATATCGTTTTGTAAACGGTTACTCACATACATGTGTGCGCAGAATTTTAGTAACCACCACGTTTGATAACTAACAAAATGTCTTTAATTTGAAGGCTTTCTATTGGCGATGAAAATTGTTGAAGCATAATTAGAATCATCGGGGACTTATTAGCATAAATGATTGTTCTACTGTATTTGAGGATAACCCGAGTCGACTTCATTGCATGCAATCTAGGATGAAACTTGAAGATGATATATATATCGGAATTTGGTAGAAATCACCAGATGAGCGATCGTAGCAATTAACTCCCATTAACTGATTGATTGCATATCAATCGGCCGTTAATGTGATATTCATTGATGCTTAGATGCCATTGAGAAAACGTACAAATTACAGGACCCTTTAAGGTTTCATTTATGCCATTTAGAGGTTGACTCGTATCATGATAGTAACGACGAGTGAGTGATCTCTTCAGTGTTTGTCACAATATGCCAGTAGTTTCAATCATTAACACAGCACACGGGAAACAATTATATAAATCTTTCGGTTGCAAAAGAACGCCGTAATTAATGATTCGCACGCTTGCTGTTTTAATGACAAAGTTCCTAGGCTGTCTAAATGTTCACCTATTAGTCATGCAAAGGTCTAGATTCACTGCTGGTTTGATATTGCTTGTCGTTGTAGATAACATGACCCATGTTCATGGCAGGTCGACTGATGTTGCCGCCACGGGAAGGGCTTAATGACAACTTGGGCCACCTGAGTGTGCTACATACAGCTTAGCAATCATAATATTGGCCGTGCAATCAGAGCGCTCGCATGCGTTTGAGCCGTTCATGCACTACCGATAGCGAACATCTTGTGGAGAACCGCTGCACGAGCATTCCGCTTGCTTAAATCGCGGATTTACGTCAAACTTGCGTTTTAAAGCCGGCGTTAGCCAGCATATGGCGCCACAACAAACATCGAGGAACCAAGCCTTTCTAGGTTGAGAACCTTGTTTCCATTGAAGGTGGAAATAACATTACAGGGTGCCCAATTCTTTAAGAGCCTTGTCAATATCTACAATGTCGATATGTTACATGCATAATACCAGGTATCTCGAGTTAACTGGAGCTAAAAAGAGTGGTTGTACCTATAAGCAATAGAGAAATGGTGGCGAGGGCAATCTGCAAAAACATATCCCCTAAGGTGCCATGGCAATATATACGTGATTGACCTCATCGATTATTGAGCCTACCAACAGCAGACGATACCCTATTAAGATACAAATAGGTTTCACCAATAGCAGACCCTCTATCCTGATGATTCTCACTTGAATGCACTGGAGTGTCACTAGCATCGTTATCGTAAGTGTGTTTTGTGCAGGGCTTACTGAGGGACAATGGGAAGACCGCCCCTGGCTACATTGTCCCTATTTGCAGCACTGGATTTGTTTTTTATGTGTTTGTTTCAAATCAGTATCGATGAGTTGCCGTTGCTGCGAGAAAATAAATTCTATTCTAAATTCTAGATGTTGGTGCGTATGACATGTTTTACATAGAATAGCATAAAAGTGTTTGATGAATAGGACAATAAGCAATAGTTATTGAGGTGCCAAACAAATTCTAATTAAAGAAAGAATGCGTCTAAAACATTGCATTTCGACTTACTGTCTGCTCCTCGCTTTGAAAGGTCAAAGTATGTCCAATCAATGAAGCTGTCGCTAACTTTTACTTAGACTGAAGATAATCACCAAGAAATTAGGGTTTTCAGATGCTTTCTCCTGATTTATAATCAAAACGCGATGGCTCGGGTACAGGTTGGACGTAACACATTTGAGCAAATGTGGCTGAGAGAGTTTTCAAAGCAAGCTCTTCCTGAACACTACGAAATAGTATGGTAGTTTTGATGAAAACTTTCCTGGCGGTGTTTATCATAGGAACCTAATGCATCGGTTATACCACCGGGACGAGTGGCAACATCAGCAGAGGATTATACATTGTTTCAGAACTAACCCGAACATCGTCAGGCAAACATAGGAACATACATTCATGCATGCACACATACATACATACATACATACATACATACATACATACATACATACATACATACATACATACATACATACATACACATACATACATACATACATACACAGACATACAGACAGCATACATACATACATACATACAATACATACATACATACATACATACACATACATACATACATACATACATACATACAGGATACATACATACAGACATACATACACATACATACATACACATACATAATACATACATACATACATACATACATACATACATACATACAGACATACATACATACATACATACATACATACATACATACATACATACATACATACATACATACATACATACATACATACATACATACATACATATACATACATACATACATACATACATACA
>CM067349.1:6257210-6258725 GCA_034190875.2 Urechis unicinctus
ATGAATACAAACAATGCTAGCTAGAGCGCTTTTCGTCGTTAGAGAGGTTTAAAAGGCGTCCGTAGCTTTCCGTATCCCAACAGAATTGGGAGAGGGTCTACTGCCGATGTACCTTTATGCAAGCAGTAATATATATGCTTTGCAAGACGCTGCTTGATAAAAAAGTCGCTCTTGCAGTATCTGCAGCCACATAAAGCGAGATAAAATTATATATGCAAATTACTGAAAACTGACTTGTTGTCGGTTTTGTCATCATCAAGGACTAGCGTACGTAACGGTAAGATACGAAGAGCGAATCGGCTTCACGAACCTTCGGATTAATTAGCATTTATCTTGTTTGTATGCCTGGTGCAGCGCATGACCTTTTAATGAAATAGCAATTTGATATATTTCCATCAGTCAGGGTTGCCTAACTATCTTTGTATAATCCCAATTTATAATACAAAATTGTGCATCAGAAGTAGCTCTATCAGCAATATGTTAAGTTGTCTTTAGACATGTTCATTTGACAATAACAAGCGATGACCGACTCACATCCTATAATGCTCCCGTTACATTGAAACCCTTATGATGAAGAACTATTTCGCATCGTCCTGTCGGAATGCATTCGGCAAGTAAATTTCGGCTCTTCAATGATGCTGACATATAATATCTGACCCACAAGCCACGTTATGCAATCTTTAGTTACATTGATATTTAAATCCGGATTGCGTCACAGCATTGGGTGGACCTTGTAACGGACGGAAAAGGAAAAAGGTTCGTACCTTGCAAATACTCCAATTATCCGAACAAATCGCTCATTATCAGATGACCTCAAAAGGGGCATTGCTTTCATTTGGACGACGGTGTACATTTTATCTGTGTTATTGTTGCGACACCGTCCACACAATTGTGCATATGGCATAATCGTATGGGAAGTAGTCGTATTAGTTATAAAATGAGACGGCTTTTGCTATTATTTGTGATAAATAGCACAATACAATACTGGATTGTAACCAGGGCATAGAGTTAACTATCAGCATGCAACCCGCCAAATTGAGTAATGTGAGGATCATTGATTGCTCAATTGTTTATAAAGACGGAACAAGGCGGTAATATAAATTTCCTAATCCATCCCTAGCCAAGTTTTAATAAAAGATGTTGACTACAAGTCAATGTGGCTAAAGAAATGTTACGATGGACGCTTTTATATGAGTATGCTTTATTTCGTTCACACACACGTATGATGGTGCGCTTAACTTTTGTCCCTCTCGCAAATAGATAAAAACAATAACAGAGCGACAAATTACACGAAACTACTTATCAAAAACATTAAAACATGCTCAGCGCTTCACATGATATGCAAAATTATGAGTGGCTTACCCAGAGCTGCTTATATTATCATTCTTAACGAATACAGTATAAATCAAGGACATTATATTAGGATTAGCTATCTGACTCAGTATAAGTTAACGCATCCGTAGGATAAGTATGTCTTGGTAGATTCAATTATTTAGTCGCTGTAAAGCCAATACA
>CM067349.1:6258825-6279982 GCA_034190875.2 Urechis unicinctus
TATGTCTCATGAACCAATAGTAGCATAAAAATGCAGAAGGATAAGCATTCGTCTTTCTTGTATGCCTGGCTAGACGCATTGGATTTAATTGAAATAGCAGCAATGATTTGTATTCAACAACCTGAATAAACTATGCGTCAATGTTTAATTAAATTTTATATTATTTATTTGCGAATAAGGGTCAGCTGTAATTGCCTCGCCAATAACGTTGAATTTTATATTCATATTTTTTCGATGGCAAAGCAAGGAAATGAGATCGCAATTACACGCTGGCATTATTTTCTGGACCTCATATTCTAGTTGGCTGAATGCTTCCATGGTTTTCTCAGGCATGTCCATTGCCATTGTCAATTGTACATTTTATGTAATGTCCATCACAACGACAGAATCTAGATAGCCGACGAAGGCTCTGTATTTATACCTTTTAGTCTCGACGACAACATACAATAAGCACAATATTTGGTCAAACCTGTTCGATTAGAAACACATAAACCCTTTGGGAGGAAGATTTGCATTCATGGAATCGCCTACAACGCCCACATTTGGGGGAAATTATTGCCAACGGCCTTATGCAAATGAACGATTCGTACAGAACAATATGAATAAGTGTGGTCATAAATAAATGGGGAAGCTTTCGTGCCTGCTAATTTTGATTAATAGGACACCTGAGCATTGGATGGCAACTAGCTATGTCAAATGTGATCATGAAGTGCATCAGAAAAGATTTCACCATTGTATATCCCCATTGCGAAACTGGACAGTAGCAGCACATAGTTCAGAAACACCTGACAATGTAAAAAGTGGTGCCGTGCTGGTGCATATAAACACTTTTAACGAATGACATTGTGATAACCATAAACATAAGCAAACATCACAATGCTATAGAGATTATACAGCATTAGTTTTCACCAAGCTGTTTATTATGCGTTCATTTATAGCCAACCGAATTGTTTTGCAATGTTTCTTCGTATAGAACAATAAATTCTCCCCGCAACATAGTAATTGCCTCCAATGGATTTTGAAAAGACACCCTGAAATCGTTTTCTTGATTGTGCTGGAAGTGTATTTTGTGTAAAGTCGTGTTATCCCTTTGCCATTGTCAGTGACAAAAACTTGCGCAGTCACATGGAATTATTCACAACGCTGCTTTTTGATGGTTGCTTTACATGGAGCGCAACAAAAGCCATAAGAAACATTTTAGGGCCTTCAGTTTCAATCCATATGAGAACCGTCACATTCAATGGAGTGAACAAGGTGTTATTCAAGAATTCACTAGCCACCCCTAGCCATGTTTCCCTTACAAACTGAAATCTACATATCACAAACATAACTCAGCTGCTCAGGGTATCATTCTGATAATTATAGTATACGTTAATCAGGGAGAGTATATTAGCGTTAGCTTTGGGCTTAAATATATTTCAACGCTCCACTAATACAAGCTTGCCTTGATATATTCAATCAATGAGTCATTGAAATACCAATACAAATTGCAGGGACAAGATATTCATTGGCCCATATGCAAGTGGCAACCATTATGAATATATACCTCTTGCTATCGTTTCAAATACTGCAGTCTATTATGAAAGTAACACAGGGATCACACCATGCGTACAGTCTTCGCCATATTTGCCTTGCTTCCTTCAGTTGCGGTGATGCATTTTTATAGCTGATGGCACCGCGCACTATCCCACAGTCACAAGGCGGTGGTATGAGGGGAAAAATGACAAGAGCATAGGATCGAGATGGCGCATATATAAGAATACTTTATAGGCAGCACGTGCTGTTACTCTCATCCTGTACTCGTTATAGTGTTGCCTTGTTGTATACACCAAGCCTATTATCCCGCCGTACAAACTCGTTGGCAGTTTTACGCCCATTTAACACCGAAAGCCCTATTGGCTTGTCTATAAGTTACGATTGCTACGGGAATGCACTTGGGCGTGACGTAGGCAATGCTATGTTTCATATCACTGTGATCGTAGAACCCTTTAAATCACGTAGGTAGTAATGTTTAATATGGTGTTTTAGCACTATTGTCAGCATCATCCAATCATATTTATTTGGTGACCATCATAAACTGACTTATCACACGTTGTAAGTGCTGTTTCCTGCCCTCATATCTATGAATGTTTACGGTTCAAAATGATCGAATAGTCATTGTCCAGCTCCTCGGAAGCGACTATTTGGTTGGCATCGTGTACCCATAGGGACTAAAGCTTACTACAAGACATCTATTGTGCTATTTAGCGTTTATTATTTAGTGATCAGGGCAACTTAAACACGCTTTAGACAAGCACGAATTCAACATATCTCAACTTGCGTGCATCGACAGTCTCCGTGCTACAATAATGCCAATTGATAATGGAGAACAATATCTCAAGGTTGATGAATTTGGCTGGGGGAAAGCTATTCCTAAAGTCTGTTTAAACATTCGACATTTATCACGTGTCAAAACCTGCCCTGTTAGAATGCTAGTAGTGTATCATGTACCCCTACTTACCTCGTTTTTGACGTCGAACGATGGACGAAGTGGATTGCACAATGTATTTTTCGCTGACGATCACTTCCGGATTCGGTGCGATATTTTGATGACATCATTCTATTTTTGGAAAGTGATTTCACCATCTGTTCCGTCCTTGAAATCTTTGCGACCTTGGTTTTGCGACCTCATGGAGGCGCGCTATTTTGGATAAGGTCATTTTTGGCACTTTTATTGAGGAGTTTGTAAATGGGTATTAAAAGTCAATTAGAGGTAATGGTGTTGAAAGAGAAGTGAAGGATAGCGTTAATGTTAGTGGAGTATTCACCGTCTGTTCAGATATGAAGACGGTGTTTACGAGGTGATTTGTTTCTATTAACTTCCTTTATCCCATGACATGTGGTGATATATTGAATTGGTGACCTTAGCAGGCTCACGCAATGTACGGTATTCGAGTGAGTTCATTTGGGGCTATGTCCTTAGGAAGGTTGTTGACCTTCGACCTGATGTGATGAATGGGCGGTATTTGGGTGAGGTCATTTTCGATAGTTTTATTGAGGAGATTGTAAATGGCTATTAAAAGTCAATTTTCGTCAGATATGTCGGTCAATTGAAGTTTTCACGTGAATGAATCTTACTAGCATATGAGTCTTACATTGGAGGGAAAAATGACAGATGTCTTTAAGTGTGTTCTAACTCTCATTGAGAATATAACGACAGATGGATTAAAACTTGACCATTGGATATTTCTCAAAATGGGGTTATGGGTTACAAATAGCGGATGGTAACTTTACTTCCAAATAGTTTTCATCTATATTTTGTTATAATGGAGCACATTTACGCCAATCATTTTATTTCAATGGATCCGACAAAATCTAAATTTTACCAATCTAACTATTCTAGTTTAGTGGAACAAACAATGAGACCCCCCCCATTTGGAGGAGCGTTTTGGATATCATAAAAACATTTGTTATAAGCGTTTTGACAATATAGTTGGCGTTACAGGGGCGTATCCTGGATATGACTCGGCCCCCACCCGTTGGGTTAAAGTTATTACAAAGGGCGGGTCCCTCGTAACGGCCTATCCTGTACTGTGAGTATTTGCTTAAAACACACTATATCATAGTATAGATTCGTTGACTTTTTTGTATCTGTTGTAAGTCTATATTTCTTTGTTTGCAGGGAACCCAAACATCTTTTACAAAACAGTGAGTACCGCAAATGTTTAAGATTCTCTGGAATTTTATTTTGGTTTATTCTTAGAGAATAAAATATATTTTGTTTTTGTTTGTAGGATGAAGATAGAAGAATTTTTTTTTTAAAATTTAAATAAATATATATATAAATGTTATACTGGTGTTTGTGTTATTTATTGGACTCGATGAATCTGTGGTATAATAAAACAAGCTGGTAATGTGATTTACCGATCGTTGAATTCACGATGCGCATCTATCTTAATTAAATAACGACTCATGTCAAACGATTTGATAAATTAGTCATTGTGAGTTGCCTCCCTTTAGCGCTAAAATTACTCAAGCGTATATCATTGTCAACCCTGCTGTCAGTCGATTTCGCATTCACCTCAGATATTGTGGTGACATCATTCTATTTTTGGAAAGTGATTTCATCATCTGCTCGAATATTTTTCGTCCTTGAAATCTTTGCGACCTTGGTTTTGCAACCTCATGTCAATACATTGAGCTGGGCGCTATTTGGATGAGGTCATTCTATTTTTGGAAAGTGATTTCACAATTTTCGTCGGATATGTCGTCATAGTTTGCTGAGCTAAGCTAAGTGATGGGATAGAGGGTTTATATAAAACGGGAGAGTGTCTCAGTTCTGTGTTCAGTTATAACCATGGCTGAGAAGAGACATCTAGAAGCTTTCAATGATGTGAGCAAACGCAGTAGACCGATGAGCGACGCGGACTTGTTAAAAGCGGTAGAACAAATCGAGATGGAAAGCAGTGAGTATGATATAATTTCTATACCTGAACTATAGAATTACCATGTATACGTCATTTATTTATTTATTTATTTTTGTTACGCGTGTGTGTTTTAGTGTTGACGGGAGATGAAGATATTTTACACGCCGCTATGGACACTTATGCAATTGAACAGGCCAATGCAGCACTGAATTTGTTAAACAATGCTCAACACAGCCCCCTGACACAAACTGGAAATGGCGCTACAGTTGACAACGCTAAGGGTAGGTCTATTAAAGGATAGGTCTATTACCGGTAGAATTGAGGAATGACGTAATGGAAAGCTTTATGACTTTTGGTGATATTTATATTGACAGATTATTATGATTATGTCGACAGAATCTGTGTTGGCTGCGAGCTATACCGACTCATACGCGATTTGGAAGCCTGCAAACTGTTTACAATTATATTTTATCAGAAGATGTGCCCAACCTCAAACAGTATATATTTGAGGAATGCGATTCAGCCTTTAAAATCAACGGGAGTTATGGATTCTTATTACGTCACAAAGAATCAGATGAATTGCGGTACTTTCATTTGTCCGTCAATAACCATCGTATGCTACCAACCCCTCTAGTCGTACGGAATGCCGATGATTTTGAGAGGGCTATAGATGCAATAACACAAACAGACATTTTAACCTACGCCCAGAACCAATGACCGGATTCGAAATGGAGTGTAGAGGAAGTGACTAATTTGACCATCTTTGTGAACCCAATCGAAGATCACGTGATCGACTACCCACCACCTGTTATACCGGAACACCTGAAAACAAACAGAGCCATCAACTTGTTAGACCGAAAGAAAACCAAGGGTAAACCGTATCAAGACCGATTGTGCTTTTTCAGGGCACTGGCCTTACACAGAGGAGCGAAGATCAGGAGTCTAGAGAACGCAGCAAAAACATTGTTAAAGACTGCTTACCCCAAACAAAAGAAAAAAACATTTGCGGGTGTACCTCTTGAAGACGTCAAAAGACTAGCAAAACAATTCGAAGTGAATATCACAGTGCCTATCTACTGATGCTTGCTCAATACGAAGCTGCCCTTACCCAGTTAGAAGAGAAAATCAATGTCACGCATCAACGGGACCCGGTCGCTAAGGGAGAACATCCATTGCAGAAATTACAGAACAAATTCGACAACTATTTACATGTATTACCGTTAGTCGGATTCAACTCATCAAATAATGACCTCAACGTTGTGAAAATACCGTTGACAACTTACCTGCAAGAATATTCTTCGATCAAGTATACCATCAAACGTAATAACTCATTCATGTGCATTGAAACGGACCATGTACGGTTTTTGGATATCATCAACTTTATTGCACCTGGATATACATACGACAAATACCTACGAGCCTTTACTTTCAAATTTATTTCAAATTAATGATTTAAAAGAAAAAAAACCCGTCAAGTGCTGTTGATTTATACTAATTTGTCTATGTTTGTAGGTAAATGCGTCACGGATAAAACTAAACACCGTGATGTCAGATACGCCACTACCGAGAGGGTCAGAAATTGATCAACGACAAAAGATTCAGAGCCTTGAACGAATTAACCCCCAACCTATTTGAATTCGACATGGCCAAAACCACCATTGATCACGACTTACCCCAACAAATAGGCTATTTTGTTTATCAAAACGCCAAATTAAGAATGCTATAATTTTACTATGATTTTATTGACAAGTATGTCGCAAGATCTGATTTTGCCTATGTACAGATGGACACTGATAGTAGTTATATCGCTCTTAGTAGTAGTCATCTAACAGATGTCATCAAACCCAACATGAAAGAACAATTTTACAGAGAATACCCTCAGTGGTTGCCAGCTGTAGCGTGTGATGATCACAACAACGACTTTATACAGTGTAAAACGAACGGAACCCCGTGGGTACCTCAACCGTGCTGTATGACCCGCCAAAAATATGATAAACGTACCCCGGGGTTATTTAAAGAGTAGTGGAGTGGAGATGGTTTTATCGGACTGTGCAGTAAAACCTATTACTGCTATGGAACTAGGATAAAGCCTCGTGTAAAGGACTCAGTAAGCGTCAAAACGACCTGAACAAGGAGAAATATATGAATGTGTTGAGAGAACAAAAATCGGGTCGCGGTGAGAACCGTGGCTTTCACGTTAACAATAACACAATGTATTCGTATACGCAAATTAGAGATGGATTAAGTTATTTTTACCCCAAGAGAATTGTGAATGCAGATGGTGTAAGCACTAAACCTTTAGATGTGTGATACATTAATATGCTATTTAAGAATCAAACAGAACGTTACGGTTTCGGTCAATTTGAATCATATTTTCAAATTCGGAATACACAATGACATTAATGGTACGTTCTAGGGCCGTACCAAAACGCATTTCCAAGCGCACGTTTCCTTGTTTCAACAAATTAAAATGAGTGCCGCTATCACCCAGTTCGGGGGTCAGATCAAAAGCGAATAGTGTATAGCCATTGGGATAATCACTCCAACTTATGGCATTGCCTTCGTCTTGATAGAGTTGTCCAGTGCTAATAAATAAATTAGCATAACTGCGGGTGTATATATGGTGATTAAAATCGGGCTGTAATGGTTTTGCGGGCACTTGTTGCCCGTCAACGTACAGAGCTAAAAATGTGAGGTCGTTATGCTTCAAGTTGAAGGGGTTCTGAGTGTAATCACCATTGAACGCCCTATTATTAACACTTCCGACTACAATTCGTTTGGGTAACTGACCCAAAAATAAATTTTCTTGATTGATCGTCATAGCTCCTTGAGATGCAGAAAACACTTTGGTTTCTATGCGTCTTATGGGGTATTTAGCTGGGCTTTGTTCTAAAGCCTTAATGTGAGCTAGTTGCACAGTGGGGTTCAACTTTATTTTGCGTACGAATAAGGTCACGGATTGCAGAACTATTTTAGGGGCAAATCCATCTGCAGGATTGGCCAGAAGGGCAAAGCTGTCACCGCTGCGTACTAATCGCAACTTCAAATCTACGCCGTTTAATAAATAGCTTTCTTGACTAAATAAATTTAAATGTAATTTGCCCATCATATCCACAATGCAACTCTCTTGAGCTCGTTCCTTTCTTGCTATCATCCCCTTGTTGTGAGTACCACCCACGGCGTCCATGTGTTTTGGGGTGTCTTTGTACCATAAACTAGCTGTTAACTGAGAGTTTTTGGCTTCCGAACCATAGCTCAATAGCGTTTCCATATAAGCGCGATACGGGTATGTGTTTGTCGAGGAGGACACAAATTTTTCGTTGAGAGAGACATCGACTTGGGAAAAGAGTGAGTGTAACCAGAGGTTAACGGGTGCTACAGCACTATCAGCCGCCAAGACCTCCCCATCCTTTTTCACCACTTTGGCATTCACTTGTAAATACGTGTCGTTCAGATCGATATAATCATCACCCGACCCACTGATGTAGAATTCGACTGGACCCGAACCTAAAGCAGCTACCGGATGGAATTTGATCCACGATCCATGATCGACACTGCTTTGAGTTGGGGGAAATCGAAAATAGGTCTAATTCACTTTTAACACAGGGACAAGATTGGGGGTGTACCAGTGCCATGATCTAACCGAAAATATCTTTTGGCAACCTCCGAGTTGTTCCACGGCGACCGCGTGAACTACTGTTCCTACCTCGTGCGAGTCGTTTTATAGAGAATGGTGGTCGGCGACGTGGTTGTTTGGGTGGAACTATTTCATCGAACACTTCCTCTCCAGTTTGTAACAATCGTTTCTTAGCCGACTGTTTAAGAGACTTCCCTCCCAACAAATCTCCAACCACCCTCACTCCTGTTTTCAAGGCGTGTTTTTTAACGGCAGGTAAAACTTTTCGAACCAGCGGTAACACCATTTTAGCCAGACCACCAACCACATTACCAAGGCCATGTCCACGCTGACTTCTGGCACCGGAAAACACAGGGAGCCCTCCACCTGCTTGGTTCAGGTAATACGGGGTGTAAATATCAGCCATGGTTTTCAAAATATAGCTTTCTTGATTTTACGGAAATGTAACGTCACTGTCACTTTACCAGATTCGAATGGAATGGGTCGACCCGTGTCATCTCTTATATCGATTTCTATAGTAGAAAAAATTTTGGTGGCTATCGGGTAATTAAATATCTTTTTATACGTGGAGTTGATCAACTGCCCGCGACGATCGTGATCGATTGGAATAATACGCAGAAGGGGAACCACGGTGTCTCCTACCACCTGAACTTCAATGAGATTACAGTAGACATAGAGTCCGTACAAGCCTCGATCAGGGTCAACAATGTGCTGACCGACTCGACTGTTCTCAAAAATCCCCATTTTAAAACCGAGTCTTTGACGCAACCCCTCGTCCATGTAAACTACAACTGACTCATTGTCTAGGGTCATAGTTGCTGTCTGTCGTGTTCGATTGTAGGTGAGACGCACTCGCTTCTCATTTTGCTCCTTTAACTTGGCTGCAAAGGCTTCTATCAACGATCCGGTCGTATAAAAACTAAGGGTAATGTGAAAATATTTGGGACGGGCCTCTACAAATTCACTCACAATGTCATATCGCTCACTGCAACAGATATCCGGGGGGAGATTGAGCGCACCAGCCACGTGATCCATGACGACCAACCCCTCGTCCTCAGTAACATTGTACCACGTGTAAGGGTACTGAATTTCCGCTAATCCCACTTCCCAAGCCCCTTCCAACTGTACAGCTTTGGGGAGTCGAGTTAAGTAACGTGTCAACGTGTTGTTGGGGTGATAATTCATTGAACGTTTGGAAGGTAGGGTCAGAAAGAAACTCATGATGGTGATGCCATGAGACTCAAATTAAGTTCTTCTTAGTTTCACGGAAATGTAAAGTCACCATCACATGTCCGTCTTCGAATGCCACGGACTGATCCGTGTCATCTCTTATATCAATTTCTATGGTACAAAAGGTTTTGGTGCCCACAGGGTAATAAAATATCGGTTCGTATGTCTGGGTCACCATTTTGTGCACCCAGTCGTAGTCCACAGGGACTGTGCGTAACAAGGGGGCCATCGTGTCACCGACCACTTGTGATTCAATTATACTACAATAAACGTACAGTGCGTACAACCCTCGAAATACATTAGGCTTGTAATCAGTTTGAGAATCGTAAAGGGAAAGACATTCCTTACACCTCAATATTTGACGAAGACCTTCGGTCATGAAAACTTGAAGTTTGGGATCAGTTATTTTTACATTCACCGTCTGTGAGTGGGAATTGAATTGAAATCGAACCACGCCTCTGAGATGCGATTTGCGGATGTGCATATTGAGCATGTCTATCAATTGATCAGCATTGTAGGAACCGGGGGTCAGGCGAACGACCAAGGACTCGACCAAAGAATCCCCTTCCAAGTGTCTGTCTATCGTATGGTATCCAGCTCGCTCATCCACTATGACAAAACCGACATTGTCCCCGATGTTGTACCAGGAAACAGGGTACTGAATTTCTGCTAATCCCACTTCCCAATTACCTTTTAATTGTATGGGTTTAGACAATTGAGTAAAGTAACGTGTCAGCGTGTTGTTGGCGTGATAATTCATTGAACTGTTGGAAGGCAGGGTCAGAAAGAAACTCATGACGTCGCTTTATGTTTCAAAGTGGGGTTGGGAAGAATGTACCCTAAGCTACTGCTTAACAGAGCAGTCCACAAATTACTATCTCCTTTACCCGCCCATAGACTGTAGATGCTGACGATGATTAGGGTATATAAAATGTGGATTTGTGTGAAAAACACGATTTCGGCTTTCGGAATTTCCAAACCAAATATGGTCCACACCCGATCACCTCTCTGATCTTCCATCCTAATGACCCTTCTGTTCCAAATCTCAGTTTTTATACAGCTCCACACCACTGACCCAACTATTAAAACTAGCAGGGTAGCTAAACCACTTGACAAAGTATTGTTTTTGTTCTTTCCGTTTACTTTCTTTGATAATTTTGTCAACCCTTTACCATGCTTTGTCATTCACTTTCTGTAATTCTTCCGCGTAAAATGTTCCCTCTAACACTTCGTCATTATCATCCTTTATCGTATACACATTAGGGGAGCCTAAGTGAACGTTCTCCACCCGAAACAACTCCTCGCTCCAATTGGAAGTGTAACCCTTTTTAAATTTACCCCGTGCTTGACTGATGCGGACACGATCCCCGATATCATACCGTGGTCGTTTAACCCCATCAGAGCGTTCCCCGTATAATGTCATCCACGTGTCTTCTTGATTATGCACAGAGACTGATATCGGAGGGCGCTTGATGCTGCAGTGATAATTGACGTTGTATCCTTTCACCAGCGAAGCCAGAACCGGTAGATAAACACTGGTGCTGTGTTTGGTAAAATAACGCCACATTTTAGATTTTAACGTACGATTAAACCGCTCGACTATGCTAGCTTTGGTTTCTTCGTTGTGGGTGGTAAAAAAGCGAATCCCCTGCTGCTTAAGAAATGTCTGAAATTTGCTGTTGATAAATTCTCCACCCTAATCGGTCTGTAAACACAGGGTCTTCCGCCCTTGTTTTAATATACTCTCAAAGGCTCGAATCAAACTGTCACCCGTTTTATTTTTTAGTGGTATCACCCACGCATATTTCGAGAATACATCGATACAGGTCAAGAGAAATTTCATGTCTTGGTTCTGTTTGGCTAAGCGAGCTATGTCCACTAAATCGGCTTGCCATTGATGGTCAATCCCCCCGACTATGACGCGTCGTCTTCGAAATCGACGACGGATCGGTTTATGTAATGTATAGGCATCTTGCTCGCCCAACCATTGTCTGACTGCCTTTGTTTTGAGTTTCGTAGCTCTAACCAATGGCTGCACCCCTCCATACGCAGCCGGTACCTCAGGGTCGAAATACACACTTAACTTCTCCATGACGTCCAATTTTGTGTTACAGGCTCCTCCTCACCAGGTCTTTTATCTATTTGCATCGCACCCTGTCGGATATAGTTCCATCGATCGGGGTGACCTACTAAATATTGAGGAATGTTGGAGTCTCGCAACGCTTCAGCAAATCTTTTCCAACCCTCTGGTTCAAAGTGTTTACGCCGTCTCAACACATCGTTAACCAAATCCGTCACGTTAGTCCCACTAACGGCTTGTCCTTTAATCGTTAATTCCCCTCGTTCATTCCAACCCACGTCTGGGTTTTTTCGAAGGCGTTCTAATAGCAAACGCCCTTTTTTCTGAAATTTATCAGGGAAGTTTCTACAACTTCCGCAATAGACACATCTTCTTGTTTGGGTGTGTGGGGCGGGGTATTAGCTAAGGCTGTGTGAGGTGTTGGGGTTCTTTGCTGGCGGTAATACTTGCCGTGTTTTGTTAAAATTTGGTTTAAGATTCTACTTTAGCCTCCTCCGATAAATCACTACGATTCAGGACATCCCTCATCTCCGCATCCAAGTTGGATAACACGTCGACAGTGGGAGCTTGATCGTAACGCCCACTTGACAGTACCCGGGGGTCAACCAACATCATTTTCTTAGCTATAATTTTAGCCCAATAGTTTGCCTAACAACGGAACAGCGATACCTAAAATAGGTCCTAATAACGCCGGGAGAAAACCACCGGTTTGTAATAGTCTTTTCTTTTTCTTCACGTTAGTTTTAGGTGAGATCAAAGCGCGTAGACCTTGTTTGTATTGGGCTAATTTACGCTTCTGAACTGAAGTCAAGGATACATTTCCTTTTAAAACATTGATTGCACATTCACATAGACAATTTATCAATTCTTTGTCAGCCGTGTGAATCAAAGCCCTATTGACAGGGGTTTGGCTTTAGCCATCACTCGTGATGTATCAGCGTGTTTTCTGAGACGCTCTGCCATGATCTATGTTTATTTCTGTAGGTATACAACTTGATTGGGTCGTAGTATGTCAGTTCGTAGCCGTAAGTGATCTGGTGTTGCCTGTTTCAAATCGATAAACAAATAACCGTGAGGTTGCGAAGTAGCATCCGAAAAGGCTTCTTGTACATACTTGATGTTTCGCGGGTACATTTGTTTGGCTAAATGCATGATTTGTGAAGCGTCCCGAGGGTTTTTAAATACCACTTAATAATGAGCGTTCAAACTGATAGTTCGATGTTCTTTATTCTTTCTGAATAAATTTTGTACTAAATACAACACACTAAGATTGCCATGGTGACTCCCTTTGGTGAATAGGCGAGTGATGCGTTCGTCAGTTTCTTCCATCAAATCATCGATGATCAACAAGGTTCTTTGTTGAGGATCTGTCTCAAAATTCAATCCCTCTACAAATTCCACGTGCGGTAGTTGAGTGTACATTGTTTGCCACTCTCCGAAACACCACACGATTCGGTCGGGTGGTGGCTCAATGTGACTACCTTTGATTAACTCACTCACAAAGTAAGTTTTTCCACAGCCGCTCGGACCAGCTATCACGCAACTAAAGGGGTGTTTTAAGGCTCGATCCATTCTTATACTGAGTTATCATTCACAGTTCCCCACTCTTTTTGTAGATAGGATAGGTAGATAGTGTCGTTATAAGTAGAACTCAAAAAGAAATTCAATTAAAGTATATCATCACTTTTTATTCATTCACCAATCATATATATTCATGCGTCTAATAATTTTATTATATTTACAGTCATAAGGTTCCCCCATTAAGACTTTAGACCAGTGTTCGGTGGTCACATAAAAACCTAACATGGTACGTCGATACTCTCTAGAGAGCCAAAGACACAGTTCAGTCGAATTGTGTTGCTCACACAACAAGCGCCATAATAAAGTGACGTGATGTTCGTCCACCTTATCCAAGGCTCTTCCAACGCAATGTGAATGCATCTTTTGTTGGTTTCCGGCTTGACATACGCCCGTTCCACACGCGACGCATGGTTCTTTAGCTATGTCAGATAACAATGGCTTCATCAAACCACTGTAAAGGCTAATTATCATATCCCACCCATCAGGCGACGTTCCTTGGTCATCCATCTTTTGTGGGCGTGCTGATAGGTCTTGGTAAGCTTTTATGAGCTGCCACCAATTGAAACTATCAAAGCACATGGTCACGCTTTCACGGGTAATTTCAATATAGGGGAATGGGGCTTTCACTCGACCAATCACATCGTCACAAATGGTTTCTTCCGTATCAACGTCCGATTGGCCAGCTTCCGCGTCAATCAACGATAAGGTGAGTGATTTAAGAGCCGTCCCGCTTCTGAGAAAGGCATTTGAGGGTAATTTTATTTGATGTCCGCTCCATCAATCGCGAATGTGTAAATCATTGGGGTCTGGGTTACTACACCACTGTGAAATTTGAAAGCGACCACAACGACGACTGGTATACAACGGTCCATCAATGTAATCATACTCCTCGCCGTTCTCCTCTGCCATCCTGAATGAAACAACAAGCTGTCCGTGTTCGCTTATTTATCCCCTGATCGAGCTAATGTAAGGGGTTATTCATGATCACGTGTCGACTTAATTAAGCTGATGTCAGCGCTTTTTTCATGATCACGTGACGAATTGATTTAGCTGTAGTCAGCGGTTTGTCATGATCACGTGACAAATTAATTTCAGATCCGGTTAATCCCGTGGTATCACACGCACACCGGGGTTGTGGGGTTCTTCCAACGTGGAAGTTAAGCTTTCCGATTACGTCACAACCTTCCTCTGCTTTGTTGTGCCTGTTGTTTTCCTAAAGTTTCGATTGTATATGTAGAGCTTATAATTACAGTGATATATCAAGTGTTGGGTCAAAAGTGCCTTCGATACAAACCCACATTGACACAGAGGACAACGCCGTAACTTCAGGGTTCTGTGTTTACCCTGAGCAGGTGACTTGGGTCGATATGGTTGTTGGGTCTCAGCGACTCTCTGACATTCGTCACATTCTACACAAGTATCCATGTTGTCGCTTTAAAGATTCAAACTCTACTGCCAGTAAACTTGTTGTTAACCGATATTTATAATCAGATATTTATAATTACATTAATCTACCTCATCTTCAGACACGAACGCAGTTAACTGACGATCCATTAAACACTCTCTAGCTTCGATCGCTTTACTAAGAGCCTTATCCAAATCGTAACCATACTCCATCAAGCGCTGTTGATTTATACTAATTTGTCTATAGATCTTATTGTCTCTCAGTTCTAGAGTTAGTTGTGCATGCATCTGTAACTTGTCTTTTAAAACAGACCACCTGCTATACACATCCGTCATGTTGATGTTACTCTCTGACTATCTTAGCCATAAATAACCACCAACCAAATTTGAACTCTTTATAACATACATTCCAAATAATAATTAAAAGAAACAAACACAGGCCTGTATTTTAACTCATTTATTACACAATCTGTTAATTACACGTATTTCAATATCTGATTTCACCTACTCCAACCAATATTTCCTATAGTCCAAACACAACCATTTGCTACGTTCCATCCACGAGGGGCAGGGGTCAATTAAACCTATACTTAATTCCCATAAACTTGATACATAGTGTTCGTCAACACGCTCGAGAGCATCCGCCATACACATCCGAACTTGTTCTTCAGGTTCTGCCATCAAACAAAGATTATGCTGTCGCTGACTCGGGTGGTTGATCTGACAGCCGTGGCATTTTTCTGGTACAAGCGTGTCTGTGTATACCACCATCAGATATTCCTCCATTAATTTTGCTCTCACCACGTGGGTTCCGTAGAGCTGTTTCAACTCCTCCCACGCTTCTACAAACATATACCACGAGTAACTGTCCATTTGCATTTTCACCTGGCCCTTCTTTATCAGCACCATAGGGATCGGGTATCGAACACTCATCGTCACGTCTGCACCAATAGAGACCTCGATACGACTGTCCTCTCCTGCTTCTAACTGTTTCATTGTTTCTGTGACAGCAGCTATTTCGTAACCACAGTCCAATACACAGTTCATCCCCAACTCTATGTGACATTTCTTGAAATTGTTTTTCAAAAACACTACATCTTTATTCCAAACCACTATCGAATACTGTGCAAAGTAGTGTGTGTATAGTGGTTTCACTTCCTCCATTTCAATTTGCGCCATGGCTTTTAACAAGTCCGCGTCGCTCATCCGTTTCCCAGCCATGATTATAACTGAACGCAGAACTGAGACACTCTCCCGTTTTATATACACCCTCTATCCCATCACTTAGCTTAGCTCAGCAAACTATTACGACATATCCGACGAAAATTGTGAAATCACTTTCCAAAATTAGAATGACCTCATCCAAAATAGCGCGCCTCCATGAGGTCGCAAAACCAAGGTCGCAAAGATTTCAAGGACGGAACAGATGGTGAAATCACTTTCCAAAAATAGAATGATGTCATCAAATTATCGCACCGAATCCGGAAGCGATCGTCAGCGAAAAATATATTGCGCAATCCACTTCGTCCATCGTTCGACGTCAAAAACGAGGTAAGTAGGGGTACACGATACACTACTAATGCTCACCAAACACTATCGTTCGTCACTACACAATATCTTTGTTTTGCATGGAATAATGAGCAGATTGCATATTTTGACATCGTATCAACGATAATGGGCCGTCTAGGACTTAGTTTTATGGCAATATTAACAAGAGGAATCCTTCCGTTATGGACAAGCGGCGTTTATATGCGCCCCGACTATCCACAGAGTAAAGCATAACAAAGGCAAAGGCTTTGTACTTCACCAATATAAAGTGCAACAAGAGCCGCTGGTACCCTATCATGCCCTAGTACATACTAAGGTATAGTTCCAAGTATGCCTTGTCATGATGCATTACATGCATATTGTCAATGTAGACATGACACATATCGATTCAAATAGTTGCGGTATAGGATGCTGAATGCTATCGTTTAATGCTCCGTTATATTTTGTGCGGAATCGCTTGATTTGTTATAATTGGTTTCATTAATCAACAGGATTTGCATATGCGTATATCGCACGAAGCCATTTAGACATGACTGGGATTGACTAATGGGGACAATTAATTATCGCCGCTACGTTAACAACAGCACATCCGGACAATTAGCGTCGTCCATCAGTTTGTTCTGGTTGTGCAGGCAAGTATATATTTGGATGAATGTGCGATGAACTTATAAGCGTATATCTGCTACGCCTGAAGCTGGACTATTGCACTATTTTGGCATATAATTGTCTCTTTCTGACCAAAGCTCTGATCTTTGAGTTGAAGATGACATGGATATGATGTGATAGGCTGAGTATAAAAATTAAATCTGCTTGTTCATTTTCAGTTGTTTATTCATTAGGAATTTGTCATCATCATCATCATCATCATCATCATCATCATCATCATCATCATCATCATCATCATCATCATCATCATCATCATCATCATCATCATCGTTTATAATGTCAGCGTCATAACGTATCTCGATGCAGTTTGTAACAAAAGAAATGCTCTACTGAACTTCGCTTTTTTTCCCCGTGATGGAATAGTAAATCTACCTAAGACGAAGAGGAGAAATTTATAAAGATACATAGGTTGCACTAAAAAGCAAAACTATACACTAATCACTGGATATAACACCCAAAAGACAGTTGGAAATTGTAAAAAGCCGGCCGGGGAACAGCTGTGATGCGCAAAGCAAGCCTGCAGGAGCAATAACGGGTTTGGAAACCAGTGATCCATTTGATCAGGCCGTAACGCAAATTGACAGTCCACTCCAATTAACATTGACGTACTGGTAGCTTTATTTAAAGCCCAGGACGCTTTAATTCAAGCGCTGTTCGAATCTAAACTGAAAGAAAAGGACGCCAAAATTAAAGAACTTCAAGAAACTAATGACTCACTAACTAATCGATTAGACCACTTGGAGCAATACGATCGAAGAAGCTCAATCAGAATATCAGGAGTGGAGGTAAACTCGGATATTAACCCCATCAAGTAGGTTTATTTATAAAGGATCACATTACTTTCCGAATATGGGAAGATTTGTCAGTTTTTATTCCTCATGTCATCGAAACGCTCTTTGTAGAATATGAAACTGTATTCAAAACAAAAGCAATACTTGGCTTGATATACAGACCCAACTCGACTCCCAAAGCCGACTTTGATGTATCCGCCAAAAACATCCTGGAACTTATGGAATTAATCAATGCTGAACACAAAAAAAATATATAAAATAATGGGGGACGGTAAAACCACTGTATTTGTGGACAATGTTTTTGCCAATGGCTTTGTACTGACGATTACTAAACCAACAAGGGCAACCAACACCTCAGCCACTCTTAATGACCATATATATTCAAACGACTTGTCAACCCAAAGTAAGTCAGGAATAATCATCACCGACTTAGCTGACCACTTTGGAACATTTCACATTGCAATTCACAAAGTGGAAAGTGCCGTTACCCCCAGAAAAATGTGCAGAACCTGTACGCCGGGAGGAATAAGCACGTTCAAGAATTCCCGGTAAATATTGAATTTTCCAGAGTTTATCTTCACAAATGTCCTTCACAAGCATATGATCATTTCTTGCAAGAATATAAATCAACTTACGATATCAAATAGTTAGTATGGGACCCGGCTATGAGTAAAATTGCAACGGTCAGGATAATATATAGCCATTCCCACTGTCTGTGATCTCATTAGTCATATCAAGTCATGTGTTCCTGGAAGTGTTTCCCCTCCAAATATATCCAACCATATTGTATCCTAAGATCGATGGTCATGTACAATGTGGCTTCAGCTATTGTACATGTGTGCCTTATAGCTATCGCCGTGGATGAACGGGACGAATGTGAACAACCAACAAATCTGAAGGGGAAGTGCAGAAACGGTAAATCATATTTCTTGACCGCATATTCAGGATATGTTGCTTTATTTGTTCAATTATAATTTCCATTTCCTCACACAGGTTCAACATTTTCCTCACATCATCGGCAACCAACATACATATTTGATGCGTCGTCTTAGAAAGAATCAATACATGTACAAACACACCAAACATTAAATCACAAATACACCAACACCAGTGCATCCATTCATGCGTCACAGAGGGAAAGTCACGAACGATATATATATATATATATATATATATATATAGATAGATAGAGAGATATATATATATATATAGATATATATATATATATATAGAATAGATATAGATATATATATATATATATATATATATATAGATAATATATATATAGAGATATAGATATATATATATATATATATAGATATAGATATATATATATAGATATAGATATAGATATAGATATGAGATATAGATATCTCGCTCTAGATATAGATATTCTATATATGTATCTCCTATAAGATATTTATAGATATATATATCTATAGTCTAGATATATGTATATCTCTCTCTGTATATAGATATGTTAGATCTCTCTATATATGTATCTATATATGTAATATCTATATATATGTATACATAGATATATATATATCTATATATATAGATCTATACATATATATATATATATATATATATATATATATATAATATATATATATATATATATGTTTGCCATGCGAGTTTTGTTATGCATTCGTTCTAAACGATTCTCTGTGGACACATGTAAAGACTTGTCCATATAAACCAGAATCACAGCAACCAGAGGCCAACTATGTACGGAATGCGAGAACAATGTTGGCACCTTTCCTGTCGGACGGCAATGGGAATGAAATGGATACATTTTTCAGCCATATGAAAAACACTAAAGGTAATCCAGGATTAGTTGAAATTTGCCGGCAAGATGGTTTCATCAACGAATTTGCCAAATCTTTGCTGGACCGAGTCGGAAGGGAGGGCGAACAACGGAAGAAAGAATTGGACAACATGAGGACAAAGGTGCGGACATTGGGAAGGTTACTGCAGAATATGAACCAGTACACGAACACACCAATGCCTCTTATGGCATTTTTCACTGGTAAGCACTTTAGAACAGTGGTGCAAAGAGTGAAACGTTTATCCATGGAAGATGATTCACCACAATTGGCCTTCACGCTGGGGCATTACATTAAACAAGCTAATTTGTGAAAACCAGCCTTGGAATTGATAATGAAGACGAGCTAATAAAAAGGGAAGGGGAAGATTTTAAGAGCCTCTACAACTCTCATTGGAACAATAAAGTGGCTTGTATTGCAAACAGGCGACAGCAGTTGCGACAAATCAACAAGCCTTACCATCTACCAACTACTGAAGATCTTGTCCAGTTCCGAAAATGGCTCATTGAGGAACAGGCAAGCTGTATGAAAAAGGTGCACGGAAAAATGAATGGGTGCACTTTGCTCACGTATGCTTAGCTCGCATCCTGCTCTTCAATAAAAGGCGAGTTGCTGAGGTTGAAGAAATAAAAGTGAATGACTTAAAGGAGCGTGCAGCTAAGTCACACACCAATGATGAAATCATGCAATCGCTGGATGTTGCTGAAACGGCCTGGTGAATAGGTACATGTGATGGCTGAATTACGCAATTTTAAAAACTAAAGAAGTGTAGAATATCAATTATAGCATGATTTTGTTGCATGCGTTTGCTTTTGGGCAGAATGGATCTAATCGAGGCCCGTGGAAAAAGCACAAGAGGAATACGAAAGGTGTTTGCAAGCCAATTTGTATTTGGAAGGTATAGATATCGTAATCCTATTGCGGTTAACCGCACATTCTTGTTCAAATATTTTCGTGTTTATTGTATCTTTGTATTGCTTGAAGGAGAAGCAACACACCCATGGATGGCTCCGCTGCAATGCGACGGTTGACAGCACTATGCCCGGGTCTGAAAGACCCCACTACTATAAGGATTAGATCACTTAGGAAGTACATGGCAACATGAACACAGGTAAGACATTTGATAACGATTAATAAATATCAGGATTAAGCGACAGCTAAAACGTATCAATGACTAAAGTTCTGCTCGCTCTCATTTGGCTTAGCAGATCCTGAATATGATTCAGTTGCTCGGGTTTTGCTGGCTGTCGAAAATGGTAACATCGGCAAATTCACTGGCAAAACACTGCAAGACATCAATCCCGAGTGTTAGAAGGCCTGTTTGTTAGGCATTAACCACCCATTTCAGCAACAGTTCATAAGTTGTCTTGGAAGCGCGGACACCAAAAGACTGCATAAGAATGAAGAGTAGTTGTAAACATTGACTGAATGCAACGATAAGCTTACGAAAACGTAACTGTTTTCCGATATAATCTATGAAATATGTAGGTGTTTCCAAATAAATAAGCAACCTTCATACCCTATTTCCTCTGTCTACTTGACTATCTTTGTAATGTTACTGGGCGCTCAAATTAATTAGGTGTTTGCAGATCTTACAGTTCCTGTCATCTGCGACGACGAATGGGCCTTGGGTTAGTGTTATGCCATGAATATAATTTAGTGATTGGTTCATAAAAAGACATATATCTAATGACAGTACATGTACCATGAATAATCGGGTCAAATACTGCATTACAGAAACACCTGACCAGCATGCAACGGAAGACATCAGCACACTTGACAGAATAAATGACAATGGTAGTTCTTTATTCTATTAGACATCTGAAATGAAATACAACATGCACGCAAATCCGTAAACCCCCATTCCATAATCATTATTATTGATGGAAATTGACAAACGTACTTAAGTTACTCGGGCAAGCAACTGTCGCCATTCATAAGTTACAATGAGTTACAGTGGAAATAAATGAACTTCAACGTAATGG
>CM067349.1:6294428-6388004 GCA_034190875.2 Urechis unicinctus
CTGATGTCGTCGGTCAATGAATGAAGCGAATGGTAACCAGTTGGGGGATTAGCTCAAATGGTAGAGCGCTCGCTTAGCATGTGAGAGGTACCGGGATCGATACCCGGATTCTCCATAATTTTGAAAATTATTTTTCCTGTCAAAGTTCACTTCATTGAAGGAAAATCATTCTTATTTTGCCCTGATATCATACCGCGGAATAATTGTTGGCATCTGTTATTGTTGAAAGCAGGCATTGAAAATCCTTTGATTTGACACTCCAGTCTGTACGTTATTGAGGATTTATTAGCAATGAAGACACATTCCTCATAACAACAAATGTAAGATATTCTTAAGAAATGAAACTGAAATTGGATAGGTTCTGCCCACAATTTATAATTGAAAGTTCCATATAATGGCTTTGATGCTAAGACTGTTAATTCAGTTGCCTGCAGGGAGCATCCCATTTTATAGCCTCGAGTGTATTTTTCGCTTGAACATGTTCTGAAATGTTGGTCATGATATATGTTATGCATGGCACTAACGTTGAGCTTAGCTCCGGTCATAACGGTAACATGACGGTAACATGAATTTATACTGACGTCTTGTAGGGCTACGTTGAGCTATGCTCGTTTCTTACTAGTAAGAGGAACGTTCAAATATGCACTGATGTCGTCGGTCAATGAATGAAGAAGCGAATGGTAACCAGTTGGGGGATTAGCTCAAATGGTAGAGCGCTCGCTTAGCATGTGAGAGGTACCGGGATCGATACCCGGATTCTCCATAATTTTGAAAATTATTTTTCCTGTCAAAGTTCACTTCATTGAAGGAAAATCATTCTTATTTTGCCCTGATATCATACCGCGGAATAATTGTTGGCATCTGTTATTGTTGAAAGCAGGCATTGAAAATCCTTTGATTTGACACTCCAGTCTGTACGTTATTGAGGATTTATTAGCAATGAAGACACATTCCTCATAACAACAAATGTAAGATATTCTTAAGAAATGAAACTGAAATTGGATAGGTTCTGCCCACAATTTATAATTGAAAGTTCCATATAATGGCTTTGATGCTAACTGTTAATTCAGTTGCCTGCAGGGATCCCCCATTTATAGCCTCGAGTGTATTTTTCGCTTGAACATGTTCTGAAATGTTGGTCATGATATATGTTATGCATGGCACTAACGTTGAGCTTAGCTCCGGTCATAACGGTAACATGACGGTAACATGAATTTATACTGACGTCTTGTAGGGCTACGTTGAGCTATGCTCGTTTCTTACTAGTAAGAGGAACGTTCAAATATGCACTGATGTCGTCGGTCAATGAATGAAGCGAATGGTAACCAGTTGGGGGATTAGCTCAAATGGTAGAGCGCTCGCTTAGCATGTGAGAGGTACCGGGATCGATACCCGGATTCTCCATAATTTTGAAAATTATTTTTCCTGTCAAAGTTCACTTCATTGAAGGAAAATCATTCTTATTTTGCCCTGATATCATACCGCGGAATAATTGTTGGCATCTGTTATTGTTGAAAGCAGGCATTGAAAATCCTTTGATTTGACACTCCAGTCTGTACGTTATTGAGGATTTATTAGCAATGAAGACACATTCCTCATAACAACAAATGTAAGATATTCTTAAGAAATGAAACTGAAATTGGATAGGTTCTGCCCACAATTTATAATTGAAAGTTCCATAATGGCTTTGATGCTAAGACTGTTAATTCAGTTGCCTGCAGGGAGCATCCCATTTTATAGCCTCGAGTGTATTTTTCTTTGAACATGTTCTGAAATGTTGGTCATGATATATGTTATGCATGGCACACTAACGTTGAGCTTAGCTCCGGTCATAACGGTAACATGACGGTAACATGAATTTATACTGACGTCTTGTAGGGCTACGTTGACGTTGAGCTATGCTCGTTTCTTACTAGTAAGAGGAACGTTCAAATATGCACTGATGTCGTCGGTCAATGAATGAAGCGAATGGTAACCAGTTGGGGGATTAGCTCAAATGGTAGATGGTAGAGCGCTCGCTTAGCATGTGAGAGGTACCGGGATCGATACCCGGATCTCCATAATTTTGAAAAAAATTTTTTCTGTCAAAGTTCACTTCATTGAAGTCAAAGTTCAAATATTGAAAGACGATTTTTCTTATTTTGCCCTGATATCATACCGCGGAATAATTTGTTGGCATCTGTTATTGTTGAAAGCAGGCATTGAAAAATCCTTTGATTTGACACTCCAGTCTGTACGTTATTGAGGATTTATTAGCAATGAAGACACATTCCTCATAACAACAAATGTAAGATATTCTTAAGAAATGAAACTGAAATTGGATAGGTTCTGCCCACAATTTATAATTGAAAGTTCCATATAATGGCTTTGATGCTAAGACTGTTAATTCAGTTGCCTGCAGGGAGCATCCCATTTTATAGCCTCGAGTGTATTTTTCGCTTGAACATGTTCTGAAATGTTGGTCATGATATATGTTATGCATGGCACTAACGTTGAGCTTAGCTCCGGTCATAACGGTAACATGACGGTAACATGAATTTATACTGACGTCTTGTAGGGCTACGTTGAGCTATGCTCGTTTCTTACTAGTAAGAGGAACGTTCAAATATTGCACTGATGTCGTCGGTCAATGAATGAAGCGAATGGTAACCAGTTGGGGGATTAGCTCAAATGGTAGAGCGCTCGCTTAGCATGTGAGAGGTACCGGGATCGATACCCGGATTCTCCATAATTTTGAAAATTATTTTTCCTGTCAAAGTTCACTTCATTGAAGGAAAATCATTCTTATTTTGCCCTGATATCATACCGCGGAATAATTGTTGGCATCTGTTATTGTTGAAAGCAGGCATTGAAAATCCTTTGATTTGACACTCCAGTCTGTACGTTATTGAGGATTTATTAGCAATGAAGACACATTCCTCATAACAACAAATGTAAGATATTCTTAAGAAATGAAACTGAAATTGGATAGGTTCTGCCCACAATTTATAATTGAAAGTTTCCATATAATGGCTTTGATGCTAAAGACTGTTAATTCAGTTGCCTGCAGGGAGCATCCCATTTTATAGCCTCGAGTGTATTTTTCGCTTGAACATGTTCTGTTGGTGTTGGTCATCATGATATATGTTATGCATGGCACTAACGTTGAGCTTAGCTCCGGTCATAACGGTAACATGACGGTAACATGAATTTATACTGACGTCTTGTAGGGCTACGTTGAGCTATGCTCGTTTCTTACTAGTAAGAGGAACGTTCAAATATGCACTGATGTCGTCGGTCAATGAATGAAGCGAATGGTAACCAGTTGGGGGATTAGCTCAAATGGTAGAGCGCTCGCTTAGCATGTGAGAGGTACCGGGATCGATACCCGGATTCTCCATAATTTTGAAAATTATTTTTCTGTCAAAGTTCACTTCATTGAAGGAAAATCATTCTTATTTTGCCCTGATATCATACCGCGGAATAATTGTTGGCATCTGTTATTGTTGAAAGCAGGCATTGAAAATCCTTTGATTTGACACTCCAGTCTGTACGTTATTGAGGATTTATTAGCAATGAAGACACATTCCTCATAACAACAAATGTAAGATATTCTTAAGAAATGAAACTGAAATTGGATAGGTTCTGCCCACAATTTATAATTGAAAGTTCCATATAATGGCTTTGATGCTAAGACTGTTAATTCAGTTGCCTGCAGGGAGCATCCCATTTTATAGCCTCGAGTGTATTTTTCGCTTGAACATGTTCTGAAATGTTGGTCATGATATATGTTATGCATGGCACTAACGTTGAGCTTAGCTCCGGTCATAACGGTAACATGAAAGCAGGCATTGAAAATCGGTAACATGTAGCAATGAAGACACACATTTATACTGACGGATAGGTTTCTTACTAGTAGGATGCTAAGACGTTTAATTCAGTTGCAAAGGGAGTTGATAGCCTCGATGTGTATTTTTCGCTTGAACATGTTCTGAAATGTGGTCATGATATATGTTATGCATGGACTAACGTTGAGCTTAGCTCCGGTCATAACGGTAAACATGACACGGTAACATGAATTTAGACGTCTTGTAGGGCTACGTTGAGCTATGCTCGTTTCACTAGTAGAAAACGTTCAAATATGCACTGATGTCGTCGGTCAATGAATGAAGCGAATGGTAACCAGTTGGGGGATTAGCTCAAATGGTAGAGCGCTCGCTTAGCATGTGAGAGGTACCGGGATCGATACCCGGATTCTCCATAATTTTGAAAATTATTTTTTTCCTGTCAAAGTTCACTTCATTGAAGGAAAATCATTCTTATTTTTTTGCCTGATATCATACCGCGGAATAATTGTTGGCATCTGTTATTGTTGAAAGCAGGCATTGAAAATCCTTTGATTTGACACTCCAGTCTGTACGTTATTGAGGATTTATTAGCAATGAAGACACATTCCTCATAACAACAAATGTAAGATATTCTTAAGAAATGAAACTGAAATTGGATAGGTTCTGCCCACAATTTATAATTGAAAGTTCCATATAATGGCTTTGATGCTAAGACTGTTAATTCAGTTGCCTGCAGGGAGCATCCCATTTTATAGCCTCGAGTGTATTTTTCGCTTGAACATGTTCTGAAATGTTGGTCATGATATATGTTATGCATGGCACTAACGTTGAGCTTAGCTCCGGTCATAACGGTAACATGACGGTAACATGAATTTATACTGACGTCTTGTAGGGCTACGTTGAGCTATGCTCGTTTCTTACTAGTAAGAGGAACGTTCAAATATGCACTGATGTCGTCGGTCAATGAATGAAGCGAATGGTAACCAGTTGGGGGATTAGCTCAAATGGTAGAGCGCTCGCTTAGCATGTGAGAGGTACCGGGATCGATACCCGGATTCTCCATAATTTTGAAAATTATTTTTCCTGTCAAAGTTCACTTCATTGAAGGAAAATCATTCTTTTTTTTGCCTGATATCATACCGCGGAATAATGTTGGCATCTGTTATTGTTGAAAGCAGGCATTGAAAATCCTTTGATTTGACACTCCAGTCTGTACGTTATTGAGGATTTATTAGCAATGAAGACACATTCCTCATAACAACAAAAATGTAAGATATTCTTAAGAAATGAAACTGAAATTGGATAGGTTCTGCCCACAATTTAATTGAAAATTCCATATAATGGCTTGATGCTAAGACTGTTAATTCAGTTGCCTGCAGGGAGCATCCCATTTTATAGCCTCGAGTGTATTTTTCGCTTGAACATGTTCTGAAAATGTTGGTCATGATATATGTTATGCATGGCACTAACGTTGAGCTTAGCTCCGGTCATAACGGTAACATGACGGTAACATGAATTTATACTGACGTCTTGTAGGGCTACGTTGAGCTATGCTCGTTTCTTACTAGTAAGAGGAACGTTTCAAATATGCACTGATGTCGTCGGTCAATGAATGAAGCGAATGGTAACCAGTTGGGGGATTAGCTCAAATGGTAGAGCGCTCGCTTAGCATGTGAGAGGTACCGGGATCGATACCCGGATTCTCCATAATTTTGAAAATTATTTTTCCTGTCAAAGTTCACTTCATTGAAGGAAAATCATTCTTATTTTGCCCTGATATCATACCGCGGAATAATTGTTGGCATCTGTTATTGTTGAAAGCAGGCATTGAAAATCCTTTGATTTGACACTCCAGTCTGTACGTTTGAGGATTTATTAGCAATGAAGACACATTCCTCATAACAACAAATGTAAGATATTCTTAAGAAATGAAACTGAAATTGGATAGGTTCTGCCCACAATTTATAATTGAAAGTTCCATATAATGGCTTTGATGCTAAGACTGTTAATTCAGTTGCCTGCAGGGAGCATCCCATTTTAGCCTCGAGTGTATTTTTCGCTTGAACATGTTCTGAAATGTTGGTCATGATATATGTTATGCATGGCACTAACGTTGAGCTTAGCTCCGGTCATAACGGTAACATGACGGTAACATGAATTTATACTGACGTCTTGTAGGGCTACGTTGAGCTATGCTCGTTTCTTACTAGTAAGAGGAACGTTCAAATATGCACTGATGTCGTCGGTCAATGAATGAAGCGAATGGTAACCAGTTGGGGGATTAGCTCAAATGGTAGAGCGCTCGCGCTTAGCATGTGAGAGGTACCGGGATCGATACCCGGATTCTCCATAATTTTTTGAAATTATTTTTCCTGTCAAAGTTCACTTCATTGAAGGAAAATCATTCTTATTTTGCCCTGATATCATACCGCGGAATAATTGTTGGCATCTGTTATTGTGAATGAAAGCAGGCATTGAAAATCCTTTGATTTTTGACACTCCAGTCTGTACGTTTATTGAGGATTTATTAGCAATGACACACATTCTCATAACAACAAATGTAAGATATTCTTAAGAAATGAAAACTGAAATTGGATAGGTTCTGCCCACAATTTATAATTGAAAGTTCCATATAATGGCTTTGATGCTAAGACTGTTAATTCAGTTGCCTGCAGGGAGCATCCCATTTTATAGCCTCGAGTGTATTTTTCGCTTGAACATGTTCTGAAATGTTGGTCATGATATATTATGCATGGCACTAACGTTGAGCTTAGCTCCGGTCATAACGGTAACATGACGGTACATGAATTTAATATTTATACTGACGTCTTGTAGGGCTACGTTGAGCTATGCTCGTTTCTTACTAGTAAGAGGAACGTTCAAATATGCACTGATGTCGTCGGTCAATGAATGAAGCGAATGGTAACCAGTTGGGGGATTAGCTCAAATGGTAGAGCGCTCGCTTAGCATGTGAGAGGTACCGGGATCGATACCCGGATTCTCCATAATTTTGAAAATTATTTTTTTCCTTCAAAAAGTTCACTTCATTGAAGGAAAATCATTCTTATTTTGCCCTGATATCATACCGCGGAATAATTGTTGGCATCTGTTATTGTTGAAAGCAGGCATTGAAAATCCTTTGATTTGACACTCCAGTCTGTACGTTATTGAGGATTTATTAGCAATGAAGACACATTCCTCATAACAACAAATGTAAGATATTCTTAAGAAATGAAACTGAAATTGGATAGGTTCTGCCCACAATTTATAATTGAAAGTTCCATATAATGGCTTTGATGCTAAGACTGTTAATTCAGTTGCCTGCAGGGAGCATCCCATTTTATAGCCTCGAGTGTATTTTTCGCTTGAACATGTTCTGAAATGTTGGTCATGATATATGTTATGCATGGCACTAACGTTGAGCTTAGCTCCGGTCATAACGGTAACATGACGGTAACATGAATTTATACTGACGTCTTGTAGGGCTACGTTGAGCTATGCTCGTTTCTTACTAGTAAGAGGAACGTTCGTTCAAAATATGCACTGATGTCGTCGGTCAATGAATGAAGCGAATGGTAACCAGTTGGGGGATTAGCTCAAATGGTAGAGCGCTCGCTTAGCATGTGAGAGGTACCGGGATCGATACCCGGATTCTCCATAATTTTGAAAATTATTTTTCCTGTCAAAGTTCACTTCATTGAAGGAAAATCATTCTTATTTTGCCCTGATATCATACCGCGGAATAATTGTTGGCATCTGTTATTGTTGAAAGCAGGCATTGAAAATCCTTTGATTTGACACTCCAGTCTGTACGTTATTGAGGATTTATTAGCAATGAAGACACATTCCTCATAACAACAAATGTAAGATATTCTTAAGAAATGAAACTGAAATTGGATAGGTTCTGCCCACAATTTATAATTGAAAGTTCCATATAATGGCTTTGATGCTAAGACTGTTAATTCAGTTGCCTGCAGGGAGCATCCCATTTTATAGCCTCGAGTGTATTTTTCGCTTGAACATGTTCTGAAATGTTGGTCATGATATATGTTATGCATGGCACTAACGTTGAGCTTAGCTCCGGTCATAACGGTAACATGACGGTAACATGAATTTATACTGACGTCTTGTAGGGCTACGTTGAGCTATGCTCGTTTCTTACTAGTAAGAGGAACGTTCAAATATGCACTGATGTCGTCGTCGTCGTCAATGAATGAAGCGAATGGTAACCAGTTGGGGGATTAGCTCAAATGGTAGAGCGCTCGCTTAGCATGTGAGAGGTACCGGGATCGATACCCGGATTCTCCATAATTTTGAAAATTATTTTTCCTGTCAAAGTTCACTTCATTGAAGGAAAATCATTCTTATTTTGCCCTGATATCATACCGCGGAATAATTGTTGGCATCTGTTATTGTTGAAAGCAGGCATTGAAAATCCTTTGATTTGACACTCCAGTCTGTACGTTATTGAGGATTTATTAGCAATGAAGACACATTCCTCATAACAACAAATGTAAGATATTCTTAAGAAATGAAACTGAAATTGGATAGGTTCTGCCCACAATTTATAATTGAAAGTTCCATATAATGGCTTTGATGCTAAGACTGTTAATTCAGTTGCCTGCAGGGAGCATCCCATTTTATAGCCTCGAGTGTATTTTTTTTTCGCTTGAACATGTTCTGAAATGTTGGTCATGATATATGTTATGCATGGCACTAACGTTGAGCTTAGCTCCGGTCATAACGGTAACATGACGGTAACATGAATTTATACTGACGTCTTGTAGGGCTACGTTGAGCTATGCTCGTTTCTTACTAGTAAGAGGAACGTTCAAATATGCACTGATGTCGTCGGTCAATGAATGAAGCGAATGGTAACCAGTTGGGGGATTAGCTCAAATGGTAGAGCGCTCGCTTAGCATGTGAGAGGTACCGGGATCGATACCCGGATTCTCCATAATTTTGAAAATTATTTTTTTTCTGTCAAAGTTCACTTCATTGAAGGAAAATCATTCTTATTTTGCCCTGATATCATACCGCGGAATAATTGTTGGCATCTGTTATTGTTGAAAGCAGCATTGAAAATCCTTTGATTTGACACTCCAGTCTGTACGTTATTGAGGATTTATTAGCAATGAAGACACATTCCTCATAACAACAAAAATGTAAGATATTCTTAAGAAATGAAACTGAAATTGGATAGGTTCTGCCCACAATTTATAATTGAAAGTTCCATATAATGGCTTTGATGCTAAGACTGTTAATTCAGTTGCCTGCAGGGAGCATCCCATTTTATAGCCTCGAGTGTATTTTTCGCTTGAACATGTTCTGAAATGTTGGTCATGATATATGTTATGCATGGCACTAACGTTGAACGTTAGCTCCGGGTCATAACGGTAACATGACGGACGGTAACATGAATTTATACTGACGTCTTGTAGGGCTACGTTGAGCTATGCTCGACTCTTTTCTTACTAGTAAGAGGAACGTTCAAATATGCACTGATGTCGTCGGTCAATGAATGAATGAATAACGAATTGTAACGCGATTCCCGCCGCATTGGGAATGGGGGGGGGGGGGATTATAACTCAAATGGTAGAGCGCTCGCTTAGCATGTGAGAGGTACCGGGATCGATACCCGGATTCTCCATAATTTTGAAAATTATTTTTCCTGTCAAAGTTCACTTCATTGAAGGAAAATCATTCTTATTTTGCCCTGATATCATACCGCGGCGGAATAATTGTTGGCATCTGTTATTGTTGAAAGCAGGCATTGAAAATCCTTTGATTTGACACTCCAGTCTGTACGTTATTGAGGATTTTTAGCAATGAAGACACATTCCTCATAACAACAAATGTAAGATATTCTTAAGAAATGAAACTGAAATTGGATAGGTTCTGCCCACAATTTATAATTGAAAGTTCCATATAATGGCTTTGATGCTAAGACTGTTAATTCAGTTGCCTGCAGGGAGCATCCCATTTTATAGCCATTTTATTTCTTCGAGTGTCGTTTCTGAAATGTTGGTAATGATGATATATTATGCATGGCACTAACGTTGAGCTTAGCTCCGGGCTAACGGTAACATAGCCTCGAGTAACATGAACATTTATACTGACGTCTTGATATATGACGTACGTAGGCACTAACGTTGAGCTATGCTCGTTTCTTACTAGTAAGAGGAACGTTCAAATATGCACTGATGTCGTCGGTCAATGAATGAAGCGAATGGTAACCAGTTGGGGGATTAGCTCAAATGGTAGAGCGCTCGCTTAGCATGTGAGAGGTACCGGGATCGATACCCCCGATTCTCCATAATTTTGAAAATTATTTTTCCTGTCAAAGTTCACTTCATTGAAGGAAAATCATTCTTATTTTGCCCTGATATCATACCGCGGAATAATGTTGGCATCTGTTATTGTTGAAAGCAGGCATTGAAAATCCTTTGATTTGACACTCCAGTCTGTACGTTATTGAGGATTTATTAGCAATGAAGACACATTCCTCATAACAACAAATGTAAGATATTCTTAAGAAATGAAACTGAAATTGGATAGGTTCTGCCCACAATTTATAATTGAAAGTTCCATATAATGGCTTTGATGCTAAGACTGTTAATTCAGTTGCCTGCAGGGAGCATCCCATTTTATAGCCTCGAGTGTATTTTTCGCTTGAACATGTTCTGAAATGTTGGTCATGATATATGTTATGCATGGCACTAACGTTGAGCTTAGCTCCGGTCATAACGGTAACATGACGGTAACATGAATTTATACTGACGTCTTGTAGGGCTACGTACGTTTGAGCTATGCTCGTTTCTTACTAGTAAGAGGAACGTTCAAATATGCACTGATGTCGTCGTCAAATGAATGAAGCGAATGGTAACCAGTTGGGGGATTAGCTCAAATGGTAGAGCGCTCGCTTAGCATGTGAGAGGTACCGGGATCGATACCCGGATTCTCCATAATTTTGAAAATTATTTTTCCTGTCAAAGTTCACTTCATTGAAGGAAAATCATTCTTATTTTGCCCTGATATCATACCGCGGAATAATTGTTGGCATCTGTTATTGTTGAAAGCAGGCATTGAAAATCCTTTGATTTGACACTCCAGTCTGTACGTTATTGAGGATTTATTAGCAATGAAGACACATTCCTCATAACAACAAATGTAAGATATTCTTAAGAAATGAAACTGAAATTGGATAGGTTCTGCCCACAATTTATAATTGAAAGTTCCATATAATGGCTTTGATGCTAAGACTGTTAATTCAGTTGCCTGCAGGGAGCATCCCATTTTATAGCCTCGAGTGTATTTTTCGCTTGAACATGTTTGAAATGTTGGTCATGATATATGTTTTGCATGGCACTAACGTTGAGCTTAGCTCCGGTCATAACGGTAACATGACGGTAACATGAATTTTATACTGACGTCTTGTAGGGCTACGTTGAGCTATGCTCGTTTCTACTAGTAAGAGGAACGTTCAAATATGCACTGATGTCGTCGGTCAATGAATGAAGCGAATGGTAAACCAGTGGGGGATTAGCTCAAAAGGGGGGGGGCTATACTTAGCATAACTCGGTATAGGGGATGATACCCGGGACCTCGATAAACCCGTACCTGTTGAAATTTGAAATGGCATTATTTTTCCTGTCAAAGTTCACTTCATTGAAGAAAAATCATTCTTATTTTGCCCTGATATCATACCGCGGAATAATTGTTGGCATCTGTTATTGTTGAAAGCAGGCATTGAAAATCCTTTGATTTGACACTCAGTGCAGTGGTCTTGTACGTGATTGAGGATTTATTAGCAATGAAGACACCCTTCCTCATAACAACAAATGTAAGATATTCTTAAGAAATGAAACTGAAATTGGATAGGTTTGTCGTGCCACACAATTTGATAACTCCAAAGTGGCTATATAATGGCTTTGATGTCTAAGACTGTTAATTTTTTTGCAGCGTCATCCCATTTTATAGCCTCGAGAAAGTATTTTTCGCTTGAACATGTTCTGAATGTTGGTCATGATATCTTGTAGGGATATACCCATTTTATAGCCTCGAGCTTAGCTTTCGCTTGAACATGGTTCTGAAATGACGGTAACATGAATTTATACTGACGTCTTGTAGGGCTACGTTGAGCTATGCTCGTTTCTTACTAGTAAGAGGAACGTTCAAATATGCACTGATGTCGTCGGTCAATGAATGAAGCGAATGGTAACCAGTTGGGGGATTAGCTCAAATGGTAGAGCGCTCGCTTAGCATGTGAGAGGTACCGGGATCGATACCCGGATTCTCCATAATTTTGAAAATTATTTTTCCTGTCAAAGTTCACTTCATTGAAGGAAAATCATTCTTATTTTGCCCTGATATCATACCGCGGAATAATTGTTGGCATCTGTTATTGTTGAAAGCAGGCATTGAAAATCCTTTGATTTGACACTCCAGTCTGTACGTTATTGAGGATTTATTAGCAATGAAGACACATTCCTCATAACAACAAATGTAAGATATTCTTAAGAAATGAAACTGAAATTGGATAGGGTTCTGCCCACAATTTATAATTGAAAGTTCCATATAATGGCTTTGATGCTAAGACTGTTAATTCAGTTGCCTGCAGGGAGCATCCCATTTTATAGCCTCGAGTGTATTTTTCGCTTGAACACATTCTGAAATGTTGGTCATGATATATGTTATGCATGGCACTAACGTTGAGCTTAGCTCCGGTCATAACGGTAACATGACGGTAACATGATTTATACTGACGTCTTGTAGGGTCTACGTTGAGCTATGCTCGTTTCTTACTAGTAAGAGGAACGTTCAAATATGCACTGATGTCGTCGTTCAATGAATGAAGCGAATGGTAACCAGTTGGGGGATTAGCTCAAATGGTAGAGCGCTCGCTCGCTTAGCATGTGAGAGGTACCGGGATCGATACCCGGATTCTCCATAATTTTGAAAATTATTTTTCCTGTCAAAGTTCACTTCATTTGAAAGAAAATCATTCTAATTTTTTTGCCCTGATATCATACCGCGGAATAATTGTTGGCATCTGTTATTGTTGAAAGCAAGTTGAAAATCCTTTGATTTGACCCTGATATCATACCGTCGTACGATAATATTGTTGGCGATCTGTTAACCCGTTGCAAGCAGGCATTGAAAATCCTTTGATTTGACACTCCAGTCTGTACGTTATTGAGGATTTATTAGCAATGAAGACACATTCCTCATAACAACAAATGAAATTCTATTCTTAAGAAATGAAACTGAAATTGGATAGGTTCTTCTGCCCACAATTTATAATTGAAAGTTCCATATAATGGCTTTGATGCTAAGACTGTTAATTCAGTTGCCTGCAGGGAGCATCCCATTTTATAGCCTCGAGTGTATTTTTCGCTTGCTGAACATGTTCTGAAATGTTGGTCATGATATATGTTATGGCATGGCACTAACGTTGAGCTTAGCTCCGGTCATAACGGTAACATGACGGTAACATGAATTTATACTGACGTCTTGTAGGGGCTACGTTGAGCTATGCTCGTTTCTTACTAGTAAGAGGAACGTTCAAATATGCACTGATGTCGTCGGTCAATGAATGAAGCGAATGGTAACCAGTTGGGGGGATTAGCTCAAATGGTAGAGCGCTCGCTTAGCAGAGGTGTGAGAGGGTACCGGGATCGATACCCGGATTCTCCATAATTTTGAAAATTATTTTCCTGTCAAAGTTCACTTCATTGAAGGAAAATCATTCTTATTTTGCCCTGATATCATACCGCGGAATAATTGTTGGCATCTGTTATTGTTGAAAGCAGGCATTGAAAATCCTTTGATTTGACACTCCAGTCTGTACGTTATTGAGGATTTATTAGCAATGAAGACACATTCCTCATAACAACAAATGTAAGATATTCTTAAGAAATGAAACTGAAATTGGATAGGTTCTGCCCACAATTTATAATTGAAAGTTCCATATAATGGCTTTGATGCTAAGACTGTTAATTCAGTTGCCTGCAGGGAGCATCCCATTTTATAGCCTCGAGTGTATTTTTCGCTTGAACATGTTCTGAAATGTTGGTCATGATATATGTTATGCATGGCACTAACGTTGAGCTTAGCTCCGGTCATAACGGTAACATGACGGTAACATGAATTTATACTGACGTCTTGTAGGGCTACGTTGAGCTATGCTCGTTTCTTACTAGTAAGAGGAACGTTCAAATATGCACTGATGTCGTCGGTCAATGAATGAAGCGAATGGTAACCAGTTGGGGGATTAGCTCAAATGGTAGAGCGCTCGCTTAGCATGTGAGAGGTACCGGGATCGATACCCGGATTCTCCATAATTTTGAAAATTATTTTTCCTGTCAAAGTTCACTTCATTGAAGGAAAATCATTCTTATTTTGCCCTGATATCATACCGCGGAATAATTGTTGGCATCTGTTATTGTTGAAAGCAGGCATTGAAAATCCTTTGATTTGACACTCCAGTCTGTACGTTATTGAGGATTTATTAGCAATGAAGACACATTCCTCATAACAACAAATGTAAGATATTCTTAAGAAATGAAACTGAAATTGGATAGGTTCTGCCCACAATTTATAATTGAAAGTTCCATATAATGGCTTTGATGCTAAGACTGTTAATTCAGTTGCCTGCAGGGAGCATCCCATTTTATAGCCTCGAGTGTATTTTTATAATATATACCGTTCTTGAAAATTTTGAAATGTTGGCGAAATGATATATGTTTTGATGCTATGTGCATCTAACGTTGAGCTTAGCTCCTGTCATAAAAAGGTAACATGACGGTAAAAATGAATTTATACTGACGTCTTGTAGGGCTACGTTGAGCTATGCTTCGTTTCTTACTAGTAAGAGCGAACGTTGCAATATGCACTGATGTCGTCGGTCAATGAATGAAGCGAATGGTAACCAGTTGGGGGATTAGCTCAAATGGTAGAGCGCTCGCTTAGCATGTGAGAGGTACCGGGATCGATACCCGGATTCTCCATAATTTTGAAAATTATTTTTCCTGTCAAAGTTCACTTCATTGAAGGAAAAAAAATCTCTTATTTTGCCCTGATATCATACCGCGGAATAATTGTTGGCATCTGTTATTGTTGAAAGCAGGCATTGAAAATCCTTTGATTTGACACTCCAGTCTGTATTATTGAATTCCCCGGGCTTAGCATTAGGGCACGTCATTCTGAGCATGCGCAATTGATCCTTGCACATGGTCTTGAACAAATAACAAAATGTAAGATATTCTTAAGAAATGAAACTGAAATTGGATAGGTTCTGCCCACAATTTATAATTGAAAGTTCCATATAAAAGGCTTTGATGCTAAGACTGTTAATTCAGTTGCCTGCAGGGAGCATCCCATTTTATAGCCTCGAGTGTTGTATTTTTCGCTTGAACATGTTCTTCAATGTTGGTCATGATATATGTAATGCAGTGGCACTAACGTTGAGCCCATTTTATAGCCTCGAGTGTATTTTTCGCTTGAACATGTTCTGAAATGTTGGTCATGATATATGTTACGTCATGGCACTAACGTTGAGCTATGCTCGTTTCTTACTAGTAAGAGGAACATTCAAATATGCACTGATGTCGTCGGTCAATGAATGAAGCGAATGGTAACCAGTTGGGGGATTAGCTCAAATGGTAGAGCGCTCGCTTAGCATGTGAGAGGTACCGGGATCGATTACCCGGATTCTCCATAATTTTGAAAATTATTTTTCCTGTCAAAGTTCACTTCATTGAAGGAAAATCATTCTTATTTTGCCCTGATATCATACCGCGGAATAATTGTTGGCATCTGTTATTGTTGAAAGCAGGCATTGAAAATCCTTTGATTTGACACTCCAGTCTGTACGTTATTGAGGATTTATTAGCAATGAAGACACATTCCTCATAACAAGAAAATGTAAGATATTCTTAAGAAATGAAACTGAAATTGGATAGGTTCTGCCCACACAATTTATAATTCAAAGTTCCATATAATGGCTTTGATGCTAAGACTGTTAATTCAGTTGCCTGCAGGGAGCATCCCATTTTATAGCCTCGAGTGTATTTTCGCTTGAACATGTTCTGAAATGTTGGTCATGATATATGTTATGCATGGCACTAACGTTGAGCTATGCTCCGTAAGAGGAACGTCAAATATGACGGTAACATGAATTTATACTGACGTCTTGTAGGGCTAACGTTGAGCTATGCTCGTTCTTACTAGTAAGAGGAACGTTCAAATATGCATGCATGGGGATGTCGTCGGTCAATGAATGGTAACCAGTTGGGGGATAGCTCAAATGGTAGAGCGCTCGCTTAGCATGTGAGAGGTACCGGGATCGATACCCGGATTCTCCATAATTTTGAAAATTATTTTTTCTGTCGAAGTTCACTTCATTGAAGGAAAATCATTCTTATTTTGCCCTGATCATACCGCGCGGAATAATTGTTGGCATCTGTTATTGTTGAAAGCAGGCATTGAAAATCCTTTGATTTGACACTCCAGTCTGTACGTTATTGAGGATTATTAGCAATGAAGACACATTCCTCATAACAACAAATGTAAGATATTCTTAAGAAATGAAACTGAAAATTGGATAGGTTCTGCCCACAATTTATAATTCAAAAAAAATCCGATATAATGGCTTTGATGCTAAGACTGTTAATTCAGTTCCCGTTGCATTTCCCTGCAGGGAGCATCCCATTTTATAGCCTCGAGTGTATTTTTTCGCTTGAACATGTTCTGAAATGTTGGTATGATATATGTTATGCATCTACGTTGACCTCTTAGAAAACTAACGTACCTGTTGTACAAGTTGAGAGAATGGCTAACATGAATTTATACTGACAAGGGCTATTGAGCCTCGTTTCTTACTAGTAAGAGGAACGTTCGAATATGCACTGATGTCGTCGGTCAATGAATGAAGCGAATGGTAACCAGTTGGGGGATTAGCTCAAATGTAGAGAGCGCTCGCTTAGCATGTGAGAGGTACCCCCGATACCCGGATTCTCCATTTTTGAAAATCATTTTTCCTGTCGCAATGTTCACTTCATTGAAGGAAAATCATTCTTATTTTGCCCTGATATCATACCGCGGAATAATTGTTGGCATCTGTTATTGTTCGAAGCAGGCATTGAAAATCCTTTGATTTGACACTCCAGTCTGTACGTTATTGAGGATTTATTAGCAAAAAGACACATTCCTCATAACAAGAAATGTAAGATATTCTTAAAAAATGAAACTGAAATTGGATAGGTTCTGCCCACAATTTTAATTGAAAGTTCCATATAATGGCTTTGATGCTAAGACTGTTAATTCAGTTGCCTGCAGGGAGCATCCCATTTTATAGCCTCGAGTGTATTTTTCGCTTGAACATGTTCTGAAATGTTGGTTGGTCATGATATATGTTATGCATGGCACTAACGTTGAGCTATGCTCATTTTCTTCTTGTACTAGTAAGAGGAACGTTCAAATATGCACTGATGTCGTCGGTCAATGAATGAAGCGAATGGTAACCAGTTGGGGGATTAGCTCAAATGGTAGAGCGCTCGCTTAGCATGTGAGAGGTACCGGGATCGATACCCGGATTCTCCATAATTTTGAAAATTATTTTTCCTGTCGAAGTTCACTTCATTGAAGGAAAATCATTCTTATTTTGCCCTGATATCATACCGCGGAATAATTGTTGGCATCTGTTATTGTTGAAAGCAGGCATTGAAAATCCTTTGATTTGACACTCCAGTCTGTACGTTATTGAGGATTTATTAGCAATGAAGACACATTCCTCATAACAAGAAATGTAAGATATTCTTAAGAAATGAAACTGAAATTGGATAGGTTCTGCCCACAATTTATAATTCAAAGTTCCATATAATGGCTTTGATGCTTAGACTGTTAATTCAGTTGCCTGCAGGGAGCATCCCATTTTATAGCCTCGAGTGTATTTTTCGCTTGAACATGTTCTGAACAAAATTTCATAATGCGCGTGGCGAAAACGTTTTGGGTTGAAGTGCTACTGGCAGTAGCTGAGCTGTGCATCTAGAAAATAACATATATCAAGAGCATGAACAAAAAAACGTCTTGTAGGGCTACGTTGAGCTATGCTCGTTTCTCTACTAGTAAGAGGAACGTTCAAATATCGCGATGATGTCGTCGGTTTAAATGAATGAAGCGAATGGTAACCCGTTGGGGGATTAGCTCAAATGGTAGAGGGCTCGCTTAGCATGTGGATAGGGGTGTGGATCGGGACCTCGAAAACCCATAATTTGTACAAGTTGATTTTGGCAACAAGTTCACTTCATTGAAGGTAAATCATTCTTATTTTGCCCTGATATCATACCGCGGAATAATTGTTACCCTGTTATTGTTGAAAGCATACATTGAAATACACTTTGAGTGCCCCCCCCCCCGGGCTTAGCATTAGGGCACGTCATTTGAGCATGCGCAATGCACGTGGTCTTGAACTTGAAAACAAACATGTTGCTGTGTGTTTTAGACTTTTATTGACCCTTTCCCAAATTGATCGAACTATAAACAATTTACTCAATGAAAAATCCCATATAAAAGGGATAAAATTGTCTAAAACATGTGCATTCTATAAACTGCATCACTTGCATATTTTTTGTTAAGTAGTTGTCTGAATCGATCACAATTTTTTTTCTTGCGTCATGTTCTGAGAAAGTTGACATCTATCAGACGTCTTGCAGGGCACCCATTTTATAGCCTCGAGTGTATTTTTCGCTTGAACATGTTCTGAAATGTTGGTCATGATATATGTTATGCATGGCACTAACGTTGAGCTATGCTCGTTTCTTACTAGTAAGAGGAACGTTCAAATATGCACTGATGTCGTCGGTCAATGAATGAAGCGAATGGTAACCAGTTGGGGGATTAGCTCAAATGGTAGAGCGCTCGCTTAGCATGTGAGAGGTACCGGGATCGATACCCGGATTCTCCATAATTTTGAAAATTATTTTTCCTGTCGAAGTTCACTTCATTGAAGGAAAATCATTCTTATTTTGCCCTGATATCATACCGCGGAATAATTGTTGGCATCTGTTATTGTTGAAAGCAGGCATTGAAAATCCTTTGATTTGACACTCCAGTCTGTACGTTATTGAGGATTTATTAGCAATGAAGACACATTCCTCATAACAAGAAATGTAAGATATTCTTAAGAAATGAAACTGAAATTGGATAGGTTCTGCCCACAATTTATAATTCAACGTTTCCATATAATGGCTTTGATGCCAAGACTGTTAATTCAGTTGCCTGCAGGGAGCATCCCATTTTATAGCCTCGAGTGTATTTTTCGCTTGAACATGTTCTGAAATGTTGGTCATGATATATGTTATGCATGGCACTAACGTTGAGCTATGCTCATTTCTCACTAGTAAGAGGAACGTTCAAATATTCAAATATGCACTGATGTCGTCGGTCAATGAATGAAGCGAATGGTAACCAGTTGGGGGATTAGCTCAAATGGTAGAGCGCTCGCTTAGCATGTGAGAGGTACCGGGATCGATACCCGGATTCTCCATAATTTTGAAAATTATTTTTCCTGTCGAAGTTCACTTCATTGAAAGAAAAAATCATTCTTATTTTGCCCTGATATCATACCGCGGAATAATTGTTGGCATCTGTTATTGTTGAAAGCAGGCATTGAAAATCCTTTGATTTGACACTCTAGTCTGTACGTTATTGAGGATTTATTAGCAATGAAGACACATTCCTCATAACAAGAAATGTAAGATATTCTTAAGAAATGAAACTGAAATTGGATAGGTTCTGCCCACAATTTATAATACAACGTTCCATATAATGGCTTTGATGCTTAGACTGTTAATTCAGTTGCCTGCAGGGAGCAACCCATTTTATAGCTCCGGTCGAACGGTAATATAAATATATACCGTTCTGATACAAAATTTTAAGCGCGTCGGCGAAAACGCGTTTGGGTTGAAGTGCTATGTACAAAAAAATGTCTATGCGTGTTATAATACTATTTTGGCTCATACCTTCTTAAAAAGCCTCCCCCTTTAATAGCAGTGAGCACGAGAGCCCGGGTTACATCACACCACTCTTTGGGAGTCGTGTAACCCTGATTTCAGCAATCCTCACAGCAAGCGAGTTCACCCCCCAAGTAACTCGTCGTGTCACGTGGGGATTGTTTTAGCCTGGCCTATCGCGGGACCCTTTATAAGGAGTCCAGATGGGTTAGTCGGGGAGATTTCATCTAGTCAGAGAAACGATTCGGAAAGATTCCAGAGAGCTTCATTGTTGAAATATAAATAAACAAAATAAGCAACTCTACTTCAGGACTCGCGTTGATTTCCTCTGATTAGTCCCCACTCCAGCAACTACAGGCAGTGAGTAACAGTACGAAAATGAAGACACATTCCTCATAGCACAAAAGCCAAGAAAAACTAGCTTTACATTTGGTGTGAGAGTCCGGGTAGTTGGCGACTTCCACTGTCGTCAACGCACACATATTCCCGACGCTTACACGTTCTTCGTTAGATAAGAAAGCTGACAATTGCTTCACACGCCCTGAGAAGAGACACGAGGCCGCAAGATACGACGCGATCATGATCCAGGGCAACGGCAGCGTACACCGGCCTCTTCCACTCGACTCAACTAAGGCGTACTAGCGACCTGGCGCTATCAACACATCGAAGATGACGACCTCATACCCCCCTTTCATGCTTCTACCACTGTTAAGTACCTCACTCATATATTACATTAAAATAAGTTGACCGTAAAATTCTTATTGCTCATTTGGACCTTCCGCCACGCTTAAGTCCTCCTCCTCCACACAAAACACCCCCTCCCGCTATCGCCTTAATTTTAACCTCCCGCATCCGACAAACCTTATTATGCAAGGACGGGAAAACGAGAAATTTGAGGTCAAATATCCTCCATATTCAAATTAAGTATTTAATATTATGTTTGTTGGCGAACAATATGAGTGGGTCTTCGAGGACGCAAGGATGTTATGCGGCGCGGAAGATGAGCATTACCAATTTTGAAACCAATAACGAATTATGTCTACCTAGCCTCATTGATTCATTTTCATAGTATTCTTCGTACATATTTCCCTTTCAGATATTTTTCCAACTAATGTCATATTATCTTTAGCCATATACTATCTTCTCAGAACAGGACGCCTATATTCATTTTATATGCATATACCACTTTTACATGCAATTATTTCACAATGATTTTTTTTCACACGCATGTTTCATTCATTATTCCAACCATATAACATTTTACCAACGATACGATCTCAACCACGTTCAAATAATTCAAACGCATGCAACATGACGGTTAGACAAATTCAATTTATCAAAGCGATCAACTCAAATCAACCTTAAGTGTCAAAGATTACAAAGCTGTGAAATTCAAATGTTGATCAGTCCAATTTAAGGTTTTAACAGTCGGCCCGTATACCCTGGGCTGTTTCACTCCTTTTGCAAACATGCTTCACTCAGACATTCACACAGATAAAAGACCCTCATTTGTGCGGCCGCCAATTATCAAGGATTACAGACTCCATTGTAATTCATACAAACACTGCGTTTCAGAGGGCCCAAGCTGCCACCCTTTAATTGCACCTAATTTGAGTCTCAAAAGGCAGTCTTCAAAGTGACATACACACTTGACGCTTAATCTCACGCATCCTTTGCCGCCACACGAAATCCAGTAAACTGTGAGTCAAGGTTAAATTATAAGATTTTTTTGGTAAACTTGTCTTCTTCCACGCAGCGCAAACTTGACACAATGATATCATCAATTATATTCACAATTATTTTACCTCTATGTCTGCAGATGATAAACAAAATCTTACAATAAGTGAAGTGAAACTGCGCTATTATCGCACCGTCTGGCATATCATGCGGACACGCGTAAAATTAGCGACCCTTTATGTTACACATTACCCATAACGCTAATCTTATATTATTCAAGTATATGCGGGGTATATCTCATGAATGAGGATCTGCAGCTTAGGGAAGACGTGCGTATTTATCAAATTATTAATGGAGAAGTATCGTAAACATTTAATTCTCAATACATATATATGAGTCGTGTATATTGATCTTCTCCCGCACGTACAACACATACAATTAAAGTGTCACATCGTTGTGTATCCGGACTTACATGTTAGATAGTGGTCATGTGCAACATATATATTCTTTTTGAGGCATAGCTATTCTAAACAGGCTCTCAGCAGCATAGCTTTCTTAGATACTTTCTTGGGCAATAACCGTCACTCATTTACCACGCGCTCCAATCACCTTATGCAAAACGATACACAATCATTCATCCACACCTCACACTTTTCTTTGCGTGATACACCAATATTCATTTTGAGAGATGTTATAATATTACACATAAGTAACATACCCACTCACACTTACACATTGAACACTCATGTTTTTAATACGTCCAACATTACCCATAATCAAGACACACTGATCGCTGCCGTAAGTTCATTTGTTTTCCCAGGTATATTTACGCCATAAAAGAGGGAGATAGCGCCTTCACCCAACGCGCCAACACCAACACCTTGTAGCCAAAGCTTACGTCTCCCTGAACAAGGAGACAGTGGAGACACACAACGGCACAACCAGGCGTCGGATAACGCACACCCCTCCCCTCAAGCGACACCTGGCGAACCCAATGCGGCAGCCCTCCAGATATTTCATCTTCAAGAAATATCCAAAGAAATCCACAAATTTCAATAACATCCATGGCATTAGTCCATTGTTCTTGTATTTTTAATTTCCATGACATTAGTTTAATTCTTCCAAAATTAATAATTAAATTAGATACAATAAGTAATTTTACTATTTTCACCATTTTAAGTATAGGCTCATCGCTTTTTCCCATGTGGTTTTTGCGGAGTGCGGAGTAATACTGTGAAAATGTAATTAATGTCAAAAAAATTGGCTAGATTATTCCATATTTTAATTCTTTCCATTTTATTGCAATATATTTATTTTAATACCATTTAGGGGCAGCAAAATTAGATCATTTGAAAAATTATTGTAAACTTATATAATTACCTATTTTGTTATGGATATGTGCCAATGTCAAACAGTATTGGCGCATGTCCAAGCTACCCTGGGATCACCCAAAATTCAAAATCTAATAATATGGGCTCGTGTCGTGCTGTCCCTTTACTTTATATACTCATATTCCAAATTCCATTTCATCAACCTTCAATTAGTTTAACAAAGTCAATTTCCAAAATTCAAGGGTAAATTCTAAATTTATTGAACATGGAAGTTCAACTTTATTATGGTTGGGGAGGATGTTATAATACTATTTTGGGCTCATACCTTCTTAAAAAGCCTCCCCCTTTAATTAGCAGCACGAGAGCCCGGGTTACATCACACCACTCTTTGGGAGGGGTGTAACCCTGATTTCAGCAATCCTCACAGCAAGCGAGTTCACCCCCCAAGTGGACTCGTCGTGTCACGTGGGGATTGTTTTAGCCTGGCCTATCGCGGGACCTTTGTAAGGAGTCCAGATGGGTTAGTCGGGGAGATTCATCTAGTCAGAGAAACGATTCCCACAAATGCGAGATTCCAGGGAGAACATTGTTGAAATATAAATAATACAAAATAAGCAACTCTACTTCAGGACTCGCGTTGATTTCCTCTGATTAGTCCCCACTCCCATTCAACTACAGGCAGTGAGTAACATTATTATAACGAAGAGCGTGCATAAGAGCATGTAGTCTAAGTAATACTAGCTTTACATGCGCACCAAAAATCTTACCCCTACTCGACGCTATTCTGAAATAAATGCCATCGACAGTTCGTTTCCGAAAAATCGCGATACGATGTCTGCCATTTTAAATGATATTATTTCCCGCGATTTCCCGCCGCATTGCCTTAGCATCCAGGAAGGGGGGGGGGCACTTGCCATAACTCGGATAGGGGTGTGCCGCGGGTCCTCGAAAACCCGTACCTGTTGTACAAGTTGAGAATGGCAACAAGTATACCCCGTCCTACAGTATTGTGCGAATGTATAACCCGTCGTGCAAGACGAGAGGCCGAAAAAAAAACATACCCGGTCGCGCGGTACATGTACATGTATACTACCTCTATACACTTAAGTGCCCCCCCCCCCGGGCTTAGCATTAGGGCACGTCATTCTGAGCATGCGCAATGCACGTGGTCTTGAACTTGAAAACAAACATGTTGCTGTGTTTCAGACTTTTTACCGCTTCCCAAATTGAAAGCGAACTATAAATAATTACTATCGATGAAATCCTCCGCCTAAAAGGGATAAAATTGTCGTAAAACACCCCATTCATTCTATAACTCCATCATTTGGCTATTTTTAAGTGTTTGGAAGTTGTCTGAATCGATCACAATTTTTTTTCATTGCGTCGTTTAAGAGAAAGTAAGACGTCTACTCAGACGTCTTGTAGGGCTACCCATTTTATAGCCTCGAGTGTATTTTTCGCTTCGCTTGAACATGTTCTGAAATGTTGGTCATGATATATGTTATGCATGGCACTAACGTTGAGCTATGCTCGTTTCTTACTAGTAAGAGGAACGTTCAAATATGCACTGATGTTGTCCGTCAATGAATGAAGCGAATGGTAACCAGTTGGGGGATTAGCTCAAATGGTAGAGCGCTCGCTTAGCATGTGAGAGGTACCGGGATCGATACCCGGATTCTCCATAATTTGAAAATTATTTTTCCTGTCGAAGTTCACTTCATTGAAGGAAAATCATTCTTATTTTGCCCTGATATCATACCGCGGAATAATTGTTGGCATCTGTTATTGTTGAAAGCAGGCATTGAAAATCCTTTGATTTGACACTCCAGTCTGTACGTTATTGAGGATTTATTAGCAATGAAGACACATTCCTCATAACAAGAAATGTAAGATATTCTTAAGAAATGAAACTGAAATTGGATAGGTTCTGCCCACAATTTATAATTCAACGTTCCATATAATGGCTTTGATGCCAAGACTGTTAATTCAGTTGCCTGCAGGGAGCATCCCATTTTATAGCCTCGAGTGTATTTTTCGCTTGAACATGTTCTGAAATGTTGGTCATGATATATGTTATGCATGGCACTAACGTTGAGCTATGCTCGTTTCTTACTAGTAAGAGGAACGTTCAAATATGCACTGTTGTCGTTGGTCAATGAATGAAGCGAATGGTAACCAGTTGGGGGATTAGCTCAAATGGTAGAGCGCTCGCTTAGCATGTGAGAGGTACCGGGATCGATACCCGGATTCTCCATAATTTTGAAAATTATTTTTCCTGTCGAAGTTCACTTCATTGAAGGAAAATCATTCTTATTTTGCCCTGATATCATACGTCGGAATAATTGTTGGCATCTGTTATTGTTGAAAGCAGGCATTGAAAATCCTTTGATTTGACACTCCAGTCTGTACGTTATTGAGGATTTATTAGCAATGAAGACACATTCCTCATAACAAGAAATGTAAGATATTCTTAAGAAATGAAACTGAAATTGGATAGGTTCTGCCCACAATTTATAATACAACGTTCCATATAATGGCTTTGATGCTTAGACTGTTAATTCAGTTGCCTGCAGGGAGCAACCCATTTTATAGCTCCGAGTGTAACGGTAATATAAATATATACCGTTCTGATACATGAAATGTTAAGTGCGTCGGCGAAAACGCGTTTGGGTTGAAGTGCTACTCTGTGCATCTAGAAAATAACATATATCAAGAGCCTGTACAAAAAAAGTCTATGCGCACCAAAAATCTTACCCCTACTCGACGCTATTCTGAAATAAATGCCATCGACAGTTCGTTTCCGAAAAATCGCGATACGATGTCTGCCATTTTAAATGATATTATTTCCCGCGATTTCCCGCCGCATTGCCTTAGCATCCAGGAAGGGGGGGGGGGGGGGGGACTTGCCATAACTCGGATAGGGGTGTGCCGCGGGACCTCGAAAACCCGTACCTGTTGTACAAGTTGAGAATGGCAACAAGTATACCCCGTCCTACAAGGTATTGTGCGAATGTATAACCCGTCGTGCAAGACGAGAGGCCGAAAAAACATACCCGGTCGCGCGGTACATGTATACTACCTCTATACACTTAAGTGCCCCCCCCCCCGGCTTAGCATTAGGGCACGTCATTCTGAGCATGCGCAATGCACGTGGTCTTGAACTTGAAAACAAACATGTTGCTGTGTTTCAGACTTTTTACCGCTTCCCAAATTGATCGAACTATAAATAATTACTATCGATGAAATCCTCCGCCTAAAAGGGATAAAATTGTCGTAAAACACCCGTGCATTCTATAACTCCATCACTTGGCTATTTTTGGTGTTTGGTAGTTGTCTGAATCGATCACAATTTTTTTTCATTGCGTCGTTTTAAGAGAAAGTAAGACGTCTACTCAGACGTCTTGTAGGGCTACCCATTTTATAGCCTCGAGTGTATTTTTCGCTTGAACATGTTCTGAAATGTTGGTCATGATATATGTTATGCATGGCACTAACGTTGAGCTATGCTCGTTTCTAACTAGTAAGAGGAACGTTCAAATGCACTGATGTCGTCCGTCAATGAATGAAGCGAATGGTAACCAGTTGGGGGATTAGCTCAAATGGTAGAGCGCTCGCTTAGCATGTGAGAGGTACCGGGATCGATACCCGGATTCTCCATAATTTTGAAAATTATTTTTCCTGTCGAAGTTCACTTCATTGAAGGAAAATCATTCTTATTTTGCCCTGATATCATACCGCGGAATAATTGTTGGCATCTGTTATTGTTGAAAGCAGGCATTGAAAATCCTTTGATTTGACACTCCAGTCTGTACGTTATTGAGGATTTATTAGCAATGAAGACACATTCCTCATAACAAGAAATGTAAGATATTCTTAAGAAATGAAACTGAAATTGGATAGGTTCTGCCCACAATTTATAATTCAACGTTCCATATAATGGCTTTGATGCCAAGACTGTTAATTCAGTTGCCTGCAGGGAGCATCCCATTTTATAGCCTCGAGTGTATTTTTTCGCTTGAACATGTTCTGAAATGTGGTCATGATCATGATATATGTTATGCATGGCACTAACGTTGAGCTATGCTCTTTTCTTACTAGTAAGAGGAACGTTCAAATATGCACTGATGTCGTCGGTCAATGAATGAAGCGAATGGTAACCAGTCGGGGGGATTAGCTCAAATGGTAGAGCGCTCGCTTAGCATGTGAGAGGTACCGGGATCGATACCCGGATTCTCCATAATTTTGAAAATTATTTTTCCTGTCGAAGTTCACTTCATTGAAGGAAAATCATTCTTATTTTGCCCTGATATCATACCGCGGAATAATTGTTGGCATCTGTTATTGTTGAAAGCAGGCATTGAAAATCCTTTGATTTGACACTCCAGTCTGTACGTTATTGAGGATTTATTAGCAATGAAGACACATTCCTCATAACAAGAAATGTAAGATATTCTTAAGAAATGAAACTGAAATTGGATAGGTTCTGCCCACAATTTATTATTCAAAGTTCCATACATTTGCTTTGATGCTTAGACTGTTAATTAATTTGCCTGCAGGGAGCATCCCAATTTAGTAGCTCCGGTCGAACGTTAATATAAATATATACCGTTCTGATACAAAATTTTAAGCGCGTCGGCGAAAACGCGTTTGGGTTGAAGTGCTACTCTGTGCATCTAGAAAATAACATATATCAAGAGCCTGTACAAAAAAAAGTCTATGCGCACCAAAAATCTTACCCCTACTCGACGCTATTCTGAAATAAATGCCATCGACAGTTCGTTTCCGAAAAATCGCGATACGATGTCTGCCATTTTAAATGATATTATTTCCCGTGATTTCCCGCCGCATTGCCTAAGCATCCAGGAAGGGGGGGGGGGCACTTGCCATAACTCGGATAGGGGTGTTCTGCTGGACCTCGAAAACCCGTACCTGTTGTACAAGTTGAGAATGGCAACAAGTATACCCCGTCCTACAAGGTATTGTACGAATGTATAACCCGTCGTGCAAGACGAGAGGCCGAAAAAACATACCCGGTCGCGCGGTACATGTATACTACCTCTATACACTTAAGTGCCCCCCCCCCCCGGGCTTAGCATTAGGGCACGTCATTCTGAGCATGCGCAATGCACGTGGTCTTGAACTTGAAAACAAACATGTTGCTGTGTTTCAGACTTTTTACCGCTTCCCAAATTGATCGAACTATAAATAATTACTATCGATGAAATCCTCCGCCTAAAAGGGATAAAATTGTCGTAAAACACCCGTGCATTCTATAACTCCATCACTTGGCTATTTTTGGTGTTTGGTAGTTGTCTGAATCGATCACAATGTTTTTTCATTGCGTCGTTTTAAGAGAAAGTAAGACGTCTACTCAGACGTCTTGTAGGGCTACCCATTTTATAGCCTCGAGTGTATTTTTCGCTTGAACATGTTCTGAAATGTTCGTCATGATATATGTTATGCATGGCACTAACGTTGAGCTATGCTCGTTTCTAACTAGTAAGAGGAACGTTCAAATGCACTGATGTTGTCCGTCAATGAATGAAGCGAATGGTAACCAGTCGGGGGATTAGCTCAAATGGTAGAGCGCTCGCTTAGCATGTGAGAGGTACCGGGATCGATACCCGGATTCTCCATAATTTTGAAAATTATTTTTCCTGTCGAAGTTCACTTCATTGAAGGAAAATCATTCTTATTTTGCCCTGATATCATACCGCGGAATAATTGTTGGCATCTGTTATTGTTGAAAGCAGGCATTGAAAATCCTTTGATTTGACACTCCAGTCTGTACGTTATTGAGGATTTATTAGCAATGAAGACACATTTCTCATAACAAGAAATGTAAGATATTCTTAAGAAATGAAACTGAAATTGGATAGGTTCTGCCCACAATTTATTATTCAAAGTTCCATACATTGGCTTTGATGCTTAGACTGTTAATTAATTTGCCTGCAGGGAGCATCCCATTTTATAGCTCCAGTCGAACGGTAATATAAATATATACCCTTCTGATACAAAATTTTACGCGCGTCGGCGAAAACGCGTTTGGGTTGAAGTGCTACTCTGCGCATCTAGAAAATAACATATATCAAGAGCCTGAACAAAAAAAAGTCTATGTGCACCAAAAATCTTACCCCTATTCGACCTATTCTGAAATAAATGCCATCGACAGTTCGTTTCCGAAAAATCGCGGTACGATGTCTGCCATTTTAAATGATATTATTTCCCGCGATTATCCGCCGCATTGCCTTAGCATCCAGGAAGGGGGGGGGGGGGGGGGGGGGGGGGGGGTACTTGCCATAACTCGGATAGGGATGTGCCGCGGGACCTCGAAAACCCGTACCTGTTGTACAAGTTGAGAATGGCAACAAGTATACCCCGTCCTACAAGGTATTGTGCGAATGTATAACCCGTCGTACAAGACGTGAGGCCGAAAAAACATACCCGGTCGCGCGGTACATGTATACTACCTCTATACACTTAAGTGCCCCCCCCCCCCGGGCTTAGCATTAGGGCACGTCATTATGAGCATGTGCAATGCACGTGGTCTTGAACTTGAAAACAAACATGTTGCTGTGTTTCAGACTTTTTACTGCTTCCCAAATTGATCGAACTATAAATAATTACCATCGATGAAATCCCCCGCCTAAAAGGGATAAAATTGTCGTAAAACATCCGTGCATTCTATAACTCCATCACTTGGATATTTTTGGTGTTTGGTAGTTGTCTGAATCTATCACAATTTTTTTTCATTGCGTCGTTTTAAGAGAAAGTAAGACGTCTACTCAGACGTCTTGTAGGGCTACTATCACAGCCCTCTATCACAGCCAGACCCTCATACATTTCACAAGACTCTCAGGACCTCTAAATTCACGTCATATACACTAATCCCTTTGAAACAAACAGAACTTATTTCGATCTAGCCATAGCCCTCACACAATTAACATTCCAAGCTATCAACTTCAAACCCCTTTTACTCCCGAAACGTATCAGAATTACAGGTAATTAACACCAGGCCCTTTGATCTCAACTTTAAACCTTATCAATATTCAACCTTAATCCCTTTCATGTTTAGTCAGTAATTGCGGCAATGTCCAGTACGGGCTGATGCCAGTGGACATCCAATCAGAATGCGCCACCTATGTCCAGCCCACATTTTGCCCTATAAATACAACGACAAACCTCATATATCAGACTTGGAAATATATATGGTACGCATCTACAACTTCGAACATCTCAACATCACAGTTGTAGTAAAGACCATCCAAACATCCCCAGAGCGTGCCGATCTACAACTTCGTAAATAAAGGATTACATCTACAGTTCGCCGTATCAATTACTCGCTACACCTCTCGCAAGTCATCTTAGAATCCCCGACGGTCACAGTTGGTGGAGAACCCGGTTTCAGACCTCCTTTAGGCTGGTCAGCTTTTAATGCCAAATACCCGTCTACAAGCGCGAACTGATCACCAATCTACTATGGCATATTTTCACGCCATACTTCCTCCTCGATTTGCTAAAGGACACGCAGGTGAGTGGTTTGACACTTTGAAACTGCACGCTAGAGCAAGTAAGTGGGACGAAGGACAAAAACTGGGATTTATCCCGTGTTTACTGGATGACCCTGCTAGATCCTGGTACCACACCCTACCTGATTCCATTAAAACGGACTTACAAAAACTGGAGGACGCTTTCAAGAGTCGTTTTGACTCTATCGACGGCCTAAGACACACGTACATCAGACGTTTTAACAACCGTCAGTTACAGCGAGGTGAGACATTGGACGACTACCTCGATGACATCAAAAAGATGGGAAAACTTTTGGGTCGTTCAGACCAAGACGTACTGGACACTTTCATCTGCGGCCTACCGGATCACATTAAACCTTTAGTGCTTCAACACGACCCCCAGAGCATAGACATTGCATTAAGGCACGCACGCTTGTGTGTCTCGGGCTCCGCAAACCATTCCAACAGTGCTGAACAACCGTCACCTACCACAAAGGAACCCCAACTCATCAGTTTGGTGGAAACGCTGATTAACAAAATCGAACTGTTAGGAACCAACATAGCAGCTGCCGACGCCACACCAAGACATCAGCAGAAAAGAGAGAGCAGGCCAACTCAACGGAACCACCACAACTCAACAAAGTATGCGCAATACAATGGTCAGTCAGTTTATTGTAACAGGTGTGTGTAGTAGCAATCACAAGTCACATCAATGTTTACACATTACATCCATTTGTCATTTTTGTAAGCGTACTGGGCACATCGAAAGAGCATGCCGCAGCAAGCAATTTTCGCGCCGATCACCCTCCCACCCCCCTCCCGTCCACCAACCCCACACCCCAAATAGGTTAAGGCGCCTATCTCAAGGGTTCGTTTTTATGACTCCGGGGATAGGCAATCCGATAAGCCCAGTAGCAATGTCACAATGTCAACTGGAAAGTTAAATATTGATGATGCTAAGTCCATCTCACATTCTCCTTCCCCTGTTTCAGAGAATTGTAAATCATCCCATATGCCATCAATTTCTTTAAATACCCTTGAAGTGGATTTGGCTGGAAATTTAATTGCAATCCGCGTTGGTCAATGTAGGGCACAAGCATTGATAGATACTGGTGCAAGCGTATCATGCATCTCGCCCAAAGCCATCAAGAATTTTTTCGAAACAAACGTCGAGCTTCAGCCTTGTAATATTCAGTCAGTTACAGGCGTAGGCGGACATTTGATCACTGTTTTAGGACAGTTGTCCCTTACGTTCAAAGTAGGTACCATAACAGTACAACACACATTCCATGTATTAGAAGAAATGAATTATCCCATAATACTAGGATTAGATTTCCTCCAGTCACAAAAAAGCTACAGTCTGCTATTCAAACAACAAACTTATAATGAAGGATGGTCAAGTATCGGTAAATATGTTTGGAGTGTCAGATCAAATTGTAATGAAGTCCGTCAACCAGTGCACAATCCCAGCGCGAAGCGAGTCTCTCATATCATTAGCTACAGGTGACGTCACTCTACCCAATCAGCCGTATTTACTCCAGCCCTTAAACACTTTTTCAAAAACATCTTGCCTAATAGGCGCTACTTCAGTCACTAAAGCGAACAAAGGCCTAACAAGCTTTAGGATTTTTAATCCGCACTTCGAGTCAATAACCATTCGGGCTGGTCAGAAAGTAGCGTCTCTTACTAAGCTCAACGACAATGACATTCATATGTGGGCAGACGAAGTTAATGTTAACAGCTGTAACGCCGACTGTTCAAGTGGCAAATCAGATGACGAGTTAATAGCGACAGCGAAGGCACTCGGCTTTGTCAATCCGAATCCAAACCTCACGGCCGAACAATGTCGTGAAATAATGATATTGATTGGTAAAAACAGAGATGTTTTTGCCTCAAACCTAAAAGAACTTGGATCTTCAAATATCCACGAACATTTCATAGACACTGGTACAGCGAGTCCCATTCGTTTAGCTCCCTATCGCGTAAGTCCAGAAAAAAACGGGCAGAAATAGAAAAACAAATAGAGATTATGAAAGATGCCGATCTTATAGAACCTTCAGTTTCCCCGTGGCAGGCCCCTGTAGTACTAGTCACGAAAAAAGATGGCACATTTCGCTTTGCAGTCGATTACCGCAAACTGAATCAGGTAACAAAGCCCTTACATCAACCATTGCCTCACATAGAAGACGTTTTTGACACGATTGGCCAAAACAAAGCCACTATATTCTCAACACTGGACTGTGCCAGTGGGTTTTGGCAAATCCCACTCGACAAAACAACGGCACATAAAACGGCTTTTGTAACCCATCAAGGTGTTTATCAGTTCAAGCGTTTGCCATTCGGAATGATGAATGCACCTAGCGTTTTCGCTATGGTAATGAACCATGTTCTGCGAAACCTATCAACTAAGTACGCAATGGTTTACGTTGATGACATCTTAGTGTTCAGTTCAGATTTCTCTCAACATCTGCAACATCTCTCAGATATATTTCACCGTCTGCGTCAAGCAAATCTCCGCCTCAAACCAGGAAAATGCAACTTTGCCATGCCTAAGGTTACATACCTCGGCCACATGATTTCTGGCACCGGTATAGAGATGGAACAGGCTAAGCTTGACAAAATGATAAATTTTCCACGCCCCACCAATCTTAAAGCAGTGCGAGCGTTCCTTGGTTTATGTAACTACTACCGACGCTTTGTCAAAGGCTTTGCCGATGTCGCACGACCGCTTAATGACCTCATGAAGAAAAACGTCCATTTTCAATGGACTGATGACTGTCAAAATGCGTTTCAGGTGCTTAAGGACAAACTCACATCAGAACCCGTTGTTCTGAAATTTCCTGACTACGAACGTCAATTCATCCTCTATACAGATGCCTCTGACTATGCTATTGGCTATGTACTCGGTCAAAAAGCGAGTGACGATAAAGAACATGTCATTGCGTACTCCGGTCGATCGCTTTCCAAAATTGAACGTAATTGGCCTGTTCACGAAAAAGAGTGTTTAGCAGTGATCCAGGGTATACGCCATTTTAGAACTTACTTGGAAGGTAGCAACCAATTTCTAGTGTATACGGATCACAAAGGCTTGGAAAGCCTATTTGACGCTAAGCAAAACAAATCACCTAAGCTGCTACGGTATAGTATCGAGCTACAGGGATTTAATTGTAAAATAGTTTACCGCCCTGGCAAAAACAACGGCAACGCTGATGCTCTGTCGAGAATGGAACACGTGTACGATATTACGTACGCTTTTCCAACGGCAGCGCAGGTACCTAAGCACAGTGTAAACGCCTTACAAGCTCTAGCGAACAGCCAAGACGCTTACCGCGAGGCTGATCCCGTAACGTTGATCTGTGAATTATCAACATCGACCCCAAAATCACTCTCCGATCTCCAAAAGGAAGACGATCATTTTGGCCCCATATATAATTACTTACAAGACAGAAAACATCTCCCTACTGATGTACAAGAAGCCCATAGAGTTGTTGTCGAGTCATTTGATTGCAGTCTCGAAGAGGGCATACTTTACCATCTGTACGCACCCAGAGGTAAAGGTAAGCGCATAGATCGCTTGATCAAACAGGTTGCAATGCCGCATTCACTAAGAGATGACGTTCTGCGTTCTTACCACGACTCACTAGCCGGCGGAGGACATCAAGGAGAGGAGCGGTGCTTAGAGGCTATCAGGCTTAAATACTTCTGGCCTAACATGGCATCCGATATCAAGGAATACGTGAAGTCATGCCTAACATGTCAACAATCAAAGCGCCATATACATGCCCATCCAGCTCCACTGCATCCTATACCACCCGATGAAATATTTTCTAGGTGGCATATGGACATACTGGGTCCACTCCATAAAGCAAAAGATGGTAGTCAGTACATTCTGCTTTTCGTGGATTCGTTTAGCAAGTGGTGTGAGGCTTTTCCGTTAAAAACACAAACCGCCTCTGAAATTGCAAAGCATCTTTACAATGATATAATTTGCAGATATGGAGCTCCGCGGAAACTTGTATCTGATCGTGGAAGTAATTTCATGTCAACCCTCATAAAAGAACTTTGTAAGCTTTTCCAAGTTGTGAAAGTTGAAACCAGTAGCTATCATCCTCAGTCAAATAGTACTTGCGAAAGAATGAACTCCGTTATTGGTACAGCTTTGCGTGCCTATATCAATGAAAACCAGTCGGACTGGCCCGACATCCTTCCAAGTATTATGATGTCATATCGAGCCTTTCCGTCCACGCAGTCAACAAAACATTCGCCATTCTTCCTTTTGTATGGGACTGAATGCAATCTTCCGATTGACACTGTATTACTCCCACCGAACAATTTAACCAAAACAGCCGACCAGCACATGCAGTCCGTACACAAAAATCTCACAACTGCTCGGACCCTTGCGAAAGAAAATCAACTTGCCGCTCAACAGAAGAACACGCGAACGCACGATCGTAAGGCCCGTCAACCGAAGTACCAAATTGGACAGCGTGTATGGTTGTTTTGTTCTAAAAAACGCCGAAAGGTAAATCGGCCAAATTAATCAAAAGGTGGATAGGACCTTATTACATATGCCACAGTAGCGACAACCACACATACAAGCTCGCTAGTTGTAACACGCATCGTCTTGTACGCTCGAGAATCCATGCCAATAGACTCAAACCCTACTACGATCCAGCCAACAGACCCACAAATCCTGCACTTGATGAGCTGATACACAGAACAACCAATGACATAACCACCCCTTCCCCGTCACATCCTTCCACTTCTACTCAATCGCAGCAGCCGCAAATGACACCATCCTCAATCCCACCCTCTCAAATTCTTAATCCATCAACACAATCTCCTCCACCACAAAGTAGTCAAACTTCAACACCCCTCGCTCCCAACAGACAAACAAATACTCAAGCTGTAAATGAGCCACAATCGCAGCTATCACATTTCCCCCCTGGTGATCCAATATTTAATCAAATTGATAGCTTACTCAAGAAACGCAAAAACAAAAAAAATGGACTACCAATATACAAAGTCAAGTGGAAAGGACCTATGACGTCCAGCTGGGAATTAGCTTCGCACATACCGGACCACTTGATTGAAAAATTTCATATAAAACGGACAAATCAAGGTAAAATAAGAAAGCACAAAAAAGTGAATAAAACTAAAGGTTACATCAGTTCATCCACAAGCTCGCCGTTATGATAATTATTGATCTTGAACATTATGGATTACAATTACTGGCATTGTCAGGATCGTTTGATAGTTGTATTTGCACTCTTGTCTTGTTTTGTTTCTTCCCGTCTATCTAGTCATTTTAACAACCGATATTGATAATTTTTTTTATTTAACTCTTTTGAACGAAATTCTGTCGACACCTTTAGAGCCAAACCATAAAATGTCGGTATTGTAAATCGGCTTGAGATAGGATAAACATATATATACTGGATAGCAGTACACAATCGATATACGGTTTTTTCATTGCAGGTTCCCTCACAAACTAATTTCTACGACGCTCGTGAATCATTCAAGATGCGTGTTGATAAAGTAACTGTAGAAATTTCGAATCTGATACCGGACGTAAAGCACACGGTGATAATTAAGAAACGCAGAGCCAATATTAAGTTTTATTGGTGATTTGTCTAGCTCCCTATTCGGGACAGCTATGTTAGAAATGTTAAAACAATATGTCAATGCCATGGTTTAAGTGTCAAACAGACTGACACTTGCGTTTGAAACGCATGAGTTCCTACATGTCGCTTGTTAAACAGTAGGCTAGACAATGCCCTCATTCGAATACAGCGAATCTAATGAGCTAACCAAACTGGCTAAGGGAATCGAGAGTATTATCCATTATGTTCAAGGGAATTGTTATCAATAACCAATTTACCAATAATCAATAACCAATTTATTATAATCCAGAAGCCCCCATAGCCCCATCCTCTACCCCTTGCTCGAAAAAGCGCACCGCACCGACACTAATAGCACCTTGTAGCGGCATACTGTTTCGAACGATGCTCTGGTTTGCCCAAGTATAGGCTGAATCTCTTTACATTAACAAAGTAATTGTATGTTTATTATTATAAAATTACTGTTTACTTTAATGCAACTTAACTTTGATTTCATATATTTTGAATGTATAATATTGTAATTATATCAAATAAGATGTTAAAAAAAAAATGCTGTTTAATGTAACTAAGTTTAGCATGTATATAGGTATGTAAACATGTCATCGTCTAGATACTTTTTTTTATACCCTACCACATCTGTAATTTTTCATTCATGTACAATACAAAACGAAAATGATTGACCTAAATACCGCGCATGCGTTGCCACCATCGAATTATAATTAGGACGCAGGATCCCCTAATTTTATTATCTCAAATGATTAAATCCTTGAAGAACATTTGAAACATCATTAAGGACTCGAACATTTAAAGTTTCAAGTAATTAAGCCATTTTTGTTTGTGTGGTTCAAATCGCATATATTTAACTTGTTGAAATTCTACATCGTTACATATGTATATAAATTTTTGTCTTCATAATGTTTTGCTTGATCAGTTGCCACTATAACTGTCTTATTGTCACTGTTTTATTGACTTGTAGATAATTTAGAATATTATTGTAAATAATCCATATTGTATTTTGGGTCAATTAATTGACATTGTGTTTGAATCATAACTCTCTTATCTTAAAAGTATTATTTACTAAATAATTCAAAATATTATTATCGTAGATTATACATATTGTAATTGGTATTGATTTGTGATTATTATTTTGTTTGTGTTCTGGTATTGTTCTGTGATTATTTTTATGTATACAATATTGTCGTTGATTGGCACGCTCAAACACAACATACACATGCATATCTAGTTTTTAACACAAGGACACGGAGTGTCCTTTTTTTAAGAAGAGGCATATATCACAGCCCTCTATCACAGCCAGACCCTCATACATTTCACAAGACTCTCAGGACCTCTAAATTCACGTCATATACACTAATCCCTTTGAAACAAACAGAACTTATTTCGATCTAGCCATAGCCCTCACACAATTAACATTCCAAGCTATCAACTTCAAACCCCTTTTACTCCCGAAACGTATCAGAATTACAGGTAATTAACACCAGGCCCTTGATCTCAACTTTAAACCTTATCAATATTCAACCTTAATCCCTTTCATGTTTAGTCAGTAATTGCGGCAATGTCCAGTACGGGCTGATGCCAGTGGACATCCAATCAGAATGCGCCACCTATGTCCAGCCCACATTTTGCCCTATAAATACAACGACAAACCTCATATATCAGACTTGGAAATATATATGGTACGCATCTACAACTTCGAACATCTCAACATCACAGTTGTAGTAAAGACCATCCAAACATCCCCAGAGCGTGCCGATCTACAACTTCGTAAATAAAGGATTACATCTACAGTTCGCCGTATCAATTACTCGCTACACCTCTCGCAAGTCATCTTAGAATCCCCGACGGTCACACTACCCATTTTATAGCCTCGAGTGTATTTTACGCTTGAACATGTTCTGAAATGTTCGTCATGATATATGTTATGCAAGGCACTAACGTTTGAGCTATGCTCGTTTCTTACTAGTAAGAGGAACGTTCAAATGCACTGATGTCGTCGCTCAATGAATGAAGCGAATGGTAACCAGTCGGGGGATTAGCTCAAATGGTAGAGCGCTCGCTTAGCATGTGAGAGGTACCGGGATCGATACCCGGATTCTCCATAATTTTGAAAATTATTTTTCCTGTCGAAGTTCACTTCATTGAAGGAAAATCATTCTTATTTTCCACTGATATCATACCGCGGAATAATTGTTGGCATCTGTTATTGTTGAAAGCAGGCATTGAAAATCCTTTGATTTGACACTCCAGTCTGTACGTTATTGAGGATTTATTAGCAATGAAGACACATTCCTCATAACAAGAAATGTAAGATATTCTTAAGAAATGAAACTGAAATTGGATAGGTTCTGCCCACAATTTATTATTCAAAGTTCCATACATTGGCTTTGATGCTTAGACTGTTAATTCATTTGCCTGCAGGGAGCATCCCATTTTATAGCTCCGGTCCAACGGTAATATAAATATATACCGTTCTGAAACAAAATTTTACGCGCGTCGGCGAAAACGCGTTTGGGTTGAAGTGCTACTCTGCGCATCTAGAAAATAACATATATCAAGAGCCTGTACAAAAAAAAGTCTATGCGCACCAAAAATCTTACCCCTACTCGACGCTATTCTGAAATAAATGCCATCGACAGTTCGTTTCCGAAAAATCGCGGTACGATGTCTGCCATTTTAAATGATATTATTTCCCGCGATTATCCGCCGCATTGCCTTAGCATCCAGGAAGGGGGGGGGGGGGGGCACTTGCCATAACTCGGATAGGGGTGTGCCGCGGGACCTCGAAAACCCGTACCTGTTGTACAGGTTGAGAATGGCAACAAGTATACCCTGTCCTACAAGGTATAGTGCGAATGTATAACCCGTCGTGCAAGACGAGAGGCCGAAAAAACATACCCGGTCGCGTGGTACATGTATACTACCTCTATACACTTAAGTGCCCCCCTCCCCCGGGCTTAGCATTAGGGCACGTCATTCTGAGCATGCGCAATGCACGTGGTCTTGAACTTGAAAACAAACATGTTGCTGTGTTTCAGACTTTTTACCGCTTCCCAAATTGATCGAAATATAAATAATTACTATCGATGAAATCCCCCGCCTAAAAGGGATAAAATTGTCGTAAAACACCCGTGCATTCTATAACTCCATCACTTGGCTATTTTTGGAAGTTGTCTGAATCGATCACAATTTTTTTTCATTGCGTCGTTTTAAGAGAAAGTAAGACGTCTACTCAGACGTCTTGTAGGGCTACCCATTTTATAGCCTCGAGTGTATTTTTCGCTTGAACATGTTCTGAAATGTTCGTCATGATATATGTTATGCATGGCACTAACGTTGAGCTATGCTCGTTTCTTACTAGTAAGAGGAACGTTCAAATGCACTGATGTTGTCCGTCAATGAATGAAGCGAATGGTAACCAGTCGGGGGATTAGCTCAAATGGTAGAGCGCTCGCTTAGCATGTGAGAGGTACCGGGATCGATACCCGGATTCTCCATAATTTTGAAAATTATTTTTCCTGTCGAAGTTCACTTCATTGAAGGAAAATCATTCTTATTTTGCACTGATATCATACCGCGGAATAATTGTTGGCATCTGTTATTGTTGAAAGCAGGCATTGAAAATCCTTTGATTTGACACTCCAGTCTGTACGTTATTGAGGATTTATTAGCAATGAAGACACATTCCTCATAACAAGAAATGTAAGATATTCTTAAGAAATGAAACTGAAATTGGATAGGTTCTGCCCACAATTTATTATTCAAAGTTCCATACATTGGCTTTGATGCTTAGACTGTTAATTAATTTGCCTGCAGGGAGCATCCCATTTTATAGCTCCAGTCGAACGGTAATATAAATATATACCGTTCTGATACAAAATTTTACGCGCGTCGGCGAAAACGCGTTTGGGTTGAAGTGCTACTCTGCGCATCTAGAAAATAACATATATCAAGAGCCTGAACAAAAAAAAGTCTATGTGCACCAAAAATCTTACCCCTATTCGACGCTATTCTGAAATAAATGCCATCGACAGTTCGTTTCCGAAAAATCGCGGTACGATGTCTGCCATTTTAAATGATATTATTTCCCGCGATTATCCGCCGCATTGCCTTAGCATCCAGGAAGGGGGGGGGGGGGGGGGGGTACTTGCCATAACTCGGATAGGGATGTGCCGCGGGACCTCGAAAACCCGTACCTGTTGTACAAGTTGAGAATGGCAACAAGTATACCCCGTCCTACAAGGTATTGTGCGAATGTATAACCCGTCGTACAAGACGTGAGGCCGAAAAAAACATACCCGGTCGCGCGGTACATGTATACTACCTCTATACACTTAAGTGCCCCCCCCCCGGGGTTAGCATTAGGGCACGTCATTATGAGCATGTGCAATGCACGTGGTCTTGAACTTGAAAACAAACATGTTGCTGTGTTTCAGACTTTTTACTGCTTCCCAAATTGATCGAACTATAAATAATTACCATCGATGAAATCCCCCGCCTAAAAGGGATAAAATTGTCGTAAAACATCCGTGCATTCTATAACTACATCACTTGGATATTTTTGGTGTTTGGTAGTTGTCTGAATCTATCACAATTTTTTTTCATTGCGTCGTTTTAAGAGAAAGTAAGACGTCTACTCAGACGTCTTGTAGGGCTACCCATTTTATAGCCTCGAGTGTATTTTTCGCTTGAACATGTTCTGAAATGTTCGTCATGATATATGTTATGCAAGGCACTAACGTTGAGCTATGCTCGTTTCTTACTAGTAAGAGGAACGTTCAAATGCACTGATGTCGTCGCTCAATGAATGAAGCGAATGGTAACCAGTCGGGGGATTAGCTCAAATGGTAGAGCGCTCGCTTAGCATGTGAGAGGTACCGGGATCGATACCCGGATTCTCCATAATTTTGAAAATTATTTTTCCTGTCGAAGTTAACTTCGCTGAAGGAAAATCATTCTTATTTTGCCCTGATATCATACCGCGGAATAATTGTTGGCATATGTTATTGTTGAAAGCAGGCATTGAAAATCCTTTGATTTGACACTCCAGTCTGTACGTTATTGAGGATTTATTAGCAATGAAGACACATTCCTCATAAAAAGAAATGTAAGATATTCTTAAGAAATGAAACTGAAATTGGATAGGTTCTGCCCACAATTTATTATTCAAAGTTCCATACATTGGCTTTGATGCTTAGACTGTTAATTCATTTGCCTGCAGGGAGCATCCCATTTTATAGCTCCGGTCCAACGGTAATATAAATATATACCCTTCTGATACAAAATTTTACGCGCGTCGGCGAAAACGCGTTTGGGTTGAAGTGCTACTCTGCGCATCTAGAAAATAACATATATCAAGAGCCTGTACAAAAAAAAGTCTATGCGCACCAAAAATCTTACCCCTACTCGACGCTATTCTGAAATAAATGCCATCGACAGTTCGTTTCCGAAAAATCGCGGTACGATGTCTGCCATTTTAAATGATATTATTTCCCGCGATTATCCGCCGCATTGCCTTAGCATCCAGGAGGTGGGGGGGGCACTTGCCATAACTCGGATAGGGGTGTGCCGCAGGACCTCGAAAACCCGTACCTGTTGTACAAGTTGAGAATGGCAACAAGTATACCCCGTCCTACAAGGTATTGTGCGAATGTATAACCCGTCGTACAAGACGTGAGGCCGAAAAAACATACCCCTCGCGCGGTACATGTATACTACCTCTATACACTTAAGTGCCCCCCCCCCCCGGGCTTAGCATTAGGGCACGTCATTATGAGCATGTGCAATGCACGTGGTCTTGAACTTGAAAACAAACATGTTGCTGTGTTTCAGACTTTTTACCGCTTCACAAACTGATCGAACTTTAAATAATTACCATCGATGAAATCCCCCGCCTAAAAGGGATAAAATTGTCGTAAAACATCCGTGCATTCTATAACTCCATCACTTGGCTATTTTTGGTGTTTGGTAGTTGTCTGAATCGATCACAATTTTTTTTCATTGCATCGTTTTAAGAGAAAGTAAGACGTCTACTCAGACGTCTTGTAGGGCTACCCATTTTATAGCCTCGAGTGTATTTTTCGCTTGAACATGTTCTGAAATGTTCGTCATGAAATATGTTATGCATGGCACTAACGTTGAGCTATGCTCGTTTCTTACTAGTAAGAGGAACGTTCAAATGCACTGATGTTGTCCGTCAATGAATGAAGCGAATGGTAACCAGTCGGGGGATTAGCTCAAATGGTAGAGCGCTCGCTTAGCATGTGAGAGGTACCGGGATCGATACCCGGATTCTCCATAATTTTGAAAATTATTTTTCCTGTCGAAGTTCACTTCATTGAAGGAAAATCATTCTTATTTTGCCCTGATATCATACCGCGGAATAATTGTTGGCATATGTTATTGTTGAAAGCAGGCATTGAAAATCCTTTGATTTGACACTCCAGTCTGTACGTTATTGAGGATTATTAGCAATGAAGACACATTCCTCATAACAAGAAATGTAAGATATTCTTAAGAAATGAAACTGAAATTGGATAGGTTCTGCCCACAATTTATTATTCAAAGTTCCATACATTGGCTTTGATGCTTAGACTGTTAATTCATTTGCCTGCAGGGAGCATCCCATTTTATAGCTCCGGTCGAACGGTAATATAAATATATACCGTTCTGATACAAAATTTTACGCGCGTCGTCGAAAACGCGTTTGGGTTGAAGTGCTACTCTGCGCATCTAGAAAATAACATATATCAAGAGCCTGTACAAAAAAAAGTCTATGCGCACCAAAAATCTTACCCCTATTCGACGCTATTCTGAAATAAATGCCATCGACAGTTCGTTTCCGAAAAATCGCGGTACGATGTCTGCCATTTTAAATGATATTATTTCCCGCGATTATCCGCCGCATTGCCTTAGCATCCAGGAAGGGGGGGGGGGGGGGCACTTGCCATAACTCGGATAGGGGTGTGCCGCGGGACCTCGAAAACCCGTACCTGTTGTACAAGTTGAGAATGGCAACAAGTATACCCCGTCCTACAAGGTATTGTGCGAATGTATAACCCGTCGTGCAAGACGAGAGGCCGAAAAAACATACCCGGTCGCGCGGTACATGTATACTACCTCTATACACTTAAGTGCCCCCCCCCCCCGGGCTTAGCATTAGGGCACGTCATTCTGAGCATGCGCAATGCACGTGGTCTTGAACTTGAAAACAAACATGTTGCTGTGTTTCAGACTTTTTACCGCTTCCCAAATTGATCGAACTATAAATAATTACCATCGATGAAATCCCCGCCTAAAAGGGATAAAATTGTCGTAAAACACCCGTGCATTCTATAACTCCATCACTTGGCTATTTTTGGTGTTTGGTAGTTGTCTGAATCGATCACAATTTTTTTTCATTGCGTCGTTTTAAGAGAAAGTAAGACGTCTACTCAGACGTCTTGTAGGGCTACCCATTTTATAGCCTCGAGTGTATTTTTCGCTTGAACATGTTCTGAAATGTTGGTCATGATATATGTTATGCATGGCACTAACGTTGAGCTATGCTCGTTTCTTACTAGTAAGAGGAACGTTCAAATGCACTGATGTTGTCCGTCAATGAATGAAGCGAATGGTAACCAGTCGGGGGATTAGCTCAAATGGTAGAGCGCTCGCTTAGCATGTGAGAGGTACCGGGATCGATACCCGGATTCTCCATAATTTTGAAAATTATTTTTCCTGTCGAAGTTCACTTCATTGAAGGAAAATCATTCTTATTTTGCCCTGATATCATACCGCGGAATAATTGTTGGCATCTGTTATTGTTGAAAGCAGGCATTGAAAATCCTTTGATTTGACACTCTAGTCTGTACGTTATGAGGATTTATTAGCAATGAAGACACATTCCTCATAACAAGAAATGTAAGATATTCTTAAGAAATGAAACTGAAATTGGATAGGTTCTGCCCACAATTTATTATTCAAAGTTCCATACATTGGCTTTGATGCTTAGACTGTTAATTAATTTGCCTGCAGGGAGCATCCCATTTTATAGCTCCGGTCGAACGGTAATATAAATATATACCGTTCTGATACAAAATTTTAAGCGCGTCGGCGAAAACGCGTTTGGGTTGAAGTGCTACTCTGCGCATCTAGAAAATAAACATATATCAAGAGCCTGAACAAAAAAAAGTCTATGCGCACCAAAAATCTTACCCCTATTCGACGCTATTCTGAAATAAATGCCATCGACAGTTCGTTTCCGAAAAATCGCGGTACGATGTCTGCCATTTTAAATGATATTATTTCCCGCGATTTCCCGCCGCATTGCCTTAGCATCCAGGAGGGGGGGGGGGGGGGGGGCACTTGCCATAACTCGGATAGGGGTGTGCCGCGGGACCTCGAAAACCCGTACCTGTTGTACAAGTTGAGAATGGCAACAAGTATACCCCGTCCTACAAGGTATTGTGCGAATGTATAACCCGTCGTACAAGACGAGAGGCCGAAAAAAAACATACCCGGTCGCGCGGGTACATGTATACTACCTCTATACACTTAAGTGCCCCCCCCCCGGGCTTAGCATTAGGGCACGTCATTATGAGCATGTGCAATGCACGTGGTCTTGAACTTGAAAACAAACATGTTGCTGTGTTTCAGACTTTTTACTGCTTCCCAAATTGATCGAACTATAAATAATTACCATCGATGAAATCCCCCGCCTAAAAGGGATAAAATTTTCGTAAAACATCCGTGCATTCTATAACTCCATCACTTGGATATTTTTGGTGTTTGGTAGTTGTCTGAATCGATCACAATTTTTTTTCATTGCGTCGTTTTAAGAGAAAGTAAGACGTCTACTCAGACGTCTTGTAGGGCTACCCATTTTATAGCCTCGAGTGTATTTTTCGCTTGAACATGTTCTGAAATGTTCGTCATGATATATGTTATGCAAGGCACTAACGTTGAGCTATGCTCGTTTCTTACTAGTAAGAGGAACGTTCAAATGCACTGATGTCGTCGCTCAATGAATGAAGCGAATGGTAACCAGTCGGGGGATTAGCTCAAATGGTAGAGCGCTCGCTTAGCATGTGAGAGGTACCGGGATCGATACCCGGATTCTCCATAATTTTGAAAATTATTTTTTTCCTGTCGAAGTTCACTTCGCTGAAGGAAAATCATTCTTATTTTGCCCTGATATCATACCGCGGAATAATTGTTGGCATATGTTATTGTTGAAAGCAGGCATTGAAAATCCTTTGATTTGACACTCCAGTCTGTACGTTATTGAGGATTTATTAGCAATGAAGACACATTCCTCATAACAAGAAATGTAAGATATTCTTAAGAAATGAAACTGAAATTGGATAGGTTCTGCCCACAATTTATTATTCAAAGTTCCATACATTGGCTTTGATGCTTAGACTGTTAATTCATTTGCCTGCAGGGAGCATCCCATTTTATAGCTCCGGTCCAACGGTAATATAAATATATACCGTTCTGATACAAAATTTTACGCGCGTCGGCGAAAACGCGTTTGGGTTGAAGTGCTACTCTGCGCATCTAGAAAATAACATATATCAAGAGCCTGTACAAAAAAAAGTCTATGCGCACCAAAAATCTTACCCCTACTCGACGCTATTCTGAAATAAATGCCATCGACAGTTCGTTTCCGAAAAATCGCGGTACGATGTCTGCCATTTTAAATGATATTATTTCCCGCGATTATCCGCCGCATTGCCTTAGCATCCAGGAGGGGGGGGGGGGCACTTGCCATAACTCGGATAGGGGTGTGCCGCAGGACCTCGAAAACCCGTACCTGTTGTACAAGTTGAGAATGGCAACAAGTATACCCCGTCCTACAAGGTATTGTGCGAATGTATAACCCGTCGTACAAGACGTGAGGCCGAAAAAACATACCCCGTCGCGCGGTACATGTATACTACCTCTATACACTTAAGTGCCCCCCCCCCGGGCTTAGCATTAGGGCACGTCATTATGAGCATGTGCAATGCACGTGGTCTTGAACTTGAAAACAAACATGTTGCTGTGTTTCAGACTTTTTACTTCTTCAAATTGATCGAACTATAAATAATTACCATCGATGAAATCCCCGCCTAAAAGGGATAAAATTGTCGTAAAACATCCGTGCATTCTATAACTCCATCACTTGGCTATTTTTGGTGTTTGGTAGTTGTCTGAATCGATCACAATTTTTTTTCATTGCATCGTTTTAAGAGAAAGTAAGACGTCTACTCAGACGTCTTGTAGGGCTACCCATTTTATAGCCTCGAGTGTATTTTTCGCTTGAACATGTTCTGAAATGTTCGTCATGAAATATGTTATGCATGGCACTAACGTTGAGCTATGCTCGTTTCTTACTAGTAAGAGGAACGTTCAAATGCACTGATGTTGTCCGTCAATGAATGAAGCGAATGGTAACCAGTCGGGGGATTAGCTCAAATGGTAGAGCGCTCGCTTAGCATGTGAGAGGTACCGGGATCGATACCCGGATTCTCCATAATTTTGAAAATTATTTTTCCTGTCGAAGTTCACTTCATTGAAGGAAAATCATTCTTTTTTTTGCACTGATATCATACCGCGGAATAATTGTTGGCATCTGTTATTGTTGAAAGCAGGCATTGAAAATCCTTTGATTTGACACTCCAGTCTGTACGTTATTGAGGATTTATTAGCAATGAAGACACATTCCTCATAACAAGAAATGTAAGATATTCTTAAGAAATGAAACTGAAATTGGATAGGTTCTGCCCACAATTTATTATTCAAAGTTCCATACATTGGCTTTGATGCTTAGACTGTTAATTCAGTTGCCTGCAGGGAGCATCCCATTTTATAGCTCCGGTCGAACGGTAATATAAATATATACCGTTCTGATACAAAATTTTAAGCGCGTCGGCGAAAACGCGTTTGGGTTGAAGTGCTACTCTGCGCATCTAGAAAATAACATATATCAAGAGCCTGTACAAAAAAAAGTCTATGCGCACCAAAAATCTTACCCCTATTCGACGCTATTCTGAAATAAATGCCATCGACAGTTCGTTTCCGAAAAATCGCGGTACGATGTCTGCCATTTTAAATGATATTATTTCCCGCGATTATCCGCCGCATTGCCTTAGCATCCAGGAAGGGGGGGGGGGGGGGGGGTACTTGCCATAACTCGGATAGGGGTGTGCCGCGGGACCTCGAAAACCCGTACCTGTTGTACAAGTTGAGAATGGCAACAAGTATACCCCGTCCTACAAGGTATTGTGCGAATGTATAACCCGTCGTACAAGACGTGAGGCCGAAAAAACATACCCGGTCGCGCGGTACATGTATACTACCTCTATACACTTAAGTGCCCCCCCCCCCCCCCCGGGCTTAGCATTAGGGCACGTCATTATGAGCATGTGCAATGCACGTGGTCTTGAACTTGAAAACAAACATGTTGCTGTGTTTCAGACTTTTTACTGCTTCCCAAATTGATCGAACTATAAATAATTACCATCGATGAAATCCCCCGCCTAAAAGGGATAAAATTTCGTAAAACATCCGTGCATTCTATAACTCCATCACTTGGCTATTTTTGGTGTTTGGTAGTTGTCTGAATCGATCACAATTTTTTTTTCATTGCGTCGTTTTAAGAGAAAGTAAGACGTCTACTCAGACGTCTTGTAGGGCTACCCATTTTATAGCCTCGAGTGTATTTTTCGCTTGAACATGTTCTGAAATGTTCGTCATGATATATGTTATGCATGCACTAACGTTGAGCTATGCTCGTTTCTTACTAGTAAGAGGAACGTTCAAATGCACTGATGTCGTCGCGTCAATGAATGAAGCGAATGGTAACCAGTCGGGGGATTAGCTCAAATGGTAGAGCGCTCGCTTAGCATGTGAGAGGTACCGGGATCGATACCCGGATTCTCCATAATTTTGAAAATTATTTTTCCTGTCGAAGTTAACTTCATTGAAGGAAAATCATTCTTATTTTGCCCTGATATCATACCGCGGAATAATTGTTGGCATCTGTTATTGTTGAAAGCAGGCATTGAAAATCCTTTGATTTGACACTCCAGTCTGTACGTTATTGAGGATTTATTAGCAATGAAGACACATTCCTCATAACAAGAAATGTAAGATATTCTTAAGAAATGAAACTGAAATTGGATAGGTTCTGCCCACAATTTATTATTCAAAGTTCCATACATTGGCTTTGATGCTTAGACTGTTAATTCATTTGCCTGCAGGGAGCATCCCATTTTATAGCTCCGGTCCAACGGTAATATAAATATATACCCTTCTGATACAAAATTTTACGCGCGTCGGCGAAAACGCGTTTGGGTTGAAGTGCTACTCTGCGCATCTAGAAAATAACATATATCAAGAGCCTGAACAAAAAAAAGTCTATGCGCACCAAAAATCTTACCCCTACTCGACGCTATTCTGAAATAAATGCCATCGACAGTTCGTTTCCGAAAAATCGCGGTACGATGTCTGCCATTTTAAATGATATTATTTCCCGCGATTATCCGCCGCATTGCCTTAGCATCCAGGAAGGGGGGGGGGGGGGGGGGGGGGGGGGGTACTTGCCATAACTCGGATAGGGGTGTGCCGCAGGACCTCGAAAACCCGTACCTGTTGTACAAGTTGAGAATGGCAACAAGTATACCCCGTCCTACAAGGTATTGTGCGAATGTATAACCCGTCGTACAAGACGTGAGGCCGAAAAAACATACCCCGTCGCGCGGTACATGTATACTACCTCTATACACTTAAGTGCCCCCCCCCCGGCTTAGCATTAGGGCACGTCATTATGAGCATGTGCAATGCACGTGGTCTTGAACTTGAAAACAAACATGTTGCTGTGTTTCAGACTTTTTACCGCTTCCCAAATTGATCGAACTATAAATAATTACCATCGATGAAATCCCCCGCCTAAAAGGGATAAAATTGTCGTAAAACATCCGTGCATTCTATAACTCCATCACTTGGCTATTTTTGGTGTTTGGTAGTTGTCTGAATCGATCACAATTTTTTTTCATTGCGTCGTTTTAAGAGAAAGTAAGACGTCTACTCAGACGTCTTGTAGGGCTACCCATTTTATAGCCTCGAGTGTATTTTTCGCTTGAACATGTTCTGAAATGTTCGTCATGAAATATGTTATGCATGGCACTAACGTTGAGCTATGCTCGTTTCTTACTAGTAAGAGGAACGTTCAAATGCACTGATGTTGTCCGTCAATGAATGAAGCGAATGGTAACCAGTCGGGGGATTAGCTCAAATGGTAGAGCGCTCGCTTAGCATGTGAGAGGTACCGGGATCGATACCCGGATTCTCCATAATTTTGAAAATTATTTTTCCTGTCGAAGTTCACTTCATTGAAGGAAAATCATTCTTATTTTGCCCTGATATCATACCGCGGAATAATTGTTGGCATATGTTATTGTTGAAAGCAGGCATTGAAAATCCTTTGATTTGACACTCCAGTCTGTACGTTATTGAGGATTTATTAGCAATGAAGACACATTCCTCATAACAAGAAATGTAAGATATTCTTAAGAAATGAAACTGAAATTGGATAGGTTCTGCCCACAATTTATTATTCAAAGTTCCATACATTGGCTTTGATGCTTAGACTGTTAATTAATTTGCCTGCAGGGAGCATCCCATTTTATAGCTCCGGTCCAACGGTAATATAAATATATACCGTTCTGATACAAAATTTTACGCGCGTCGGCGAAAACGCGTTTGGGTTGAAGTGCTACTCTGTGCATCTAGAAAATAACATATATCAAGAGCCTGTACAAAAAAAGTCTATGCGCACCAAAAATCTTACCCCTAATCGACGCTATTCTGAAATAAATGCCATCGACAGTTCGTTTCCGAAAAATCGCGGTACGATGTCTGCCATTTTAAATGATATTATTTCCCGCGATTATCCGCCGCATTGCCTTAGCATCCAGGAGGGGGGGGGGGGGGGCACTTGCCATAACTCGGATAGGGGTGTGCCGCAGGACCTCGAAAACCCGTACCTGTTGTACAAGTTGAGAATGGCAACAAGTATACCCCGTCCTACAAGGTATTGTGCGAATGTATAACCCGTCGTACAAGACGTGAGGCCGAAAAAAACATACCCCGTCGCGCGGTACATGTATACTACCTCTATACACTTAAGTGCCCCCCCCCCCCGGGCTTAGCATTAGGGCACGTCATTATGAGCATGCGCAATGCACGTGGTCTTGAACTTGAAAACAAACATGTTGCTGTGTTTCAGACTTTTTACCGCTTCCCAAATTGATCGAACTATAAATAATTACCATCGATGAAATCCCCGCCTAAAAGGGATAAAATTGTCGTAAAACATCCGTGCATTCTATAACTCCATCACTTGGCTATTTTTGGTGTTTGGTAGTTGTCTGAATCGATCACAATTTTTTTTCATTGCGTCGTTTTAAGAGAAAGTAAGACGTCTACTCAGACGTCTTGTAGGGCTACCCATTTTATAGCCTCGAGTGTATTTTTCGCTTGAACATGTTCTGAAATGTTCGTCATGAAATATGTTATGCATGGCACTAACGTTGAGCTATGCTCGTTTCTTACTAGTAAGAGGAACGTTCAAATGCACTGATGTTGTCCGTCAATGAATGAAGCGAATGGTAACCAGTCGGGGGATTAGCTCAAATGGTAGAGCGCTCGCTTAGCATGTGAGAGGTACCGGGATCGATACCCGGATTCTCCATAATTTTGAAAATTATTTTTCCTGTCGAAGTTCACTTCATTGAAGGAAAATCATTCTTATTTTGCCCTGATATCATACCGCGGAATAATTGTTGGCATATGTTATTGTTGAAAGCAGGCATTGAAAATCCTTTGATTTGACACTCCAGTCTGTACGTTATTGAGGATTTATTAGCAATGAAGACACATTCCTCATAACAAGAAATGTAAGATATTCTTAAGAAATGAAACTGAAATTGGATAGGTTCTGCCCACAATTTATTATTCAAAGTTCCATACATTGGCTTTGATGCTTAGACTGTTAATTCATTTGCCTGCAGGGAGCATCCCATTTTATAGCTCCGGTCGAACGGTAATATAAATATATACCGTTCTGATACAAAATTTTACGCGCGTCGGCGAAAACGCGTTTGGGTTGAAGTGCTACTCTGCGCCTCTAGAAAATAACATATATCAAGAGCCTGTACAAAAAAAAGTCTATGCGCACCAAAAATCTTACCCCTATTCGACGCTATTCTGAAATAAATGCCATCGACAGTTCGTTTCCGAAAAATCGCGATACGATGTCTGCCATTTTAAATGATATTATTTCCCGCGATTACCCGCCGCATTGCCTTAGCATCCAGGAGGGGGGGGGGGGGGGCACTTGCCATAACTCGGATAGGGGTGTGCCGCAGGACCTCGAAAACCCGTACCTGTTGTACAAGTTGAGAATGGCAACAAGTATACCCCGTCCTACAAGGTATTGTGCGAATGTATAACCCGTCGTACAAGACGTGAGGCCGAAAAAACATACCCGGTCGCGCGGTACATGTATACTACCTCTCTATACACTTAAGTGCCCCCCCCCCCCTCCCGGGCTTAGCATTAGGGCACGTCATTCTGAGCATGTGCAATGCACGTGGTCTTGAACTTGAAAACAAACATGTTGCTGTGTTTCAGACTTTTTACTGCTTCCCAAATTGATCGAACTATAAATAATTACCATCGATGAAATCCCCCGCCTAAAAGGGATAAAATTGTCGTAAAACATCCGTGCATTCTATAACTCCATCACTTGGCTATTTTTGGTGTTTGGTAGTTGTCTGAATCGATCACAATTTTTTTTCATTGCGTCGTTTTAAGAGAAAGTAAGACGTCTACTCAGACGTCTTGTAGGGCTACCCATTTTATAGCCTCGAGTGTATTTTTCGCTTGAACATGTTCTGAAATGTTGGTCATGATATATGTTATGCATGGCACTAACGTTGAGCTATGCTCGTTTCTTACTAGTAAGAGGAACGTTCAAATGCACTGATGTTGTCCGTCAATGAATGAAGCGAATGAATGGTACCAGTCGGGGGATTAGCTCAAATGGTAGAGCGCTCGCTTAGCATGTGAGAGGTACCGGGATCGATACCCGGATTCTCCATAATTTTGAAAATTATTTTTCCTGTCGAAGTTCACTTCATTGAAGGAAAATCATTCTTATTTTGCCCTGATATCATACCGCGGAATAATTGTTGGCATCTGTTATTGTTGAAAGCAGGCATTGAAAATCCTTTGATTTGACACTCTAGTCTGTACGTTATTGAGGATTTATTAGCAATGAAGACACATTCCTCATAACAACAAATGTAAGATATTCTTAAGAAATGAAACTGAAATTGGATAGGTTCTGCCCACAATTTATAATTCAACGTTCCATATAATGGCTTTGATGCCAAGACTGTTAATTCAGTTGCCTGCAGGGAGCATCCCATTTTATAGCCTCGAGTGTATTTTTCGCTTGAACATGTTCTGAAATGTTCGTCATGATATATGTTATGCATGGCACTAACGTTGAGCTATGCTCTTTTCTCACTAGTAAGAGGAACGTTCAAATATGCACTGTTGTCGTTGGTCAATGAATGAAGCGAATGGTAACCAGTTGGGGGATTAGCTCAAATGGTAGAGCGCTCGCTTAGCATGTGAGAGGTACCGGGATCGATACCCGGATTCTCCATAATTTTGAAAATTATTTTTCCTGTCGAAGTTCACTTCATTGAAGAAAAATCATTCTTATTTTGCCCTGATATCATACCGCGGAATAATTGTTGGCATCTGTTATTGTTGAAAGCAGGCATTGAAAATCCTTTGATTTGACACTCCAGTCTGTACGTTATTGAGGATTTATTAGCAATGAAGACACATTCCTCATAACAAGAAATGTAAGATATTCTTAAGAAATGAAACTGAAATTGGATAGGTTCTGCCCACAATTTATTATTCAAAGTTCCATACATTGCTTTTGATGCTTAGACTGTTAATTCATTTGCCTGCAGGGAGCATCCCATTTTATAGCTCCGGTCGAACGGTAATATAAATATATACCGTTCTGATACAAAATTTTACGCGCGTCGGCGAAAACGCGTTTGGGTTGAAGTGCTACTCTGCGCCTCTAGAAAATAACATATATCAAGAGCCTGTACAAAAAAAAGTCTATGCGCACCAAAAATCTTACCCCTATTCGACGCTATTCTGAAATAAATGCCATCGACAGTTCGTTTCCGAAAAATTGCAGTACGATGTCTGCCATTTTAAATGATATTATTTCCCGCGATTATTCGCCGCATTGCCTTAGCATCCAGGAGGTGGGGGGGGGGGGGGCTTGCCATAACTCGGATAGGGGTATGCCGCAGGACCTCGAAAACCTGTACCTGTTGTACAAGTTGAGAATGGCAACAAGTATACCCCGTCCTACAAGGTATTGTGCGAATGTATAACCCGTCGTACAAGACGAGAGGCCGAAAAAACATACCCGGTCGCGCGGTACATGTATACTACCTCTATACACTTAAGTGCCCCCCCCCCCCGGGCTAGCATTAGGGCACGTCATTATGAGCATGTGCAATGCACGTGGTCTTGAACTTGAAAACAAAACATGTTGCTGTGTTTCAGACTTTTTACCAAATTCCCAAATGTTTATAAATAATTACCATCGATGAAAAATCCCCGCCTTCCCAAAAATTGATCGAAATATAAATAATTATAACTCCCATCGATGAAATCCCCCGCCTAAAAGGATCAAAATTTTTTTTCATGCCAAGACTGTTAATTCAGTTCTACCTGCAGGGAGGGCATCCCATTTTATAGCCTCGAGTGTATTTTTCGCTTGAACATGTTCTGAAATGTTCGTCATGATATATGTTATGCATGGCACTAACGTTGAGCTATGCTCGTTTCTTACTAGTAAGAGGAACGTTCAAATGCACTGATGTCGTCGCTCAATGAATGAAGCGGATGGTAACCAGTTGAGGGATTAGCTCAAATGGTAGAGCGCTCGCTTAGCATGTGAGAGGTACCGGGATCGATACCCGGATTCTCCATAATTTTGAAAATTATTTTTCCTGTCGAAGTTCACTTCATTGAAGGAAAATCATTCTTATTTTGCCCTGATATCATACCGCGGAATAATTGTTGGCATCTGTTATTGTTGAAAGCAGGCATTGAAAATCCTTTGATTTGACACTCCAGTCTGTACGTTATTGAGGATTTATTAGCAATGAAGACACATTCCTCATAACAAGAAATGTAAGATATTCTTAAGAAATGAAACTGAAATTGGATAGGTTCTGCCCACAATTTATTATTCAAAGTTCCATACATTGGCTTTGATGCTTAGACTGTTAATTCAGTTGCCTGCAGGGAGCATCCCATTTTATAGCTCCGGTCGAACGGTAATATAAATATATACCGTTCTGATACAAAATTTTACGCGCGTCGGCGAAAAACGCGTTTGGGTTGAAGTGCTACTCTGCGCATCTAGAAAATAACATATATCAAGAGCCTGTACAAAAAAAAGTCTATGCGCACCAAAAATCTTACCCCTATTCGACGCTATTCTGAAATAAATGCCATCGACAGTTCGTTTCCGAAAAATCGCGGTACGATGTCTGCCATTTTAAATGATATTATTTCCCGCGCGATTATCCGCCGCATTGCCTTAGCATCCAGGAGGTGGGGGGGGGGGGGGCACTTGCCATAACTCGGATAGGGGTGTGCCGCAGGACCTCGAAAACCCGTACCTGTTGTACAAGTTGAGAATGGCAACAAGTATACCCCGTCCTACAAGGTATTGTGCGAATGTATAACCCGTCGTACAAGACGTGAGGCCGAAAAAACATACCCGGTCGCGCGGGGGTACATGTATACTACCTCTATACACTTAAGTGCCCCCCCCCCCCCCGGCTTAGCATTAGGGCACGTCATTCTGAGCATGTGCAATGCACGTGGTCTTGAACTTGAAAACAAACATGTTGCTGTGTTTCAGACTTTTTACTGCTTCCCAAATTGATCGAACTATAAATAATTACCATCGATGAAATCCCCCGCCTAAAAGGGATAAAATTGTCGTAAAACATCCGTGCATTCTATAACTCCATCACTTGGCTATTTTTGGTGTTTGGTAGTTGTCTGAATCGATCACAATTTTTTTTTCATTGCGTCGTTTTAAGAGAAAGTAAGACGTCTACTCAGACGTCTTGTAGGGCTACCCATTTTATAGCCTCGAGTGTATTTTTCGCTTGAACATGTTCTGAAATGTTCGTCATGAAATATGTTATGCATGGCACTAACGTTGAGCTATGCTCGTTTCTTACTAGTAAGAGGAACGTTCAAATGCACTGATGTTGTCCGTCAATGAATGAAGCGAATGGTAACCAGTTGGGGGATTAGCTCAAATGGTAGAGCGCTCGCTTAGCATGTGAGAGGTACCGGGATCGATACCCGGATTCTCCATAATTTTGAAAATTATTTTTCCTGTCGAAGTTCACTTCATTGAAGGAAAATCATTCTTATTTTGCCCTGATATCATACCGCGGGGTAATTGTTGGCATCTGTTATTGTTGAAAGCAGGCATTGAAAATCCTTTGATTTGACACTCTAGTCTGTACGTTATTGAGGATTTATTAGCAATGAAGACCCTTTCATCATAACAAACAAATGTAAGATATTCTTAAGAAAATGAAACTGAAATTGGATAGGTTCTGCCCACAATTTATAATTCAACGTTCCATATAATGGCTTTGATGCCAAGACTGTTAATTCAGTTGCCTGCAGGGAGCATCCCATTATATAGCCTCGAGTGTATTTTTCGCTTGAACATGTTCTGAAATGTTCGTCATGATATATGTTATGCATGGCACTAACGTTGAGCTATGCTCGTTTCTTACTAGTAAGAGGAACGTTCAAATATGCACTGTTGTCATTGGTCAATGAATGAAGCGAATGGTAACCAGTTGGGGGATTAGCTCAAATGGTAGAGCGCTCGCTTAGCATGTGAGAGGTACCGGGATCGATACCCGGATTCTCCATAATTTTGAAAATTATTTTTCCTGTCGAAGTTCACTTCATTGAAGGAAAATCATTCTTATTTTGCCCTGATATCATACCGCGGGATAATTGTTGGCATCTGTTATTGTTGAATGCAGGCATTGAAAATCCTTTGATTTGACACTCTAGTCTGTACGTTATTGAGGATTTATTAGAAAAAAAGACCCTTTCCTCATAACAACAAATGTAAGATATTCTTAAGAAATGAAACTGAAATTGAATAGGTTCTGCCCACAATTTATAATTCAACGTTCCATATAATGGCTTTGATGCTTAGACTGTTAATTCATTTGCCTGCAGGGAGCATCCCATTTTATAGCTCCGGTCGAACGGTAATATAAATATATACCGTTCTGATACAAAATTTTACGCGCGTCGGCGAAAACGCGTTTGGGTTGAAGTGCTACTCTGCGCATCTAGAAAATAACATATATCAAGAGCCTGTACAAAAAAAAGTCTATGCGCACCAAAAATCTTACCCCTATTCGACGCTATTCTGTAATAAATGCCATCGACAGTTCGTTTCCGAAAAATCGCGGTACGATGTCTGCCATTTTAAATGATATTATTTCCCGCGATTATCCGCCGCATTGCCTTAGCATCCAGGAGGTGGGGGGGGGGGGGCACTTGCCATAACTCGGATAGGGGTGTGCCGCAGGACCTCGAAAACCCGTACCTGTTGTACAAGTTGAGAATGGCAACAAGTATACCCCGTCCTACAAGGTATTGTGCGAATGTATAACCCGTCGTACAAGACGTGAGGCCGAAAAAACATACCCGGTCGCGCGGTACATGTATACTACCTCTATACACTTAAGTGCCCCCCCCCCCCCTTCCCGGGCTTAGCATTAGGGCACGTCATTCTGAGCATGTGCAATGCACGTGGTCTTGAACTTGAAAACAAACATGTTGCTGTGTTTCAGACTTTTTACTGCTTCCCAAATTGATCGAACTATAAATAATTACCATCGATGAAATCCCCCGCCTAAAAGGGATAAAATTGTCGTAAAACATCCGTGCATTCTATAACTCCATCACTTGGCTATTTTGGGTGTTTGGTAGTTGTCTGAAATCGATCACAATTTTTTTTCATTGCGTCGTTTTAAGAGAAAGTAAGACGTCTACTCAGACGTCTTGTAGGGCTACCCATTTTATAGCCTCGAGTGTATTTTTCGCTTGAACATGTTCTGAAATGTTCGTCATGAAATATGTTATGCATGGCACTAACGTTGAGCTATGCTCGTTTCTTACTAGCAAGAGGAACGTTCAAATGCACTGATGTTGTCCGTCAATGAATGAAGCGAATGGTAACCAGTTGGGGGATTAGCTCAAATGGTAGAGCGCTCGCTTAGCATGTGAGAGGTACCGGGATCGATACCCGGATTCTCCATAATTTTGAAAATTATTTTTCCTGTCGAAGTTCACTTCATTGAAGGAAAATCATTCTTATTTTGCCCTGATATCATACCGCGGGGTAATTGTTGGCATCTGTTATTGTTGAAAGCAGGCATTGAAAATCCTTTGATTTGACACTCTAGTCTGTACGTTATTGAGGATTTATTAGCAATGAAGACCCTTTCCTCATAACAACAAATGTAAGATATTCTTAAGAAATGAAACTGAAATTGGATAGGTTCTGCCCACAATTTATAATTCAACGTTCCATATAATGGCTTTGATGCCAAGACTGTTAATTCATTTGCCTGCAGGGAGCATCCCATTATATAGCCTCGAGTGTATTTTTCGCTTGAACATGTTCTGAAATGTTCGTCATGATATATGTTATGCATGGTACTAACGTTGAGCTATGCTCGTTTCTTACTAGTAAGAGGAACGTTCAAATATGCACTGTTGTCATTGGTCAATGAATGAAGCGAATGGTAACCAGTTGGGGGATTAGCTCAAATGGTAGAGCGCTCGCTTAGCATGTGAGAGGTACCGGGATCGATACCCGGATTCTCCATAATTTTGAAAATTATTTTTCCTGTCGAAGTTCACTTCATTGAAGGAAAATCATTCTTATTTTGCCCTGATATCATACCGCGGGATAATTGTTGGCATCTGTTATTGTTGATGCAGGCATTGAAAATCCTTTGATTTGACACTCTAGTCTGTACGTTATTGAGGATTTATTAGCAAAAAGACCCATTCCTCATAACAACAAATGTAAGATATTCTTAAGAAATGAAACTGAAATTGAATAGGTTCTGCCCACAATTTATAATTCAACGTTCCATATAATGGCTTTGATGCTTAGACTGTTAATTCATTTGCCTGCAGGGAGCATCCCATTTTATAGCTCCGGTCGAACGGTAATATAAATATATACCGTTCTGATACAAAATTTTACGCGCGTCGGCAAAAACGCGTTTGGGTTGAAGTGCTACTCTGCGCATCTAGAAAATAACATATCAAGAGCCTGTACAAAAAAAAAGTCTATGCGCACCAAAAATCTTACCCCTATTCGACGCTATTCTGTAATAAATGCCATCGACAGTTCGTTTCCGAAAAATCGCGGTACGATGTCTGCCATTTTAAATGATATTATTTCCCGCGATTATCCGCCGCATTGCCTTACCATCCAGGAGGTGGAGGGGGGGGGGGGGGGGGGGGGGGGGGGGGGGGGGGGCACTTGCCATAACTCGGATAGGGGTGTGCCGCAGGACCTCGAAAACCCGTACCTGTTGTACAAGTTGAGAATGGCAACAAGTATACCCCATCCTACAAGGTATTGTGCGAATGTATAACCCGTCGTACAAGACGTGAGGCCGAAAAAACATACCCGGTCGCGCGGTACATGTATACTACCTCTATACACTTAAGTGCCCCCCCCCCCTTCCCGGGCTTAGCATTAGGGCACGTCATTCTGAGCATGTGCAATGCACGTGGTCTTGAACTTGAAAACAAACATGTTGCTGTGTTTCAGACTTTTTACTGCTTCCCAAATTGATCGAACTATAAATAATTACCATCGATGAAATCCCCCCGCCTAAAAGGGATAAAATTGTCGTAAAACATCCGTGCATTCTATAACTCCATCACTTGGCTATTTTTGTGTTTGGTAGTTGTCTGAATCGATCACAATTTTTTTTTCATTTTGCGTCGTTTTAAGAGAAAGTAAGACGTCTACTCAGACGTCTTGTAGGGCTACCCATTTTATAGCCTCGAGTGTATTTTTCGCTTGAACATGTTCTGAAATGTTCGTCATGAAATATGTTATGCATGGCACTAACGTTGAGCTATGCTCGTTTCTTACTAGCAAGAGGAACGTTCAAATGCACTGATGTTGTCCGTCAATGAATGAAGCGAATGGTAACCAGTTGGGGGATTAGCTCAAATGGTAGAGCGCTCGCTTAGCATGTGAGAGGTACCGGGATCGATACCCGGATTCTCCATAATTTTGAAAATTATTTTTCCTGTCGAAGTTCACTTCATTGAAGGAAAATCATTCTTATTTTGCCCTGATATCATACCGCGGGGTAATTGTTGGCATCTGTTATTGTTGAAAGCAGGCATTGAAAATCCTTTGATTTGACACTCTAGTCTGTACGTTATTGAGGATTTATTAGCAATGAAGACCCTTTCATCATAACAACAAATGTAAGATATTCTTAAGAAATGAAACTGAAATTGGATAGGTTCTGCCCACAATTTATAATTCAACGTTCCATATTATGGCTTTGATGCCAAGACTGTTAATTCAGTTGCCTGCAGGGAGCATCCCATTATATAGCCTCGAGTGTATTTTTCGCTTGAACATGTTCTGAAATGTTCGTCATGATATATGTTATGCATGGTACTAACGTTGAGCTATGCTCGTTTCTTACTAGTAAGAGGAACGTTCAAATATGCACTGTTGTCATTGGTCAATGAATGAAGCGAATGGTAACCAGTTGGGGGATTAGCTCAAATGGTAGAGCGCTCGCTTAGCATGTGAGAGGTACCGGGATCGATACCCGGATTCTCCATAATTTTGAAAATTATTTTTCCTGTCGAAGTTCACTTCATTGAAGGAAAATCATTCTTATTTTGCCCTGATATCATACCGCGGAATAATTGTTGGCATCTGTTATTGTTGAAAGCAGGCATTGAAAATCCTTTGATTTGACACTCCAGTCTGTACGTTATTGAGGATTTATTAGCAATGAAGACACATTCCTCATAACAACAAATGTAAGATATTCTTAAGAAATGAAACTGAAATTGGATAGGTTCTGCCCACAATTTATTATTCAAAGTTCCATACATTGGCTTTGATGCTTAGACTGTTAATTCATTTGCCTGCAGGGAGCATCCCATTTTATAGCTCCGGTCGAACGGTAATATAAATATATACCGTTCTGATACAAAATTTTACGCGCGTCGGCGAAAACGCGTTTGGGTTGAAGTACTACTCTGCGCATCTAGAAAATAACATATATCAAGAGCCTGCACAAAAAAAAGTCTATGCGCACCAAAAATCTTACCCCTATTCGACGCTATTCTGAAATAAATGCCATCGACAGTTCGTTTCCGAAAAATTGCAGTACGATGTCTGCCATTTTAAATGATATTATTTCCCGCGATTATCCGCCGCATTGCCTCCTTCACACCTTGTTTTGGAAATTGACTACTGTACGAATACTGTACGACGTGTATTGCGTAATATATGTTTTGCTGACGATTGCATGCGGATTCGGTGCGGTATTTTGCTGACCTAATTCTATTTTTGGAAAGTGATTTCACCATCTGTTCCGTTATTTTCGGCCCTTGAAATCTTTGCGCCCTTGGTGACCTCATGGAGGGGCGCTATTTTTTGGATGAGGTCATTTTTGGGAGTTTTATTGAGAAGGAGTTTGTAAATGGGTATTAAAAGTCAATTAGCGGTAAGGGTGTTGAAAGAGAAGTGAAGGATAGTGTTAATGTTAGTGGAGTATTCACCATCTGTTCAGATATGAAGACGGTGTTTACGAGGTGATTTGTTGGTATTAACTTCCTTTTATCCCATGACATGTGGTGATATATTGAATTGGTGACCTTAGGAGGGTAACGCGATGTACGGTATTCGAGTGAGTTCATTTGGGGCTATGTCCTTAGGAAGGTTGTTGACTTTCGACCTGGTGTGATGAATGGGCGGTATTTGGGTGAGGTCATTTTCGATAGTTTTATTGAGGAGATTGTAAATGGGTATTAAAAGTCAATTTTCGTTAGATATGTTGGTCGATTGAAGTTTTCACGTGAATGAATCTTACTAGCATATGAGTCTTACATAGGAGGGAAAAAATGACAGATGTCTTTAAGTGTGTTGTAACTCTCATTGAGAATATAACGACAGATGGATTAAAAGTTGACCATTGGATATTTCTCAAAATGGGGGTGGAGTTATGGGTTACAAATAGCGGATGGTAACTTTACTTCCAAATAGTTTTCCTCTATATTTTGTCATAATGGAGCACATTCACGCCAACCATTTTGTTTCAACAGATCCGACAAAGTCAAGATTCAATAATTCCAACTATCCGGAATTAGTAAACATTACAATGACAATTCCAGATATTGAGGAATATTTTGGATTTAAAACAGTTCATTACAAGCGATTTGAAAATATAGTTGGGGTGACAGGGGAGTACCCCGGAGGATACATATCGGCACCCACCCGTTGGGTGAAAGTCATCAAGAAGGGTGGGTCCCTCGTAACAGCTTACCCCGTACTGTGAGTATTCGCTTAAAACACGCTATATCATAGTATAGATTCGTTGACTTTTGTATCTGTTATAAGTCTATATTTCTTTGTATGCAGGGAACCCAAACATTTATTACAAGAGAACCGTGAGTACCGCAAATGTTTAAGATTCTCTGGAATTTTATTTTATTCTTAGAGATTAAAAAAAAATAATTTGTTTTGTTTTTGTAGGATGAAGATAGAAGAAAATTTTATTTTTTAAAATTTAAATATTTTTAAAATTAAATAAATATAAATATATAAAAATGTTATACTGGTGTTTGTGTTATTAATCGGACTCGATGAATCTGTGGTATAATTATACAAGCTGGTAATGTGATTTACCGATCGTTGAATTCACGATGCGCATCTATCTTAATTTAATAACGACTCATGTCAAACGATTTGATAAATTAGTCATTGTGAGTTGCCCCTCCTGTCAGTCGATTTCGCATTCACCTCAGATATTTGGTGGTGACATCATTCTATTTTTGGAAAGTGTTTCCGACTGCTGAGCTTTGCGACCTTGGTGACCTCATGTCAATACATTGAGCTGGGCGCTATTTTGGATGAGGTCATTCTATTTTTGGAAAGTGATTTCACAATTTTTTGTCGGATATGTCGTCATAGTTTGCTGAGCTAAGCTAAATGATGGGATAGAGGGTGTATATAAAACGGGAGAGTGTCTCAGTCCTGCGTTCAGTTATAACCATGGCTGAGAAGAGACAGCTAGAAGCTTTCAACGATGCGTGCAAACGCAGTAGACCGATGAGCGACGCAGATTTGTTAAGAGCCGTGGAACAAATCGAGATGGAAAGCAGTAAGTATGATTTTATTTTCTATATCTGAATTATAGAATTACCAGGTATACGTCATTTATTTATTTATTTTTGTTACGCGTGTGTTTTAGTGTTGACGGGAGACGAAGATATTTTACATGTCGCTATGGACGAGTATGAAATAGAACAGGCGAATACAGCATTGGATTTGTTAAACAACGCTCAACACAGCCCCCCGACACAAACTGGAAATGGCGCTACAGTCGACAACGCTAAGGGTAGGTCTATTAAAGGATAGGTCTATTACCGGTAGAATTGAGAATTGAGGAAATATTTATATTGACAGATTATCGATGATTATGTTGACAGAAGCTGTGTTGGCTGCGAATGAAAGAGCTATACGAACTCATACGCGCTTTGGAAGGCTACAAACTGTTTACAACTATAATTTATCTGAAGAAGTGCCCAACCTCGACCAGAATATATTTGAGGAATGCGATTCAGCCTTTAAAATCAACGGGAGTTATGGATTCTTATTACGTCACAAAGAAACAGATGAATTGCGGTACTTTCACTCGTCCGTCAACAACCATCGAATGCTACCAACCCCTCTAGTCGTACGGAATGCCGATGATTTTGAGAGGGCTATGCGTGAAATAACACAAAGAGACATTTTAACCTACGCCCAGAACCAACGACCGGATTCGAAATGGAGTGTAGAGGAAGTGACTAATTTGACCATCTTTGTGAACCCAATTGAAGATCACGTGATCGGCTACCCACCACCCGTTATGCCGGAACACCTGAAAACAAACAGAGCCATCAACTTGTTAGAGCGAAGTCAACAAACGGGTAAACCGTATCAAGACCGATTGTGCTTTTTCAGGGCCCTGGCTTTACATAGAGGAGTGAAGATCACGAGTCTAGAGAATGCAGCAAAAACATTGTTAAAGACTGCTTACCCAAAACAAAAGAAAAAAAACATTTGCAGGTGTACCCCTTGAAGACGTCGAAAGACTAGCAAAACAATTCAAAGTGAATATCACCGTGTATACGCTAGACGAGAATCAAGTAAGTGTGTCTTGTAGTGATTAAACAGAAGTAACAACATAAACGATGTAATCATTTGATATTGAAATGGAAATATGAGATGTGATCGATTTGTTATATGTGTTTCAGATAGCTACTTTGGTCAAGCGAACGCGCACAAAAATTCGCCGCGACCTTGAAATTGAACCTGTACGAAAATCACTTTAGTTACATCAAAAACTTTGACCTTTATAGCAAATCATATATTTGTGGTACCTGTCAGAAGCTGTGGAAAAGTGAGAAAAAACTACATCGCCACGAAAACATATGTACTGTGGAAACGAAATACAAGTACCCAGGCGGTGTTTTTCATCTACCACCCACTATCTTTGAAGCGTTACGGGACGAAGGAATCGAAATAGAAGACGGTATTTACCCTTACAGAGCCACCTATGATTTTGAAAGTTATTTTGGAGAAGACAACCTACCCGTCAATTCACCCAAAGTCACCTGGGACCAAAAACACGTACCGTTATCAGTGAGTGTATGCAGCAATGTACCTGATTATACAGAACCAAAATGCTTTGTAACGGAAGGAAACGCACAAACATTGATTGACAGGATGATGATGTATATACAGGAGATATCAAACGCCGCCTATTTACTGATGCTTGCTCAATACGAAGCTACCCTAACCCAGTTACAAGAGAAAATCGATGAAGCGTATCAACTGGACCCGGTCGTCAAGGGAGAACATCCATTGCAGAAATTACAGAAAAAATTCGACAACTATTTACATGTATTACCGTTAGTCGGATTCAACTCATCGAATTATGACCTCAACCTTGTGAAAATACCGTTGACAACTTACCTGCAAGAACATTCATCGATCAAGTATACCATCAAACGAAATAACTCATTCATGTGCATTGAAACGGACCATGTACGGTTTTTGGATATCACCAACTTTATTGCACCTGGATATACATACGACAAATACCTACGAGCCTTTCAATGTGAACAGAAAAAGGGATATTTCCCGTATGAATGGGTGACACTCGATCGTTTCGTTTGAAAATACAGAATTACCACCCCATGCAGCTTTTTACAGTGCGTTAAAACAAGAAAACATTACAGCAGACCAATACGCTGAATGTCAAGAAGCGTGGGAAGCAGGTCATATGCAGACTTTTAAAGACTTTTTGATATATTACAACAATTTAGATGTCGAACCGTTTCTGGAAGCCATAGAGAAACAGAGTCGTTTTTACAGTGAGAGAGGTATAGATATGTTGAAGGATGGAATATCAGTGCCCGGATTAACCATGCGATATTTATTTCAAGACTTGGAAGATTATTTTACCTTACCCGACGAAAAGAACAACGACATCTATTGGTTGATTAAAAATGGAATAGTGGGCGGACCCTCAATCATCTTTCATCGTTACCACGAAAAAAGGAAAAACTTACATCAGGCGTGAACAGAACGGAAATGAATCGAAGTTGTGTGAAGGAATCGTAGGTTATGATGCGAATGCGCTTTATCTATGGGCATTGGCGCAACCCATGCCAGCCAACTTTCCGACCCGACGTCACGCGCCTGAGTTTAAACCAATTCAGACCCGAAAAGGCGGAATAGCGGATGAATGGTTGGCTTGGATAGCACACAGCTCACAAAATCAAATACAACATCGTCTAAACAGAGGGGAAAAAAGAATTGGCGCCCGGCGATTACCCGTAGACGGGTGGTGTAAAGAAACGCAAACAGTATATCAGTTTCACGGATGTGTATGGCATGGCTGTCCGTGTCTGAAATTGACCCATAGCCCCATCAGTGGAAAACTAATGAGTGATTTATGTGCCGAAACAGAAAGAAATACCCAGTATTTGAGAGGATTAGGTTATGATGTCGTAGCTGTGTGGGAATGTGAATGGACGAAAAAACGAAAAACAGACCCTCAGATCAAAGCGTTCACGTACAGTCGACCGCAACCACTACGAACCGGTTTGACGGAAAAACAGCTCATAGACAATATACGTGACGGAACCTTTTTTGGAATGGCTGAAGTAGATATACACGTACCAGAAACCCTTAAAGACTATTTCAGTGAAATGACCCCTATATTCAAAAACACTGAACTGACCCGAGATGAAATCGGACCCTTTATGCGAGACTATGCTGAACAACGGGACATTATGAAAGTAAGTACACAAGGTGACAAGGGGCGTGGGATCATAATGTATTTTGTTGCGATCACTATGATGTCATAACGATTTTCATTATTTATTTTCAAATAGACGGAATGGCGGACGTTGATAGGGAGCTACAAAGGTGTGAAAATATTGCTTGCTAGCCCACTACTGAAATGGTACTTGGAACATGGCCTGGTGATCACAAAGATATACCAAACACTGGAGTATGAACCCACAGCCTGTTTCAAACGATTTGCCGAGACCGTATCAGACGCCAGGTATGTACGAATATATATATGATATACTCTTATAGTTATGTGATATACTCTTTCAAGCGTTGAATTTTATTTTTGATAATGTTCTTGTTTGTGTGTAGAGACGTGGGGGTGATGTCGACCCGAGTCAGACCGTTATAGCCGAAACTTTTAAGCTACTTGGAAATTCGGCCTATGGTAAATATACTAAAATGTATTATTGTAAAATATATTGATTTAATTGTTACTTTCAAATTTATTTCAAATTTATGATTTAAAAAAAAATTTTTAAAAAAAATACCCGTCAAGTGCTGTTGATTTATACTAATTTGTCTATGTTTGTAGGTAAATGCGTCACGGATAAAACTAAACACCGTGATGTCAAATACGCCGACTACCGAGAGGGTAAGAAATTGATCAACGACAAAAGATTCAGAGCCTTGAACGAATTAACCCCCAACCTGTTTGAATTCGACATGGCCAAAACCACCATTGATCTCGACTTACCCCAACAAATAGGCTATTTTGTTTATCAATACGCCAAATTAAGGATGCTGGAATTTTACTATGATTTTATTGATAAGTATGTCGCGAGATGTGATTTTGCCTATGTACAGATGGACACTGATAGTAGTTATATCGCTCTTAGTAGTAGTCATCTAACAGATGTCATCAAACCCAACATGAAAGAACAATTTTACAGAGAATACCCTCAGTGGTTGCCAGCTGTAGCGTGTGACGATCACAACAAAGACTTTATACAGTGTAAAACGAACGGAACGGAACCCCGTGGGTACCTCAACCGTGCTGTGTGACCCGCCAAAAATATGATAAACGTACCCCGGGGTTATTTAAAGAGGAGTGGAGTGGAGATGGTTTTATCGGACTGTGCAGTAAAAACCTATTACTGTTATGGAAATACGGATAAAGCCTCGTGTAAAGGACTCAATAAACGTCAAAACGACCTGAACAAGGAGAAATATATGAATGTGCTGAGAGAACAAAAAATCAGGTCGTGGTGTGAACCGTGGCTTTCGCATTAACAATAACACAATGTATTCGTATACGCAAATTAGAGATGGATTAAGTTATTTTTACCCCAAGAGAATTGTGAATGCAGACGGTGTAAGCACTAAACCTTTAGATGTGTGATACGTTAATATGCTATTTAAGAAATTGATATGTGTTATTATGTAATAAATTGAAGTGAAGGTGTTATGTAATCGATGGATGTGTGCTCTGTAAGAAATTGATGTTTAAAGGCTGTGAGAGAAACTAAGAATAAAAACGTCGTACATTTTCAACACGCGTTGTTTATTTGCCTTGAATTAAACATGTCACCAGCTTATCGTTGGTTGAATAATCGTCGGTAAATACAGCCAGCAATTGGTTCAAACTTATTCCACGACATCGTCTCTTTAAATAATACAAACAATAAAGTCCACAAGTATTGGAATTAAAGTCTTGTAATGGCTTTGTATTATAAGTCCAGTTCACACAATGCTTGGTCAAGAACTTCACAAATACGTTATGAATAGGAGGTAGTCCGTAAGAATCAAAATATTCGCCTCGTTCATTATGATCAATGAAAATAGCAATCCAGTGTTTGCCTTTTTTGGAAGCTGGATCCGTATTACAAACGAAAAACCGCTGGGGTAGTTGACATGGCGGGGTAATTTATTCCGCGCAAACACTCCGCGCACAGTAGCTCGAGTGAAAGCGTCTTTTTGTAAGAGCTCGTGTAATTGCCTGGTATCCATTGTTAGGCAGCGTAATCAAACAGAACGTTACGGTTTCGGTCAATTTGAATCATATTTTCAAATTCGGCATACACAATGACATTAATGGTACGTTCTAGGGCCGTACCAAAACGCATTTCCAAGCGCACGTTTCCTTGTTTCAACAAATTAAAATGAGTGCCGCTATCACCCAGGTCGGGGGTCAGATCAAAAGCGAATAGTGTATAGCCATTGGGATAATCACTCCAACTTATGGCATTGCCTTCGTCTTGATAGAGTTGTCCAGTGCTAATGAATAAATTAGCATAACTGCGGGTGTATATATGGTGATTAAAATCGGGCTGTAATGGTTTTGCGGGCACTTGTTGTCCGTCAACGTACATAGCTAAAAATGTGAGGTCGTTATGCTTAAAGTTGAAGGGGTTCTGAGTGTAATCACCGTTGAACGCCCTATTATCAACACTTCCAACTACAATTCGTTTGGGTAACTGACCCAAAAATAAATTTTCTTGATTGATTGTCATAGCTCCTTGAGATGCAGAAAACACTTTGGTTTCTATGCGTCTTATGGGGTATTTAGCTGGGCTTCGTTCTAAAGCCTTAATGTGAGCTAGTTGCACGGTGGGGTTCAACTTTATTTTGCGTACGAATAAGGTCACGGATTGCAGAACTATTTTAGGGGCAAATCCTTCTGCAGGATTGGCCATAAGGGCAAAGCTGTCACCGCTGCGTACTAATCGCAACTTCAAATCTACGCCGTTTAATAAATAGCGTTCTTGACTAAATAAATCTAAATGTAATTTGCCCATCATATCCACAATGCGACTCTCTTGAGCTCGTTCCTTTCTAGCTATCATCCCCTTGTTGTTAGTACCACCCACGGCGTCCATGTGTTTTGGGGTGTCTTTGTACCATAAACTAGCTGTTAACTGAGAGTTTTTGGCTTCCGAACCATAGCTCAATAGCGTTTCCATATAAGCGCGATACGGGTATGTGTTTGTCGAGGAGGACACAAGTTTTTCGTTGAGAGAGACATCGACTTGGGAAAAGAGTGAGTGTAACCAGAGGTTAACGGGTGCTACAGCACTGTCAGCCTCCAAAACCGCCCCATCCTTTTTCACCACTTTGGCATTCACTTGTAAATACGTGTCGTTCAGATCGATATAATCATCACCCGACCCACTGATGTAGAATTCGACTGGACCCGAACCTAAAGCAGCTACCGGATGGAATTCGATCCACGATCCATGATCGACACTGCTTTGAGTTGGGGGAATCGAAAATAGGTCTAATTCACTTTTGACACAGGGACAAGATTGGGGGTGTACCAGTGCCATGATCTAACCGAAAATATCTTTTGGCAACCTCCGAGTTGTTCCACGACGACGACGTGAACTACTGTTCCTACCTCGTGCGAGTCGTTTTATAGAGAATGGTGGTCGGCGACGCGGTTTGTTTGGGTGGAACTATTTGATCGAACACTTCCTCTCCGGTTTGTAACAATCGTTTCTTAGCCGACTGTTTCAGAGACTTCCCTCCCAACAAATCTCCAACCACCCTCACTCCTGTTTTCAAGGCGTGTTTTTTAACGACAGGTAAAACTTTTCGAACCAGCGGTAACACCATTTTAGCCAGACCACCAACCACATTACCAAGGCCGTGTCCGCGTTGACTCCTGGCACCGGAAAACACGGGGAGCCCTCCACCCGCTTGGTTCAGGTAATACGGCGTGTAAATATCAGCCATGGTTTTCAAAATATAGCTTTCTTGATTTTACGGAAATGTAACGTCACTGTCACTTTACCAGATTCGAATGGAATGGGTCGACCCGTGTCATCTCTTATATCGATTTCTATAGTAGAAAAAGTCTTGGTGGCTATCGGGTAATAAAATATCTTTTTATACGTGGAGTTGATCAACTGCCCGCGACGATTGTGATCGATTGGAATAATACGCAGAAGGGGGACCACAGTGTCTCCTACCACCTGAGCTTCGATGAGATTACAATAGACATAGAGTCCGTACAAGCCTCGATCAGGGTCAACAATGTGCTGACCGACTTGACTGTTCTCAAAAATCCCCATTTCAAAACCGAGTCTTTGACGCAACCCCTCGTCCATGTAAACTACAACTGACTCATTGTCTAGGGTCATAGTTGCTGTCTGTCGTGTTCGATTGTAGGTGAGACGCACTCGCTCCTCATTTTGCTCCTTTAACTTGGCTGCAAAGGCTTCTATCAACGATCCGGTCGTATAAAAACCAGGGGTAATGTGAAAATATTTGGGACGGGCCTCTGCAAATTCACTCACAATGTCATATCGCTCACTGCAACAGATATCCGGGGGGAGATTGAGCGCACCAGCCACACGATCCATGACGACCAACCCCTCGTCCTCAGTAACATTGTACCACGTGTAAGGGTACTGAATTTCCGCTAATCCCACTTCCCAAGCCCCTTCCAACTGTACAGCTTTGGGGAGTCGAGTTAAGTAACGTGTCAACGTGTTGTTGGGGTGATAATTCATTGAACTGTTGGAAGGTAGGGTCAGAAAGAAACTCATGATGGTGATGCCATGAGACTCAAATTAAGTTCTTCTTGGTTTCACGGAAATGTAAAGTCACCATCACATGTCCGTCTTCGAATGCCACGGACTGACCCGTGTCGTCTCTTATATCAATTTCTATGGTACAAAAGGTTTTGGTGCCCACAGGGTAATAAAATATCTGTTCGTATGTCTGGGTCACCATTTTGTGCACCCGGTCGTAGTCCACAGGAACTGTGCGTAGCAAGGGAGCCATCGTGTCACCGACCACTTGTGATTCAATTATACTACAATAAACGTACAGTGCGTACAACCCTCGAAATACATTAGGCTTGTAATCAGTTTGAGAATCGTAGAGCGAAAGACACACACCTCACACCTCAATATTTGACGAAGACCTTCGGTCATGACAACTTGAAGTTTGGGATCAGTTATTTTTACATTCACGGTCTGTGAGTGGGAATTGAATTGAAATCGAACCACGCCTCTGAGATGCGATTTGCGGATGTGCATATTGATCCTGTCTATCAATTGTTCAGCACTGTAGGAACCGGGGGTCAGGCGAACGACCAAGGACTCGACCAAAGGATCCCCTTCCAAGTGTCTGTCTATCGTATGGTATCCAGCTCGCTCATCCACTATGACAAAACCGACATCGTCCCCGATGTTGTACCAGGAAACAGGGTACTGAATTTCTGCTAATCCCACCTCCCAATTACCTTTTAATTGTATGGGTTTAGGCAATTGAGTAAAGTAACGTGTCAGCGTGTTGTTGGGGTGATAATTCATTGAACTGTTGGAAGGCAGGGTCAGAAAGAAACTCATGACGTCGCTTTATGTTTCAAAGTGGGGTTGGGAAGAATGTACCCTAAGCTACTGCTTAACAGAGCAGTCCACAAATTACTATCTCCTTTACCCGCCGTTAGATTGTAGATGCTGACGATGATTACGGTATATAAAATGAGGATTTGTGTGAAAAACACGATTTCGGCTTTCGGAATTTCCCGACCAAATATGGTCCACACCCGATCACTTCTCTGATCTTCCATCCTAATGACGCTTCTGTTCCAAATCTCAGTTTTTATACAGCTCCACACACTGACCCAACTATTAAAACTGGCAGGGTAGCCAAACCACTTGACAAAGTATTGTTTTTGTCCTTTCCGTTTACGTTCTTTGATGATTTTTTCAACCCTATACCATGCTTTGTCATTCACTTTCTGTAATTCTTCCGCGTAAAATGTTCCCTCTAACACTTCGTCATTATCATCCTTTATCGTATACACATTGGGGAGCCTAAGTGAACGTTCTCCACCCGAAACAACTCCTCGCTCCAATTGGAAGTGTAACCCTTTTTAAATTTACCCCGTGCTTGACTGATGCGGACACGATCCCCGATATCATACCGTGGTCGTTTAACCTCATCAGAGCGTTCCCCGTATAATGTCATCCACGTGTCTTCTTGATTACGCACCGAGACTGATATCGGAGGGCGCTTAATGCTGCGGTGATAACTGACGTTGTATCCTTTCACCAGCGAAGCCAGAACCGGTAGATAAACACTGGTGTTGTGTTTGGTAAAATAACGCCACATTTTAGTTTTTAACGTACGATTAAACCGCTCGACTATGCTAGCTTTGGTTTCTTCGTTGTGGGTGGTAAAAAAGCGAATCCCCTGCTGCTTAAGAAATGTCTGAAATTTACGGTTGATAAATTCTCCACCCTTATCAGTCTGTAAACACAGGGGCTTCCGCCCTTGTTTTAATATACTCTCAAAGGCTCGAATCAAACTGTCACCCGTTTTATTTTTTAGTGGTATCACCCACGCATATTTCGAGAATACATCAATACAGGTCAAGAGAAATTTCATTCATGTCTTGGTTCTGTTTGGCTAAGCGAGCTATGTCCACTAAATCGGCTTGCCATTGATGGTCAATTCCCCCGACTATGACGCGTCGTCTTCGAAATCGACGACGGATCGGTTTATGTAATGTATAGGCATCTTGCTCGCCCAACCATTGTCTGACTGCCTTTGTTTTGAGTTTCGTAGCTCTAACCAATGGCTGCACCCCTCCATACGCGACCGGTGCCTCAGGGTCGAAATACACACTTAACTTCTCCATGACATCCAATTTTGTGTTACAGGCTCCTCCTCACCAGGTCTTTTATCTATTTGCATCGCCCCCTGTCGGATATAGTTCCATCGATCGGGGTGACCTACTAAATCTTGAGGAATGTTGGAGTCTCGCAACGCTTCAGCAAATCTTTTCCAACCCTCTGGTTCAAAGTGTTTACGCCGTCTCAACACATCGTTAACCAAATCCGCCACGTTAGTCCCACTAACGGCTTGTCCTTTAATCATTAATTCCCCTCGTTCATTCCAGCCCACGTCTGGGTTTTTTTCGAAGGCGTTCTAATAGCAAACGCCCTTTTTTCTGAAATTTATCAGGGATGGTTTCTACAACTTCCGCAATAGACACATCTTCTTGTTTGGGTGTGTGGGGCGGGGTATTAGCTAAGGCTGTGTGAGGTGTCGGGGTTCTGTGCTGGCGGTAATACTCGCGGTGTTTTGTTAAAATTTGGTTATAAGATTCTACTTTAGCCTCCTCCGATAAATCACTACGATTCAGGACATCCCTCATCTCCGCATCCAAGTTGGATAACACGTCGACAGTGGGAGCTTGATCGTAACGCCCACTTGACAGTACCCGGGGATCAACCAACATCATTTTCTTAGCCATAATTTTAGCCCAATAGTTTGCCTAACAACGGACCAGCGATACCTAAAATAGGTCCTAATAACGCCGGGAGAAAACCACCGGTTTGTAATACTCTTTTCTTTTTCTTGACGTTAGTTTTAGGTGAGATCAAAGCGCGCAGACCTTGTCTGTATCGGGCTAATTTACGCTTCTGAACTGAAGTCAAGGATACGTTTCCTTTTAAAACATTGAGTGCACATTCACATAGACAATTTATCAATTCTTTGTCAGCCGTGTGAATCAAAGCCCTATTGACAGGGGGTTTGGCTTTAGCCATCACTCGTAATGTATCAGCGTGTTTTCTGAGATGCTCTGCCATGATCTATGTCTAACGATAAGAATGGCGGTCGTCCGATGATCGACGGTATTTATTTCTGTAGGTATACAACTTGATTGGGTCGTAGTATGTCAGTTCGTAGCCGTAAGTGATCTGGTGTTGCCTGTTTCAAATCGATAAACAAATAACCGTGAGGTTGCGAAGTAGCATCCGAAAAGGCTTCTTGTACATACTTGATGTTTCGCGGGTACATTTGTTTGGCTAAATGCATGATTTGTGAAGCGTCCCGAGGGTTCTTAAATACCACTAAATAATGAGCGTTCAAACTGATTGTTCGATGTTCTTTATTCTTTCCGAATAAATTTTGTACTAAATACAACACGCTAAGATTGCCATGGTGACTCCCTTTGGTGAATAGGCGAGTGACGCGTTCGTCAGTTTCTTCCATTAAATCATCGATGATCAACAAGGTTCTTTGTTGAGGATCTGTCTCAAAATTCAATCCCTCTACAAATTCCACGTGCGGTAGTTGAGTGTACATGGTTTGCCACTCTCCGAAACACCACACGATTCGGTCGGGTGGTGGCTCAATGTGACTACCTTTGATTAACTCACTCACAAAGTAAGTTTTTCCACAGCCGCTCGGACCAGCTATCACGCAACTAAAGGGGTGTTTTAAGGCTCGATCCATTCTTATACTGAGTTATCATTCACAGTTCCCCACTCTTTTTATAGATAGGATAGGTAAATAGTGTCGTGATAAGTAGAACTCAAAAAGAAATTCGATTAAAGTATATCATCACTTTTTATTCAATCACCAATCATATATATTCATGCGTCTAATAATTTTATTATATTTACAGTCATAAGGTTCCCCCATTAAGACTTTAGACCAGTGTTCGGTGGTCACACAAAAACCTAACATGGTACGTCGATACTCTCTAGAGAGCCAAAGACACAGTTCAGTCGAATTGTGTTGCTCACACAACAAGCGCCATAATAAAGTGACGTGATGTTCGTCCACCTTATCCAAGGCTCTTCCAACGCAATGTGAATACATCTTTTGTTGGTTCTCGGCTTGACATACGCCCGTTCCACACACGACGCATGGTTCTTGAGCTATGTCAGATAACAATGGCTTCATCAAACCACTGTAAAGGCTAATTATCATATCCCACCCATCAGGCGACGTTCCTTGGTCATCCATCTTTTGTGGGCGTGCTGATAGGTCTTGGTAAGCTTTTATGAGCAGCCACCAATTGAAACTATCAAAGCACATGGTCACGCTTTCACGGGTAATTTCAATATAGGGGACTGGGGCTTTCACTCGACCAATTACATCGTCACAAATGGTTTCTTCCGTATCAACGTCCGATTGACCAGCTTCCGCGTCAATCAACGATAAGGTGAGTGATGTAAGAGCCGTCCCGCTTCTGAGAAAGGCATTTGAGGGTAATTTTATTTGATGTCCGCTCCATCGATCGCGAATGTGTAAATCATTGATCAAATCATCTGGGTTACTACACCACTGGGTGATTTGAAAGCGACCACTACGACGACTGGTATACAACGGTCCGTCAATGTAATCACACTCCTCGCTGTTCTCCTCAGCCATCCTGAATGAAACAAAAATCTGTTCGTGTTCACTTATTTATCCCCTGATCGAGGTGATGTCAGCAGTTGATCACGTGACGAATTAATTTAGCTGATGTCAGCAGTTGTTCGTGATCACGTGACGAATTAATTTAGCTGATGTCAGCGGTTTTTCGTGATCACGTGACGAATTAATTTCAGATCCGGTAAATCACGCACACACGCACACGCACACCACACCAGGTGTGGGGTTCTTCGAGCGTGGAAGTTAAGCTTTCCGATTACGTCACAACCTTCCTCTGCTTTGTTGTGCCTGTTGTTTTTCTTAATTTTCGATTGTGAATGTAGAGCTTATAATTACAGTGATATTTCAAGTGTTGGGTCAAAAGCGCCTTGGTAACAAACCCACATTGACACAGAGGACATCGCCTTAACCTCAGGGGTCTGTGTTTACCCTGAGCAGGTGTCTTGGGTCTATATGGTTGTTGGGTCTCAGCAACTCTCTGACATTCGTCACATTCTACACAAGTTTCCATGTCGTCGCTTTAAAGATTTAACCTTTACTGACAGTGAACTTGTTGTTAAACGATATTTATAATTTCTTTAATCCACCTCATCTTCAGACACGAACGCAGTTAACTGACGATCCATTAAACACTCTCTAGCTTCGATCGCTTTACTAAGAGCCGTATCAAAATCGTAACCATACTCCATCAAGCGCTGTTGATTTATACTAATTTGTCTATAGATCTTATTGTCTCTCAGTTCTCGAGTTAGTTGTGCATGCATCTGTAACTTGTCTTTTAAAACAGACCACCTGCTATACGCATCCGTCATGTTGATGTTACTCTCTGACTATCTTAGCCATAAATGACCACCCACCAAATTTGAACTCTTTATAACATACATTCCAAATCATAATTAAAAGAAACAAACACAGACCTGTATTTTCACTCATTTATTACACAATCTGTTAATTACACGTATTTCAATATCTGATTTCACCGACTCCAACCAATATTTCCTATAGTCCACACACAACCATTTGCTACGTTCCATCCACGAGGGGCAGGGGTCAATTAAACCTATACTTAATTCCCATAAACTTGATACATAGTGTTCGTCAACACGCTCGAGAGCATCCGTCATACACATCCGAACTTGTTCTTCAGGTTCGGCCATCAAACAAAGATTATGCTGTCGCTGACTCGGGTGGTCGATCTGACAGCCATGGCATTTTTCTGGTATTAGAGCTTCGATTAATTCGACAAGCGTGTCTGTGTATACCACCATCAGATATTCCTCCATTAATTTCGCTCTCATCACGTGGGCTCCGTAGAGCTGTTTCAACTCCTCCCACGCTTCTACAAACATATACCACGAGTAACTGTCCATTTCCATTGTCACCTGACCCTTCTTTATCACCACCATAGGGATCGGGTATCGAACACTCATCGTCACGTCTGCACCAATAGAGACCTCGACACGACTCTCCTCTCCCGCTTCCAACTGTTTCATTGTTTCTGTGACAGCAGCTATTTCGTAACCACAGTCCAATACACAGTGCATCCCAAACTCTATGTGACATTTCTTGAAATTGTTTTTCAAAAACACTACATCTTTATTCCAAACCACTATCGAATACTGTGCAAAGTATCGTGTGTATAGCGGTTTCACTTCCTCCATTTCGATTTGTTCCACGGCTCTTAACAACTCCACGTCGCTCATCCGTTTCCCAGCCATGATTATAACTGAACGCAGGACTGAGACACTCTCCCGTTTTATATACACCCTCTATCCCATCATTTAGCTTAGCTCAGCAAACTATGACGACATATCCGACGAAAATTGTGAAATCACTTTCCAAAAATAGAATGACCTCATCCAAAATAGCGCCCAGCTCAATGTATTGACATGAGGTCACCAAGGGCGCAAAGATTTCAAGGGCCGAAAATAACGGAACAGATGGTGAATACTCCACTAACATTAACACTATCCTTCACTTCTCTTTCAACACCCTTACCGCTAATTGACTTTTAATACCCATTTACAAACTCCTTCTCAATAAAACTCCCAAAAATGACCTCATCCAAAATAGCGCCCCTCCATGAGGTCACCAAGGGCGCAAAGATTTCAAGGGCCGAAAATAACGGAACAGATGGTGAAATCACTTTCCAAAAATAGAATTAGGTCAGCAAAATACCGCACCGAATCCGCATGCAATCGTCAGCAAAACATATATTACGCAATACACGTCGTACAGTATTCGTACAGTAGTCAATTTCCAAAACAAGGTGTGAAGGGGTACGTATATCACTACTGGGCACTTGCCATAACTCGGATAGGGGTGTGCCGCGGGACCTCGAAAACCCGTACCTGTTGTACAAGTTGAGAATTGCAACAAGTATACCCCTTCCTACAAGGTATTGTGCGAATGTATAACCCGTCTACAAGACGAGAGGCCGAAAAAACATACCCCGTTGCGCGGTACATGTATACTACCTCTATACACTTAAGTGCCCCCCCCCCCCCCCGGGCTTAGCATTAGGGCACGTCATTCTGAGCATGCGCAATACACGTGGTCTTGAACTTGAAAACAAACATGTTGCTGTGTTTCAGACTTATTGGCGCTTCCCAAATTGATCGAACTATAAATAATTACCATCGATGAAATCCCCCGCCTAAAAGGGATAAAATTGTCGTAAAACATCCGTGCATTCTATAACTCCATCACTTGGCTATTTTTGGTGTTTGGTAGTTGTCTGAATCGATCACAATTTTTTTTCATTGCGTCGTTTTAAGAGAAAGTAAGACGTCTACTCAGACGTCTTGTAGGGTAGGGCTACCCATTTTATAGCCTCGAGTGTATTTTTCGCTTGAACATGTACTGAAATGTTCGTCATGATATATGTTATGCATGGCACTAACGTTGAGCTATGCTCGTTTCTTACTAGTAAGAGGAACTTTCAAATGCACTGATGTCGTCGCTCAATGGATGAAGCGAATGGTAACCAGTCGGGAGATTAGATCAAATGGTAGAGCGCTCGCTTAGCATGTGAGAGGTACCGGGATCGATACCCGGATTCTCCATAATTTTGAAAATTATTTTTCCTGTCGAAGTTCATTTCATTGAAGGAAAATCATTCTTATTTTGCCCTGATATCATACCGCAGGATAATTGTTGGCATCTGTTATTGTTGAAAGCAGGCATTGAAAATCCTTTGATTTGACACTCTAGTCTGAACGTTATTGAGGATTTATTAGCAATGAAGACACATTCCTCATAACAACAAATGTAAGATATTCTTAAGAAATGAAACTGAAATTGGATAGGTTCTGCCCACAATTTATAATTGAAAGTTCCATATAATGGTCCTCATATATAAGGACGCTATTTAAAAATTATCTCATAACATTCATTGTTATTGTGCAAATGTCCGAGGACACGATGCCTCAGTAAGTATTGAATTACCTCTGGTCATTTATCAAATAGGTCCCTGCTTGTGTATAAAGACGTGTCTCTAGCTTACCAATGCGTCATCCTAATTGTATCGGTTGTGCGTTAGTGTAGCTGACGTAAAATACCATGCAAATTGTACCAGATAACACATTGAAACAGACACAACTGGATGTCCTGCTTATCGAAACCTTAGTCGGAGGAATAAGTGTAAACTGACTGTCTTTGGTTACCAAAACCAATATTACCAAAACCATCACAACCGGTCCGCAGTGACGACAATAGAGTTCAAGAGACATCAAGCTTTTCTTTATTGCCGGTATAAAACCCCGATTAACATATTTCCACTTGCATTGGTTTTTATAACATTTCTTTATCTTGCTTGTCCCCGAAATCTACCTGATTTCATCTGTTAATATGTTCATGTTTCTCTCCAATAGGTACGGCCATGATCAGTCTAATGAACTATGCATCTTCATCATTCTCTTAACCACAAGTGGTAATGCGAAACAACAGTGTTTACAAACCTGTGCTGTAAGTCACGTCTTTCACTGAGTAATCTTGACGTCAATCAGGCGTACCAATATGTCGAGTGGGGATTTTTACTTAATAGCCAAAGTGCTAGGTGGTCCCAGTAAGGATTTTGCTTTGCACATGCAAACGTAAGTATACATCATGATTCTAAAGCGCTCATACATATAGAGAGATCGTGGGTGGTTCGACACAGAATAACGTTCTATCAGTATCACTGTCAGTTTTGTGCTACTTCATAAATTTTGACAGTCGGTCATACCTCAATAAACAATAAGATTTCGGAACCTACTTGTGGTAATAACGCTGCAGCCCTGTCAATCACAATCTCACAGCCCACGGTACGTCCATACAACCAATCAACCATGTCATAATGTACCGCAAGACTCTAACACAAAATAGTTCTCACAGATGTTTCTTTGACTATGAAACGCAGAGAGCCCAACAGCCTATCTAGGCAAGATGGGGTAAAGTTTTCAGCGCGTATGCAGTGGCAAATTATGGCCAATATGGTAGAGTGTTATACATAGGTCAGCTTGAGGTCACACAACAAGAAACTGGCGATCAAGTGGCGGTCATCCTTCCTGCCATCCACGAACGTCTTTCCCTACCAGATGGAGTACCTGAATGACATGAACCAATTTGCTAATTTTGGCTTTAAAAATGATGTTATCACAATAGTTGCTTTGTTTCCTATCAGCAAACTATTAATTGCTATGTTCCGAACCCAAAGAAAACAAAGACCCAGTAAGCAAATTATTCCAATACCCGTGCTGACTTTGAATTAGTTTTCCCGATGAATAAACAAGAGAGTAACCCATTGTAACCGGCTTCTAGGTAGCAGGGTGGATTACGTTTTATCACTTAGCAGGAAAGTGGATTATGAATAGCACCTATGTTGGATGTGGCGGACTTGGGTGTCCTACCAAGTATCGTGGGAGGGGGGGGGGGGTGGTGGTGGAGGGGTCGTAGCAGGATGGATAGCAATGCTTTAGACGGTGTGCGACAGCTCGAGATCACTGCGAGAATATAGCCTGATAACTGACATCTTGGAGATGAGCCACCCCAGCTGAGTTTGATCATATTTTGCTGATGTATCTCGTGGGACAACGCCCTACTTGATGTGGTCCCAATTCAACTGTCATAACCAGATAGTGACTCGGATATGAAAATATGTGCAATGCGTCGTACGATTCGACAATAACATCTAGCAAATCCAATTATTCTCCATTAATCACCATTACATTTACTGAGATCCATGATGGGTTGCTTGTGCAAGCATATTAAATCACCAGGATACCATTTTCAAATACATGTTGCCTTAAACAGATCCCAAGCAGGGCAACATAGGCAGCAATCTGTTCATCAGGTAATCAACTTGTACCTTGGTCACTCTGGCTGCATATTAGCTAGGGTATGTCTTCAATCACAATCGCGCCACATCATGAATAAATCATAGCGGATTATATTCACATAGCAAGTGCCTGTGTGTTTTCAACGGCAATTTGAAGAAAACAAGCTTTGACGATTCTGGTTCCACATATATGGCAGATCAATTAAGAGTTCTAAAGGCGTTAAACTGCATGATGGCACGGTTTAAAAATGCTCTTATGGATGTCGGGTTTATTGATGCATAATTTTCAACACCAATCAATGGAGTACTTCCTTCATTGCGGCTTTAAAATTGGCCAGCGTTTCCTAAGTAACCGGCTTCACCGATGAGCACCATTACTTCGTGAAAGAAAAAATATATGCCATGGAAAGATCACTTCTTTGGCACCCCTTAACAGCAAAGTACTACACATCCAGGGTAATTGATATATTCATATTTGCTGGCGTAATATCTTTTAGATCAGTATCGGTATGTACTTGGTCCATATTTGGGAGATGAAGGAATTTTAACGTTGACGCTCTGCCGCCCATGGAGGACAAGCACCATCCTTTTTATGTGGTGTCCGTCAATAAAAACGATGAGAGGGGTTGTTAATTCTGATGGATTTTATGCCGGGAAAGTAGGGCTAAGTTCCATCATGCTTGTGAGAGTAGAATGCACCCCTCATAAAAGACTACATATGTTACACGTGTTATATACAAGTTAACTAAAGTCAAACTAAAATAATAATATAGAAGAGTAAAAAGGTGCACTTCATGCCGTCCTTAGTGAAATAAATTGAAGTTGCTAAAAACATGCTAGCTTCATTATTCCTTGTACCAAAATAATGCAACACAATTGATTCGGATAAAATGAAAACAATACCAAAAGAAGCAATCATAACGTCGCCAATTAGTGCATCAACGGAGAGTGTTATTTGGTTCTCGTGCGGCTAGTGAATTATCGCCTGTTAGGCATCATCTGCAGAGTGCTGGATATTTAGCAATAAATCGAATTTTTAAACTCTTTGTGGTTGCAATTGTAGCCTTTAAGGCTAAAGTAGATAAGGTTACTTTTATTTAGAAATTAGACAAAGATCCAGCACACTTGTGAACCATTTGATCGAGTACATCGCATTCCATTAATAGACCCCCATCGCCCCCACCCCTCGCCCCAATTATAATGATTATTCGATTAATGAGCAACCAGTCATACTTTGAGATTGAACCCACATAATATGGGTCAAAGAGTGCCACGGTTAACCATTTGCCACTGACTCCTCGCGATTGTACAGCTATCCAACCATCTTATGTGTCATTATTCTACGAATGTTCAGAATAATCGGTACTGGGAGTAGAACAACATAGAAAAAAGAGTGTTTGATGCAATGCAAACAAAAGCGTCTTGTGTAGTGGGAAAAAACAACAATGATGATTATCGTACAATCCTGATGAGGCCTTTAACTAGCTGAATGAAAATTAACAGTGATATCGCCTTACGTCTGATAGACAAGGGGTGCAAATGGATTGGTCTTGTATGTAATATATTACCTTTAATCTGTCGATGCGACAACTCCAGGTGTTCGCAACACTCTACTCAATTTGCTACTCCTCAGCCTTTTATTGAGCTCCACAACAATAAACTAATTTTCGTCTCTGGTCAAGGGATAATACCATCAATGTTCCCGCTGGCGATGACTATGTAAACAAATAGGTACCATACAATGTTTTAATTAGGGTTATTGTCACTTTCCGCGAGTGTGAACTAGCTCTTTCGAACTAAGTACGGGAGTGATGCATGCACTCCCTCTTAGTTCTGGCGTCCAACGCATATTCCCGGCATAAGTCAACGGAATCATCAAGAGTTCCGCTGCTTTACCTATTTTTAGCTAATAAAATCAACTCACCAAACATTTATAGGACGAGAAGCTGAATTTCAGCAACAACAGTATCCTGTGAATAAGTATTTTGGCCTAAAACACACCAAACGGTAATATCTGAGCCCGACTTGGCAACATGGCGGCGAGGCGGCGGAAAACTAACCAGCGGGAGGATACACCAATTGGAACATAGGCGAGACAGCTCACAAGACGCGGGTTCACAGGGACCATTTGTGGCACGAAGCTAAAAGCTAAAATGACCTTGTCTAACTTGTAGAAAAGGCCATTAACATTCACTGTCGCACAAATATCACACCGAATCACGAAGAAAGCAACGAAAACCTGGGGAAAAGGCGACAGGAATTATCAGCAATAGTTTTTGCCTATGTTCTCACCGCCTTATTTACATCGGAAGTTTCTGGGGCTGTCTGGGATATCGTCCTCCGCGCTTGTATTTCGGAAGAAAATATCACCGATAAACTTGAAAAGTTATCGAAAATATAGTTTTCCGCAGACGATAGGAATATGAAACATTATCTTGAACCGAATTAGATAATAACTTTCGACACTGATCGCCCGAAACTCGTCAGAACATGCATATTTCGTGAAAAAAGTGGTGAGTTCTGGGTTGATCGAATGCATCGACCAAAAAATTTAGCTTATACTGTTGGACCGACAAGGTGATAAATAGAACCTGACGTTGGTCTTTTGGGCTAGTGTGAACGCGCTGTTTAAGTAATAATAATGTTATCTATGCGACATTACAATAAGCAAATAATACAGGGGCAAAAGAAATATTGGGTAGTGTGATGATATTGAACCAGCCCTAGCGCAGGGTTTGCTCTGTCAACCAAACTCGTATTCATCATAGATAATGACAACTATTATATCGTTATATATATGCATATGTGCAAGCGCCAGAAAATGGACATAATTTGTGAACTTATGATAATTCAGATAACTGGGCGACAGAGTGAATGATTGCGTGGCATTATAGCACCAAAACCCGTCTTTAACAAACTGTGAGTTCAATAATTGCGATTGCATTCAGGAGCAGCCGGTGACAGGAAGATCTGTTGTGGTGGTGTAAAGGTAGAAGGATCTGCTACATTCCTTATTTGTGTCTTCCCACGGCCAGAACTAGAGAACCATACCAAGGGTATGCAATTCAATTGATTCGGTACCATTGAGTAAACGCCAGTATTGCTAGGTGGGTATGTAGCACTGAATCGTATTACTATGAAATTGTTAAGAAGTTTGTGTAGTAATTTATAAAATTATTAAACTTATAGCCGTCAAGGCTATAGCAGATAAGTTACATTCCTGTTTTATTCAGACAAAGATCCAGCACGTTACCTGTGAGCCCTTTAATCGTGTACATCCCCTTCCACAGATTGACACAACTGGGGTCAGCGTATACTATAGGATAATGGGAGTCGCCGGTCATGCGTATGCCATAGGATGACAGTAGCGCCCTCTGGCTACTGGAAGACACTCCTGTCAGCCTATTGATACGATGACAGATTCAGTGAGTAAATGGCCCGGGCGAACCAGATGTCAATTTAATTATTGTCCATTTGTTTTACGAAATCAAGTGGTGCACATCATCTGCATTTACCTCTCGAGAGGGGGTTTTATGAATTGTTCTTATATATCGCTCAGTTTCATAATGAATATAAGGGAACAACCTTGGTTATTAAAGTACAAGACCACCTATTGTGAGTTGACTCATTCAAAGACAAAATGAGCTACCAGGAGTGGGGATGCGAGTAGGCGAGGCAAACCAATCTGCGACGTATTGGAAATGTCGGGTGAAAAACCCATTCTTAAGACAGACATAATGAACCAATGACGACAGAAATAGGTGTCATGTGGCAAAAAATTATAGAATCGCCTACTGGTTACTTGGAGATGCAGCGAAAACGCCACCTTGTCTATGGAAATTGGACTAGCGTATGAATTAAAACTCATTTTGAAGTAGAAAATGGCGGACTCTATTCACTCACAGTGCATGAAGTAATATTGTGTCAATAACGTCGGAAAGTGAAACTCGCTCATTCGGATGACAGAAACGCCTACTGCTGGCTACTGGGAGACGCTCCTGTCAGCGTATCGAAACGATGACGTGTTCTTACTGTTTCATTAGTCCATAGTCCATCACTTTTCTATAACAAATAAACTCTATTCATTTAGTATATGAAATAATATTGTGTCAATAACGTCAGAAAGAGAAACTCGCTGGTTCGGATGACAGAAACGCCTACTGCTGGCTACTGGGAGACGCTTCTGTCAGCGTATCGATACGATGACGTGTTCTTACTGTTATCATTAGTCCGTCGCTTTCCTTCAACGAATAAACGTCCATACGTATGACAATCGGAAGATGAAAATGACAGACTCTATTCACATACAGTGTATGAAATAATATTGTGTCAATAACGTCGGAAAATGAAACTCGCGCTCGTTCGGATGACAGAAAGGCCTACTGCTGGCTATTGGGAGACGCTTCTGTCAGCGTATCGATACGATGACGTGTTCTCACTGTTTTCATTAGTCCATCACTTTTCTATAACAAATAAACGTCCATACATAAGACAATCGGAAGAAGAATATGACAGACTCTATTTACATACAGTGTATGAAGTAATATTGTGTGTCTTAACGTCGGAACGTGAAACTCGCTGGTTTGGATGACTGAAACGCCTACTGCTGGCTACTGGGAGACGCTTCTGTCAGCGTATCGATACGATGACTGTTCTAACTGTTTTCATTAGTTCATCAAATTTTTTATAACAAATAAACGTCCATACATATGGCAATCGGAAGAAGAATATGACAGACTCTATTTACATACAGTGTATGAAGTAATTTTGTGTCAATAACGTCGGAAAGTGAAACTCGCTCGTTCGGATGACTGAAACGCCTACTGCTGGCTACTGGGAGACGCTTCTGTCAGCGTATCGATACGATGACGTGTTCTTACTGTTATCATTAGTCCGTCGCTTTACTTCAACGAATAAACGTCCATGCGTATGAAATCGGAAGCTGAAAATGGCAGACTCTATTCACTTACAGTATATGAAATAATATTGTGTCAATAACGTCAGAAAGAGAAACTCGCTCGTTCGGATGACAGAAACGCCTACTGCTGGCTACTGGGAGACGCTTCTGTCAGCGTATCGATACGATGACGTGTTCTTTACTGTTATCATTAGTCCGTCGCTTTCCTTCAACGAATAAACGTCCATACATATGACAATCGGAAGAAGAAAATGACAGACTCTATTCACATACAGTGTATGAAATAATATTGTGTCAATAACGTCGGAAAATGAAACTCGCGCTCGTTCGGATGACAGAAACGCCTACTGCTGGCTACTGGGAGACGCTTCTGTCAGCGTATCGATACGATGACGTGTTCTCACTGTTTTCATTAGTCCATCACTTTTCTATAACAAATAAACGTCCATACATAAGACAATCGGAAGAAGAATATGACAGACTCTATTTACATACAGTGTATGAAGTAATATTGTGTTCTTAACGTCGGAACGTGAAACTCGCTGGTTTGGATGACTGAAACGCCTACTGCTGGCTACTGGGAGACGCTTCTGTCAGCGTATCGATACGATGACTGTTCTAACTGTTTTCATTAGTTCATCAATTTTTTATAACAAATAAACGTCCATACATATGGCAATCGGAAGAAGAATATGACAGACTCTATTTACATACAGTGTATGAAGTAATTTTGTGTCAATAACGTCGGAAAGTGAAACTCGCTCGTTCGGATGACTGAAACGCCTACTGCTGGCTACTGGGAGACGCTTCTGTCAGCGTATCGATACGATGACGTGTTCTTACTGTTATCATTAGTCCGTCGCTTTACTTCAACGAATAAACGTCCATACGTATGAAATCGGAAGCTGAAAATGGCAGACTCTATTCACTTACAGTATATGAAATAATCTTGTGTCAATAACGTCAGAAAGAGAAACTCGCTCGTTCGGATGACAGAAACGCCTACTGCTGGCTACTGGGAGACGCTTCTGTCAGCGTATCGATACGATGACGTGTCCTTACTGTTATCATTAGTCCGTCGCTTTCCTTCAACGAATAAACGTCCATACATATGACAATCGGAAGAAGAAAATGACAGACTCTATTCACATAGTGTATGAAATAATATTGTGTCAATAACGTCGGAAAATGAAACTCGCGCTCGTTCGGATGACAGAAACGCCTACTGCTGGCTACTGGGAGAACCTTCTTCTGTCAGCGTATCGAAACGCTGACGTGTTCTCACTGTAATCATAAGGCCATCACTTTCCTATAATGAATAAACATCAACACATATGAGAATTGGAAGGGTAGAAAATGGCGGACTTTCATTTACAAAGTGTGAATATCAGCAGAAACACACACACGAGGACGACACCATGTAGACCGGAACAGAACTGTCTTTATTCTTAACCACCATCCAACACATGAAGTGCACGTTATGATTTTTAGTGAGGGCTTCATAATGCAACATCCCCCTTCTTTTAAGAAATCATCAATGACAGACATTATGTTAGTTGCATGTCTGCAGTCACAAACAAAAAGGTAGCAGTCTGCCTGTTACAATAAAATGACATACAATTTAAGTCTAGTCCCAAGTTGACATTCATACAAAACAATACTATCTGGTTCTGCTACAATATGAATATGTATTTAGATTAAATATCTTCTATGAGACGACGTGGAGGCATGACATTTCGCTTGGGACGTGGTGTAGGTATTGTAGTATTTCCACTTTTCTGTATCGCAGGTGAGGAGACTGTTGCGTTGTGATTCACTTTACTAGTAGGTGTGTGTTGGCTGTAGAGTAGGTGGGGCAACTATGGGTGCAGCTGGTGGTGACGGAGTTGGGCTTGTGTAAGTGTCAGTGGCTATGGGTCGAGGTCGTAGCAATATTCTGTTGCGTTTTAGAGGGCGACCTGTCGTGTGGCATAGCACTGTGTAGGAACGTGGTTCGGGGCCAATTCCAATAACCTTGCCGGGGAGCCAGTTTTTACGTGCCACATCCTGGTAGTAAACGGGCTGGTTGATGTCAAGCTCATCAAGGGTTTGCTCTGGCTGTTGTAACGCATTTCAGATTTCTGATGGGCTAGTTGTCTAGCTGCAGTTATGTCATGGGCGTTGCCTTGATGGTAGACTGGTAGGTTGAAGTTAATTTTCCTTTGGAAAATGAGTTCAGCTGGTGAGGGGATTTTAGGGCCTAAAGGGGTTTGTTCGATACACAAGAATAGCTTTGTCGGTTTCCTCAGGTGACTTCTTAATGAGGGCTTTCATGCTCCGGACCATGCGTTCAATAAAACCGTGTGAACGAGGATGGTGAGGGGAGCTGGTGACATGAGCTATTCCATAGTTGTTTGTCATTGCCTGGTAAGCACTGCCTATAAACTGTGGACCGTTGTCCGAGATGATGGTGTCTGGACAACCAAACATTGAAAATACATGACTGGTAATAGCAGCTACGTGACGGCTGGAAGTGTCACGTCCAAGGCATTCAACAATCGGGTATTTCGAGTGGTAGTCTGCTATGATGAGATAGTTCTCATCATTCAGTGTGAAGAGATATGAGCCAATTGTATGCCAGGGATATGGTGGAACGGTTGTCATAACGGGTTCCAATGGCTCTTTACTCTGCGATGCCTGGTGCTTTTGACAAATGGCGCATTGTGATATTATGCCCTCGATGTCAGAGTTGATCCCGGGCCAGTACACGCTACCTCTGGCGCGCATCTGACAGCGGATAATCCCTTGGTGACCAGTGTGGATGTCAGTTAGATATTGGTCATGGAGGATCTCTGGGATCAGCAGTTGACTTCCCTTCAGAATGAGACCATTTTCAATGCTTAGTTCGTCTCGGAAACAGGCCAATAAGGATGAATGCTGTGGTGGACGTCTCTTTGGCGTCCGGGAAATCCTTGGATAATGTATTTTGACAGGCGATTGAGTGTCTCGTCATTTGTTATTGCTTCACGAAGCTCATCGAGTCGTCTGTTGCTGAATTGAACGAAGCATACCTTAATATTCAGTTCAATGTGCTCATCAGCACTAGACTTTGGGAGTCGAGAAAGGCTGTCCGCTAGAATCATCTCTTTGCCAGGTCTGTATTTTATCTCGTAGTCATAGCGTTGCAACCTCAACAGCATACGCTGCAGACGGGCTGGGGCAGATGTGAGTGCTTTGGCTGAGATCATCTCCAGTGGACGGTGATCTGACTCGATGGTAAATGGTTTGCCGTACAAATATGTGTGAAAGCGTTCTGCTCCAAATACACATGCAAGTAGCTCTCTTTCTATGTTTGCGTACCGCTTTTCGGTGTCAGACAAACTTTTTGAGGCAAACGAGATTGGGTGACCATCTTGAATGAGTGCGGCGCCGAGGGCTTCTTGACTCGCATCAACTTGCAATACAGCTGGCTTGGTTGGATCAAAGTATGAGAGCAATCCAGCTCTACTAATGAGCTGTTTGAGTTGGCTGAAAAAACTGCTTGATGCTCTGGATGCCACTGGAATTCAGGGTCCTTCTGTAGTAGCTGTCTCAATGGTCCTGTAACGTTACTCAGCTTAGGGATATACGGAGCAAGGTATGTGACCATTCCAAGGAATGACTGGAGTTCTGAGACGTTTGCTGGGGGCTTTAGGTCGATGATAGCCTGCACTTTGCTTGGATCAGGCTTGACCCCTGACTCCCCGTAGATGTTGCCAAAGAAGCATACTTCGTCTTGGTTGATTTTACATTTCTCTGCATTGAAGACAAGACCACATTTGCGAGCACGTTCCATCAACTGATGGAGATTGCGGTTGTGATCAGCTTGGTCAACACCGAACACAGTGATGTCATCTGCAATGGATATGACGCCAGGCAGTCCATCGAGTATCTGATCCATTGCCTTTTGGAAAACGTCTTGGCTAGTTTTCAAGCCAAATGGGAGCCTTTGGAAACAGAACCTTCCAAATGGACTGTTGAACGTAGTGAGGTGTTGACTGGCATCATCTAACTGCACGCTCCAATAGCCGGACTTGGCATCCAGTTTGCTAAACACTTTGGCGCCCTTGAGTCTGTGTGTGACCTCTTCAAGTGTGGGGGTGCGGTGCTGACCCCTCTTTAGCGCCTTATTGATGTCTTTCGGATCCAAACAAATGCGGAGAGACCCGTTTGGTTTTTTGAACATATGTTATGCTCGAGACCCAGTCTGTAGGTTCACTCACTGGGCGGATGACATCTAGGTCCAGCATTCTGTCAAGCTCAGAGCGGATTTGAGATTGGAGCTTGGAGCTGGATTGGAGCTCTTCTTGGCGCATGGATTACAGGACAAGCATCCTCCTTGAGGATTAGTGAATGCTCTCCTTTGAATTTACCCAAGCCTGTGAATCGGTCAGGGTACATGGACTTGACGTCACTCAGCTTTCTAAGGTTTGCAGTGTCAGTCTGGAGAGATATGGTACAGTTCATGGTCACCAGACTGAGAGCTTCGCAAGTTTCCAATCCAAAAATTACAGGACCTGGTGTGTCAGTTACATAAAATTTTTGTTGCTTGCCACTGGCTGTCCGCGTAACGACACGGGATGGTAAGTGTACCGTACTGACGAATCGGAGTGCCATTGTATGCAGTGAGTTTGGCGTCACTTTTAACTAAGGTTGTTGGCAGTCCATCTTCATTTACATGCGATGGGTATATATTGCGGAACGTTCGCAGAGGCAGGATATTCCCTTGAGCACCTGTATCCACTTTACCTCGTAGATTTGTCTTCTTGTTGGGGTATGCCTCAATGCGCAAGATTGCAAATGCTTTGTCCCGGCTTACTGTTGAAATGGAGAGAGTGTTGAATGTGCACTGTTCAAACTGTGGGTCATCCTGATTCTCAACACAAACAGAGTGTACATCAGGCTTCTGCTTCTGTTTGTTATACTTTGAAGTACTGTACTTTATTGAGCCACTGCGATGTCCTTGCGTAGAACTGTGTGCAGCAGTACTGCGACAAACTTTTCCCCAATGACCAACTTTTAAACATTTATTGCATTTCTGGTCGCGAGCGGGACATTCCTCCCGACGGTGTCTAGTCTCACCACAAAAGTGGCATGTGTTCCTTGAGGTCGATTCAGCATGTGGAATCGGTCCTTTCCTTTGGTTGTTTCGCTTTTGATGGATGCTATCCACCTTCGTAGCCTGCCCAAACTGATTGAGTTGTTGTTGTGTGGCCTCGTATGTTCGAGCACAGTCAAGAACTTTGTCAAGTGTCAACTTCTCTGGATCGTGGTCTAGTAGCTTTTTACGAACGGGGTTGTGCACAGTGCCAATAATGATTTGGTCGATCAGCATGTCCTCGAGAGCAGCCTCGAATTTACACTTCCGTGCTTGCACCTTAAGACGAGCTGTAAAGGTGTCAATGGGCTCAGCTGACTGTTGACGAATGTCGCGAAATTGAAAACGGGCAAGTCTATAGTTAGCCTTGGGCTCAAAATAGTCTTGGAATGCCTGCCACACTGACTCTGGCGTTTTCTTCTGCTCTACTGTCAGATGAGACCAGTTGTCGTAGACTTCTAAAGCATTGGGTCCCAACCACAGTAGGATGTAGTTAACAATTTCGTGATCTGTTTTGTTACTGTACGTAGGAGTCGACAACAACAGTTCACAATAACGCTTGAATGAGCGAAACTGATGAGGCAAATCGTCACTGTCCCAGTTGATTGAGGGCAACTTGATACCGGCTAGATCGTTTGAGTGCACGTACTGCACGCTTGCTGCTGGGTTTGATTCCGACATGATTTGGCGGGTGATAAACTGCACACTGTCACTGACGCGATGCAATTATTTACCACAACGTCCAACACGATCACTAGACCTGATATTGTCACATGTAGAAGCTTACTTGCGATTTGCACTTTGCGCTCGTTTTGTTGCTCGACATTCCAACACCACAGTCACACAATCCGTCGCCGACCATGTGCGTTTGAGCGGGGTCGTTGAGGAGGTGAATTGCTCGGTTCACTGAAATCCGGTGTCACTGACCTCAAGACGACAATCGTTTCCACTGCTGACTAGCGGAAGATAAAAACACTGTTTTTAATCACTATGGGTCGTTTTAGATCTCACTTGCTGCCACCCATGTTATGTTATGTCCAAATAACTATATTGAGAAACACACACACGAGGACGACACCATGTAGACCGGAACAGAACTGTCTTTATTCTTAACCACCATCCAACACATGAAGTGCACGTTATGATTTTTAGTGAGGGCTTCATAATGCAACACTTCCGAGGCGATAAACCGTAACCGTTGTCATACATCGTATGTTGTTAAAAACACAGAGTCATCTAATTTTGCAAATGCGCGGGAATATAGTCAGGTTGATTGTGATTTACCGGTAACGCTATGCTCCCCGTCATAGCCGCTCTTCGTCCCGAGTGCGTTTATGCACTTGACATCCTTGGTTCGCGCGATTCTTTTGCAACTTTTCCCGTACCTTTGCAGTGTAGAAAGTCAGTCTGGACGATGGAAGCTGTGGGTAGAACGGTGTGTATACAATTGATTCTTCTAAGATTTCCCCATATATGTTTAAAATCTGCTATTATTTGTTTGACTAATTTAAATCTGACATAACGAAAAACCACAACCTGTCCAGTTGAACATAATTATATTTATAAACGGTTCTCAAAACCCGAGCCCAAGTGGATGTGCTCCTCAGTTTGTATAAAAATAAATTGTGTGTGCTGGTGAGGATCATTGCATTTTCAGCTAAGTGTTTATTATATATTTGAACTAAATTGCCCAAGAACAGTTCCTCCTCCCTGTAACACTTTTCATATTCTTTGCATTATAATTATATGGTTGTTGGCATATGTTAGACAGGTAAATTTTTGTGTATGTGTGTAGCGAATGACAATATGTGTCAGACAGAGGAAATTCAAGTGACTTCAGACGAAATGATGGCAAGTGCACATTGCTAAAAGTTAATTTGCATGTCTGGCACAGCATCCAATTATACCTGTAAAAAAAGTCATATGGTGCAGACTATTTAAGGCTTTAAGATATTGCACTATTGGTTGGTTTATTATTACCAACAATTCATTCTTTGTTTTTTTTAGACACGAACAGATACCATACCCACACGAGGTGTCTTCTGAGTCAGCTGTTGATATCTGGTAGAGCTTTTTGTATAACTTTGCTCTGAAGTCAGTTTATTCTTCCATCCATTTGTAAATTGTGGTTGCACATTATTCATAATCTCTGACTTTCATTTTCACATTTGATTGCTTGCATTCTTAAAATGCTTTAGAAAAGCCCTGCACATGTACACACCTCTTAGCACCCAACATATGTGATTCAAACTCACTGAACGCTGCAGGTGGAGAACACTTCTGTCCCTGAACCACACAAGGCTATTGACATAATGCAGCTAGTGGTAAGCATACACAATTGTTTGAGATTATGAAATGGGTTGTTAAATGCATAAAAGTATAAACATTGTGAATATGTAAACTTGTATGCATCCATTTGAGGATTTGTTCATATATTTATGTGTCTGCTAGCAAGCTGATATGCCCTATTAGCTCAGTTGTATACCAGGAGTCATCTTTCACATAATCCACTGGTCTATTCCTATTCTTTGAAGTAGTATTTGTCAAACTAGCCGCCCCATGTATAAAGGGTGACTCCTTGGACATTAAACATTGCCTATATAAAAACAGAAGCCTTACATCTGACTTGTTGATTAACTTGAAATTCCTTTTATTCTGTTCAAGTGGTAATGTATTGATAATGATATCTGTCAGTAACAATCTTATCTAACTCACTAAGGGCAAAATATTTAAATGACCTTCACCTTATTTCTAATGTGATTGGTCACAGTACCTCATACTTTTGGCAGCTGATCTTTATTAATCGAAATGTTTGCTATGCTATGCAACCTTCCTTGTATGTAAATCTTAAGGATTGAATGGCAATTTGATGAATCTGACGAATTAAGATTGCACCGAGGTATATATACAAATATGTAACATTGTTGTGTTTTTGTTGTTTTGACTTCAAATGTATGATGCACATTGTATCCAACTTGGTAGCATCTTTTTGAGGTCATCAACACTTTTTTTGCATTCTATGAGTGATATCTTTTCAGCTGTTAAACTTGTAATGGCATAATTTTTCTGAAGATTATTTAAGTGTTTCCCTCATATATTATCAGGCATTGTGAAGAAAGTGCAAAGGAGATCCATTACAGTTGAGTTCAAGAACAATATATATACCGTTCATCACTCAAAGACTACATGAAGTTTCGAAGGAATGGAACTATCAAGGTAAATACCTGATGCACGAGTATTCTAAATTATGATGGTGATGTTTCCTTTTTTA
>CM067349.1:6392504-6503708 GCA_034190875.2 Urechis unicinctus
CATCACTTTCCTATAATGAATAAACATCAACACATTTGAGAATTAGAAGGGTAGAAAATGGCGGACTTTCATTTACAAAGTGTGAATATCAGCAATAAGTCGTTAAACTCGCATAGCTACTTTTTACAAATTATTCTTCACCATTCCCTCCACTCAATTGCCCGGTCCTTCCTGTTATGTTATGTCCAAATAACTATATTGAGAAACACACACACGAGGACGACACCATGTAGACCGGAACAGAACTGTCTTTATTCTTAACCACCATCCAACACATGAAGTGCACGTTATGATTTTTAGTGAGGGCTTCATAATGCAACATCCCCCTTCTTTTAAGAAATCATCAATGACAGACATTATGTTAGTTGCATGTCTGCAGTCACAAACAAAAAGGTAGCAGTCTGCCTGTTACAATAAAATGACATACAATTTAAGTCTAGTCCCAAGTTGACATTCATACAAAACAATACTATCTGGTTCTGCTACAATATGAATATGTATTTAGATTAAATATCTTCTATGAGACGACGTGGAGGCATGACATTTCGCTTGGGACGTGGTGTAGGTATTGTAGTATTTCCACTTTTCTGTATCGCAGGTGAGGAGACTGTTGCGTTGTGATTCACTTTACTAGTAGGTGTGTTGGCTGTAGAGTAGGTGGGGCAACTATGGGTGCAGCTGGTGGTGACGGAGTTGGGCTTGTGTAAGTGTCAGTGGCTATGGGTCGAGGTCGTAGCAATATTCTGTTGCGTTTTAGAGGGCGACCTGTCGTGTGGCATAGCACTGTGTAGGAACGTGGTTCGGGGCCAATTCCAATAACCTTGCCGGGGAGCCAGTTTTTACGTGCCACATCCTGGTAGTAAACGGGCTGGTTGATGTCAAGCTCATCAAGGGTTTTGCTCTGGCTGTTGTAACGCATTTCAGATTTCTGATGGGCTAGTTGTCTAGCTGCAGTTATGTCATGGGCGTTGCCTTGATGGTAGACTGGTAGGTTGAAGTTAATTTTCCTTTGGAAAATGAGTTCAGCTGGTGAGGGGATTTTAGGGCCTAAAGGGGTTGTTCGATACACAAGAATAGCTTTGTCGGTTTCCTCAGGTGACTTCTTAATGAGGGCTTTCATGCTCCGGACCATGCGTTCAATAAAAACCGTGTGAACGAGGATGGTGAGGGGAGCTGGTGACATGAGCTATTCCATAGTTGTTTGTCATTGCCTGGTAAGCACTGCCTATAAACTGTGGACCGTTGTCCGAGATGATGGTGTCTGGACAACCAAACATTGAAAATACATGACTGGTAATAGCAGCTACGTGACGGCTGGAAGTGTCACGTCCAAGGCATTCAACAATCGGGTATTTCGAGTGGTAGTCTGCTATGATGAGATAGTTCTCATCATTCAGTGTGAAGAGATATGAGCCAATTGTATGCCAGGGATATGGTGGAACGGTTGTCATAACGGGTTCCAATGGCTCTTTACTCTGCGATGCCTGGTGCTTTTGACAAATGGCGCATTGTGATATTATGCCCTCGATGTCAGAGTTGATCCCGGGCCAGTACACGCTACCTCTGGCGCGCATCTGACAGCGGATAATCCCTTGGTGACCAGTGTGGATGTCAGTTAGATATTGGTCATGGAGGATCTCTGGGATCAGCAGTTGACTTCCCTTCAGAATGAGACCATTTTCAATGCTTAGTTCGTCTCGGAAAGGCCAATAAGGATGAATGCTGTGGTGGACGTCTCTTTGGCGTCCGGGAAATCCTTGGATAATGTATTTTGACAGGCGATTGAGTGTCTCGTCATTTGTTATTGCTTCACGAAGCTCATCGAGTCGTCTGTTGCTGAATTGAACGAAGCATACCTTAATATTCAGTTCAATGTGCTCATCAGCACTAGACTTTGGGAGTCGAGAAAGGCTGTCCGCTAGAATCATCTCTTTGCCAGGTCTGTATTTTATCTCGTAGTCATAGCGTTGCAACCTCAACAGCATACGCTGCAGACGGGCTGGGGCAGATGTGAGTGCTTTGGCTGAGATCATCTCCAGTGGACGGTGATCTGACTCGATGGTAAATGGTTTGCCGTACAAATATGTGTGAAAGCGTTCTGCTCCAAATACACATGCAAGTAGCTCTCTTTCTATGTTTGCGTACCGCTTTTCGGTGTCAGACAAACTTTTTGAGGCAAACGAGATTGGGTGACCATCTTGAATGAGTGCGGCGCCGAGGGCTTCTTGACTCGCATCAACTTGCAATACAGCTGGCTTGGTTGGATCAAAGTATGAGAGCAATCCAGCTCTACTAATGAGCTGTTTGAGTTGGCTGAAAACTGCTTGATGCTCTGGATGCCACTGGAATTCAGGGTCCTTCTGTAGTAGCTGTCTCAATGGTCCTGTAACGTTACTCAGCTTAGGGATATACGGAGCAAGGTATGTGACCATTCCAAGGAATGACTGGAGTTCTGAGACGTTTGCTGGGGGCTTTAGGTCGATGATAGCCTGCACTTTGCTTGGATCAGGCTTGACCCCTGACTCCCCGTAGATGTTGCCAAAGAAGCATACTTCGTCTTGGTTGATTTTACATTTCTCTGCATTGAAGACAAGACCACATTTGCGAGCACGTTCCATCAACTGATGGAGATTGCGGTTGTGATCAGCTTGGTCAACACCGAACACAGTGATGTCATCTGCAATGGATATGACGCCAGGCAGTCCATCGAGTATCTGATCCATTGCCTTTTGGAAAACGTCTTGGCTAGTTTTCAAGCCAAATGGGAGCCTTTGGAAACAGAACCTTCCAAATGGACTGTTGAACGTAGTGAGGTGTTGACTGGCATCATCTAACTGCACGCTCCAATAGCCGGACTTGGCATCCAGTTTGCTAAACACTTTGGCGCCCTTGAGTCTGTGTGTGACCTCTTCAAGTGTGGGGGTGCGGTGCTGACCCCTCTTTAGCGCCTTATTGATGTCTTTCGGATCCAAACAAATGCGGAGAGACCCGTTTGGTTTTGAACATATGTTATGCTCGAGACCCAGTCTGTAGGTTCACTCACTGGGCGGATGACATCTAGGTCCAGCATTCTGTCAAGCTCAGAGCGGATTTGAGATTGGAGCTGGATTGGAGCTCTTCTTGGCGCATGGATTACAGGACAAGCATCCTCCTTGAGGATTAGTGAATGCTCTCCTTTGAATTTACCCAAGCCTGTGAATCGGTCAGGGTACATGGACTTGACGTCACTCAGCTTTCTAAGGTTTGCAGTGTCAGTCTGGAGAGATATGGTACAGTTCATGGTCACCAGACTGAGAGCTTCGCAAGTTTCCAATCCAAAAATTACAGGACCTGGTGTGTCAGTTACATAAAATTTTGTTGCTTGCCACTGGCTGTCCGCGTAACGACACGGGATGGTAAGTGTACCGTACTGACGAATCGGAGTGCCATTGTATGCAGTGAGTTTGGCGTCACTTTTAACTAAGGTTGTTGGCAGTCCATCTTCATTTACATGCGATGGGTATATATTGCGGAACGTTCGCAGAGGCAGGATATTCCCTTGAGCACCTGTATCCACTTTACCTCGTAGATTTGTCTTCTTGTTGGGGTATGCCTCAATGCGCAAGATTGCAAATGCTTTGTCCCGGCTTACTGTTGAAATGGAGAGAGTGTTGAATGTGCACTGTTCAAACTGTGGGTCATCCTGATTCTCAACACAAACAGAGTGTACATCAGGCTTCTGCTTCTGTTTGTTATACTTTGAAGTACTGTACTTTATTGAGCCACTGCGATGTCCTTGCGTAGAACTGTGTGCAGCAGTACTGCGACAAACTTTTCCCCAATGACCAACTTTTAAACATTTATTGCATTTCTGGTCGCGAGCGGGACATTCCTCCCGACGGTGTCTAGTCTCACCACAAAAGTGGCATGTGTTCCTTGAGGTCGATTCAGCATGTGGAATCGGTCCTTTCCTTTGGTTGTTTCGCTTTTGATGGATGCTATCCACCTTCGTAGCCTGCCCAAACTGATTGAGTTGTTGTTGTTGTGTGGCCTCGTATGTTCGAGCACAGTCAAGAACTTTGTCAAGTGTCAACTTCTCTGGATCGTGGTCTAGTAGCTTTTTACGAACGGGGTTGTGCACAGTGCCAATAATGATTTGGTCGATCAGCATGTCCTCGAGAGCAGCCTCGAATTTACACTTCCGTGCTTGCACCTTAAGACGAGCTGTAAAGGTGTCAATGGGCTCAGCTGACTGTTGACGAATGTCGCGAAATTGAAAACGGGCAAGTCTATAGTTAGCCTTGGGCTCAAAATAGTCTTGGAATGCCTGCCACACTGACTCTGGCGTTTTCTTCTGCTCTACTGTCAGATGAGACCAGTTGTCGTAGACTTCTAAAGCATTGGGTCCCAACCACAGTAGGATGTAGTTAACAATTTCGTGATCTGTTTTGTTACTGTACGTAGGAGTCGACAACAAACAGTTCACAATAACGCTTGAATGAGCGAAACTGATGAGGCAAATCGTCACTGTCCCAGTTGATTGAGGGCAACTTGATACCGGCTAGATCGTTTGAGTGCACGTACTGCACGCTTGCTGCTGGGTTTGATTCCGACATGATTTGGCGGGTGATAAACTGCACACTGTCACTGACGCGATGCAATTATTTACCACAACGTCCAACACGATCACTAGACCTGATATTGTCACATGTAGAAGCTTACTTGCGATTTGCACTTTGCGCTCGTTTTGTTGCTCGACATTCCAACACCACAGTCACACAATCCGTCGCCGACCATGTGCGTTTGAGCGGGGTCGTTGAGGAGGTGAATTGCTCGGTTCACTGAAATCCGGTGTCACTGACCTCAAGACGACAATCGTTTCCACTGCTGACTAGCGGAAGATAAAAACACTGTTTTTAATCACTATGGGTCGTTTTAGATCTCACTTGCTGCCACCATGTTATGTTATGTCCAAATAACTATATTGAGAAACACACACACGAGGACGACACCATGTAGACCGGAACAGAACTGTCTTTATTCTTAACCACCATCCAACACATGAAGTGCACGTTATGATTTTTAGTGAGGGCTTCATAATGCAACACTTCCGAGGCGATAAACCGTAACCGTTGTCATACATCGTATGTTGTTAAAACACAGAGTCATCTAATTTTGCAAATGCGCGGGAATATAGTCAGGTTGATTGTGATTTACCGGTAACGCTATGCTCCCCGTCATAGCCGCTCTTCGTCCCGAGTGCGTTTATGCACTTGACATCCTTGGTTTTTTGCAACTTTTCCCGTACCTTTGCAGTGTAGAAAGTCAGTCTGGACGATGGAAGCTGTGGGTAGAACGGTGTGTATACAATTGATTCTTCTAAGATTTCCCCATATATGTTTAAAATCTGCTATTATTTGTTTGACTAATTTAAATCTGACATAACGAAAAACCACACCTGTCCAGTTGAACATAATTATATTTATAAACGGTTCTCAAAACCCGAGCCCAAGTGGATGTGCTCCTCAGTTTGTATAAAAATAAATTGTGTGTGCTGGTGAGGATCATTGCATTTCAGCTAAGTGTTTTATTATATATTTGAACTAAATTGCCCAAGAACAGTTCCTCCTCCCTGTAACACTTTTCATATTCTTTGCATTATAATTATATGGTTGTTGGCATATGTTAGACAGGTAAATTTTTGTGTATGTGTGTAGCGAATGACAATATGTGTCAGACAGAGGAAATTCAAGTGACTTCAGACGAAATGATGGCAAGTGCACATTGCTAAAAGTTAATTTGCATGTCTGGCACAGCATCCAATTATACCTGTAAAAAAAGTCATATGGTGCAGACTATTTAAGGCTTTAAGATATTGCACTATTGGTTGGTTTATTATTACCAACAATTCATTCTTTGTTTTTTTTAGACACGAACAGATACCATACCACACGAGGTGTCTTCTGAGTCAGCTGTTGATATCTGGTAGAGCTTTTTGTATAACTTTGCTCTGAAGTCAGTTTATTCTTCCATCCATTTGTAAATTGTGGTTGCACATTATTCATAATCTCTGACTTTCATTTTCACATTTGATTGCTTGCATTCTTAAAATGCTTTAGAAAAGCCCTGCACATGTACACACCTCTTAGCACCCAACATATGTGATTCAAACTCACTGAACGCTGCAGGTGGAGAACACTTCTGTCCCTGAACCACACAAGGCTATTGACATAATGCAGCTAGTGGTAAGCATACACAATTGTTTGAGATTATGAAATGGGTTGTTAAATGCATAAAAGTATAAACATTGTGAATATGTAAACTTGTATGCATCCATTTGAGGATTTGTTCATATATTTATGTGTCTGCTAGCAAGCTGATATGCCCTATTAGCTCAGTTGTATACCAGGAGTCATCTTTCACATAATCCACTGGTCTATTCCTATTCTTTGAAGTAGTATTTGTCAAACTAGCCGCCCCATGTATAAAGGGTGACTCCTTGGACATTAAACATTGCCTATATAAAAACAGAAGCCTTACATCTGACTTGTTGATTAACTTGAAATTCCTTTTATTCTGTTCAAGTGGTAATGTATTGATAATGATATCTGTCAGTAACAATCTTATCTAACTCACTAAGGGCAAAATATTTAAATGACCTTCACCTTATTTCTAATGTGATTGGTCACAGTACCTCATACTTTTGGCAGCTGATCTTTATTAATCGAAATGTTGCTATGCTATGCAACCTTCCTTGTATGTAAATCTTAAGGATTGAATGGCAATTTGATGAATCTGACGAATTAAGATTGCACCGAGGTATATATACAAATATGTAACATTGTTGTGTTTTTGTTGTTTTGACTTCAAATGTATGATGCACATTGTATCCAACTTGGTAGCATCTTTTTGAGGTCATCAACACTTTTATGCATTCTATGAGTGATATATTTTCAGCTGTTAAACTTGTAATGGCATAATTTTTCTGAAGATTATTAAGTGTTTCCCTCATATATTATCAGGCATTGTGAAGAAAGTGCAAAGGAGATCCATTACAGTTGAGTTCAAGAACAATATATACCGTTCATCACTCAAAGACTACATGAAGTTTCGAAGGAATGGAACTATCAAGGTAAATACCTGATGCAGAGTATTCTAAATTATGATGGTGATGTTCCTTTTTAAAACAAGCAGTTAATCATTGTAATTGTCCTTTTCTAATATTCTTCCTGTATATATCTTTTTCAATTTCAGCTGCGCTTCTAGCAAACAGCCGAAACTGAACGCCAAGCTGCAAAACCCGTTGTGTAGCTGTATTTTTGGCAATGTGGCATTTATATAATTGGAATGACATGGTTTAAACCTTGGTCATGCTGGCTGTTTTTAACTGATTACAATAAAAAGTATTTTTTTTGTCTACACTTATTGTTTTTCTCTCTCAGAAACAGCATATCAATAAATTAAAATACTTAATGTGAGAGTTGGTGGTAATTATAGTCAAGTCCCATCAGCCGTACTAAGGTCAAGATGTCCCCATTATTTGCCCCCTTTATGGTGGCTAAATGTAAAAATTGGTGGCACTCAACTATTGCGAGCAAGCTCATATCCTTAGATTATCCATTACTGACTTAAATAGTGTCCTAACAAAATGGTGTTAATGACAACAAAGTGTATAGATAGGGCTGGCCACCATTGACCCTGGGGACTTGCGCACAAACACCCAATATTGAGCATCATATTGGACACCCATCACAAAACAAATATCCATTGCTATACTAGCTGTCAAAAAACGTTCATATTAGTTTACCAGGTCATTGCCAAAAAACCGACCCATTACGATACCTGCCTTCAAGAAATAACGACCCATAGTATACCAAACGCCCCATTACCGACTCAAATTGTCGGCACATCCCCACTAACCTCCACATAGTGAGAACACCCCCACCCTCCCCTGCGAGATTTACATAGAACAGTAAGTTCTAATGTACTATTAGACATATACTGTCAGTTCACATGTTTGACGTAAATTCATACGTACATACATACATACATACATACATACATACATACATACATACATACATACATACATACATACATACATACATACATACATACATACATACATACATACATACATACATACATACATACATACATACATACATACATACATACATACATACATACATACATACATACATACATACATACATACATACATACATACATATACGCACGCACGCACACATACACACATACATACATACATACATACATACATACATTCATATATACACACATATACACATATATATATATATATATATATATATATATATATATATATATATATATATATATATATGCATACATATATATATATATATATATATACATATATATATATATATATATATATATATATATATATATATATATATATATATATATATATATATATATATATATATATATATATATATATATATATATATATATATACATATGCATACATATATATAAACATATATATAAACATGTGCATAATTTTTGTGGGTGCAAGTTTATGATTCGTACATGCGTACGTTTTTTGAAATGTTAATGATGCTTGTTTGATTTGCCAATGTGATTCAAAAACTGCTGGATCTGTCTTTTAAATTCACAATCGCCAAATACGACCCGATCATATTTGGTCTTCCAAAATTGTCCTCCCACCAAAAACAAAATACTTTACCCCTGGGTAAAAGTGAATGGTAATCAGATACGCCATACAGATTAGTGTGTTGACTCTGGTGGTTTTAATTCATGCGTACAACGTTAATACGTGACATATAATCCGGAACACGCGGATGACGTTAATATGTGGCAAATAATGCGGTGCACGCGGACGACGTTAATATGTGGCATATAATCCGGAGCACGCGGACGACGTTAATACGTGGCATATAATCCGGAGCACGCGGATGACGACGTAATCCGGAGCACGCGGATGACGTTAATATGTGGCATATAATCCGGAGCACGCGGATGACGTTAATATGTGGCAAATAATGCGGTGCACGCGGATGACGTTAATATGTGGCATATAATCCGGAGCACGCGGACGACGTTAATACGTGGCATATAATCCGGAGCACGCGGATGACGTTAATGTGTGGCAAATAATGCGGTGCACGCGGACGACATTAATAGGTGACATATGATGCGATGCTATCTGAACGCATTAGCGCTCTATTTCATGTACATGAAACATGAACTCTGTGCCTGTGCCTGGTACCGGCACAATATGCGTGGTACTGATTAAGTGCACTCGGGTATTTTATGCCAGAACAAATGTAAAGAAGTACAAATTACGTATTTATGTGGGGTTCATCTGCATGGGATGGGGAGGTGTGGAAGGGAGTTGGGTTGGGAGTGGGGGGGGGGGGGTGGTGCGGGTTGTGGGTTGTGTGTGTGGGGGGTGGGGGGGTGGGGTTATCACTGTTAAAGTTACTATCATATCGTTTTGATTTACTGGGTTTTGGTAACGTTCTTATGATCTGACAAATGTAAGATATTGTTAACTAGCCTGATCAGCCCGTCTTGTCCCTAATCTCAGCCGTGACCCTACATTAGTCGCCGCCATTAATCTTACATTATTCCCAATCTAGCCGTTAGTGAGAATAGCATTGAAGGCATTTTTACCTTGAAGGCATATCCCTCAGAAAAGACTTTTTTTCATCCAAATATTGCACATCTGTGCATATGTTATGATGTTAATCTAGCTCTTTTGACTTTTGAAACGCTCCCCCTCTTTTTCATTGTCAGCATGACATGTTTCACTAGCCCGGGGATATTTCCGTCCTTAAGACGGGGGTGTGACCCTAATAATAGACCTGGCTGGTACCTTTTCCCATTGGCCAATGACCCTTCGAGCCCACGCCCCATGTGAGCAGTTGGGGTTGACCTTTGTGAAGGGGGACCGGCTATACCTGGACCAATGGGAGGCCAGCTGTGGGTGTGGTTCCGAGCGTAATCCAATGCCGGAACCCCGATAAAATAGCTGGCCTCGCGGAAGTACAGGGAGAAATACCTAGCGAAGAGACGAAGTATCTGAACAAGATTCTGACCCGAGATTCCAGAGAAAGCTAATAAGCTAAAACTCGAATAAACCAACAACAACTCAACTCCTGGACTCGTGTGTTTTCTCTGGCTAGTGTCCCACTCAAGCAACTACAAGCAGCTACAATATTTTTACATACGAAGGAGCGCGCAGAAATACGAATAACCAAGAAATATAAATATAACAAGAGTATAGCTATATAGGAGGAAATATAGTTATAAGACATACTTGCAATTGGCTAGGTGCATATTTTGGAAAAGATTGACAAGCATACACAAAGACTGACAATTTTCTTTAATATATATTACATAACACAGGCACTCAAGTTCAGACATCATGGAGATAACAAATCATGATGTCCAAACTCAAGTGCCTGTGATACATAACCAATCTAAAGTAATTGCCCTTATCTGATGTTGAATGCTGGTGTAAATGGTAGTCTGCTTGTTTGATAAATGTAAGAAGTGGATACAAACAAATTGGTTCAATACAGGCAGAATTTTTATTTACATAACAGACCACAAGCTAAATATCTGCACAAATAAACTTATTAAATTTCATCGTCACTGGAAATTTCTTCATTATCTGGAAATGCCTCCATATTGACAACAATCTCGCAAAGTCCATCCATTCCTGTATCATTAACACTGAAAAGATTATGCACGAACTGCTCTAAATTTGAGCACCCTCTGTCCGTGCATGTTTTGATCATTTTTTCTACAGCGTGAAAACGGTTCCTCGTTTTCCTCAAGATTTCTTGAAACCACTGACAAAGTTCCTTTATCAACGCTAGTTTGGTCAGTTTGCTGTTTTATGGCATCAATTGTATTTGACAGCTGTTTCACCCTTGTCACTGTTGCCCTGTGCAGGCATGCCATGTCTCAGTTCACCAAGTCTATTTCCTCAATACCCCTTTCATGTAGTCTGGGGTTGTCAATAAGCTTGCGCTTCATGGGGAGTGGCACATCAGACGAAACAGAATGGAGAGGTGAAAGGTACTGCCACACATCTGCATCAAGCGCTGTAACATCAGTGTTGTGAAAGGTGCTGCCACACATCTGCATCAAGCGTTGTAACATCAGAGCGTTGATGATGGTCCGGTTCGGGGCCAGAACCATGTGTCGGGATACTGTTGTAGCTGTTGATAACCTTGTTCAGTTTCTTGCTTGTGAGCAGAATTTGGCGTGTAATACACTTTGCCAAGGACTGGCCCCCTGTTGACACAACAATGTAATTAATCATTAGCATTTCATGATAATCCCATTCTGACCTAGGCCGACGGACATAAAGATTTAGTTTATTGGAAAAACGACATAAAAATAAGGTAACTTCAAAACTCACTTGCATACTTTTACTTCATGGTCACAAAATAGTTGTACAGTACCGCGGCATCTCTCAACTCTTCCAGTTTTCTATGACGCCTCTGGGTGCATCCGACAGCTTACGAAGTCTTATATAGGCGTGAGGTTAGGGGCTTTTTTTTTCTTCTTCTGCTGCCTCTCTATTTTTTTCAGGGAGGCATCTAGCCTGCACACAAAGTGATGAATAACAAAATTTAGTTTCAATGGCTTGTAGCAAAAAAGTTCTCTCCATATCTAGTCATATCCATTGTTTAATTTAAAAAAGAAAGAAACAAAGGGCCTTGAAGATCTGCTACTGTTGACACGATTTTCAATAACAAGTTAAGTCACAAGATTAAATTTTGAAAAAGTTAATGGTATAACATTGTATTCAATGAGACACCAGGGAAAAACACTAACCACAAAAAACATTTGCCGGGTCAGGCAAGTGTCCTTGCTTGCTGTATTACAAAAGGTGACATCAAACTTTCAATAACCTATTGGGTTTACTTGGCATTGGAGAATCTTATAAGCTTTTCAAAGGTCATGAAGGGCTTATCTAAGTTTTTAAGAGTGACAATTTTTTCCACAGCAAAGATATATGTTATGGTATACTGTATGACTGAGCTACCAAATATAACAATATCTAAGCATCTATTATAATTATGTATGTAAATATCAAATTACCTGGCTAGCTGCTCTTCAGTATCCTCTGTGTTTAATGCATCATCAATTTCACAAACACTGCAGCCAGAATAAGAAGATAAAAAACATTAATATCACTCCAATAACAGGATTGTTCTTCCTTCTCCTGGCAGGAATATTACAGATACATTGCTGTACCATTTGTGTATTTGATAAAAATCCACATTATCCAAAGACCCAACACATTGTGAGAAGAGAGTTTACCTCAATGAATGGTATAGGTACAACATTAATGCATATGTGCATTCCCAAGCATCTATAGAGTACGCACAAAAAAAGGTTTAAATAAATTGCAAGGTTCCACATTTGGCAGAAATCTATGACAATTAATTAAATCAAACTGCATATTTTTGTCAGAACAGCCATTTACCATTATGGCTCTGTTTGAAAGTCAAGACCACCTCGTTCTCTTCTGAACACCAGTCATGTACTTGACCTATGGTTGCTCCTGTTTGAAGCCATTTTGATAACATTGTGTGGGCTTACCATATAACTTCAACTTCACAATATTCACAACTGCAATTACATGATTCAATAAAATTTGTAGATAACATTGGTTAGATGAAGCAATGCTTATTAACTATATTCACAGCATGTATGGTACCCCAACAACAAGGATACAAGTTACAAGTTACTAAACTAATTACAGCCTAGGAATACCAATGACAATGCCTTGTAATAAACCAAGATACTCCTCCATTTTCTTTGATGTACTATCTTTGATAAGCTATGACAATCTGTTATTCAAGGTATGGCCTTCAAAACCATTTAAGTAATCAATTTATTAAAAAATAATATAATTTGAGTAGTAGAAAGACAATAAGTAATGTACAGGTAGTTATACTTGCATTTTTTAGAAGTGATTTTCTGTCCATAGTTCAGGAGTGATTCCACAATAGGGTCTGACCTATTCTCTGGGGAAATTTCTTTTGTGATCTTGCTGAATTTGCCCAAATAGATCCAGCATCTCTCAGTTCCTTCACCATCAAAAAGCCCAGCGCCTTGGGCTATACTGGATTTACGATTAAAAACTATTTGATGTTTCAGCATGACCTTTGTTGGTAGCAATGAAATTATTGAGGATATTTTTAATATATAATATCATACATTATTATGCAAGTATATTTATCAATATAATATTCCTGTAACTTTAATTTACATTCTTACCTGACATGACATCTTGTAACCATACACATTGAATATTGGCAGGGCAAATGTCACTCCAGCACTTATGCCTTTTCTCTGCATATGCACGCCAACAATACTGTTTAACTAAAAATGGCAACAACTTTCAGCATTAGGTTGCATAGTATCAAAAATTGTGTTTGGTTACCTTGACAACAGTGCTTAGTAAACAGCCCAAATCATACGTTTGGATGTCCACATTCTCCAAGTTTTTCATCATGAAAATACGGTATGCCATGCTGTTAAGAACAGACACAGGGTTATCAGTATGTTAAAGATGTCCATCCAGATGAATAACAATTGTGGGTAAAATCTAAAATAAAAACAACAACAACCAAAGCCACAACTACAATACTGTTCACATGCTTCTTCAATAACTATAGCATAACAGAAAGCCCATTCTCCAAAGTCATTCACAATGGTGTGATGTTTCTCCTATGATACCAAAATTATAAATCATAATGGGGAAATCATCATGTATGGTCTCAAATGCCAGTTATATGTACCAGTTGAAATTCAACTGACAATTGTTAGATCTGCATTTTTATAAACTTCTCCACAAGCTCAGTAATAAATCATAAAGGTCTAGTCCTGCTACATGCCACCGTATATGGTCATATAATGAAAGTTTGGCATCAAAAACCCATGTATATGTGATTGCTGTTTTTGTTCCTGCACGAAACAAGAAATTGACACATGACATGACTAAATCATGATGTAATAGATGGACAAATTGTAGCTTAGTTTGATTACACCAAGATATTCACATTATGACACATATGTCTACCTGTGGCAAATGAGTTACTTGCTTAAAGGTGTCTGGATGTTCAATTATTACATTCTACAAATCATATTAATACTATACAAAAAGAGTTGATCTTACCGCTCCCCATGTTCCATGTAAAAAATCTTGCAAGGGAAGTCACGGTAACAAACAGATGCAAATGCACCAGTAATGTCCAGCTTAGCCGTCTTGTTTTTGGCAAGGAGAAGGAACCCAGCTTGGAAATTGCTACAGTTCTACAATAGCAATATGAGGATAAGGTAATTATAAAGATGGTCAATGCAGATCTACATCAAAATATTACATCACTAAAGTAACCAATCAATTCAGCTGACTTGTCTATACATACATTAGTTAGTGCAGGTTAATGACACAACAAATGTCAATATTCACCATATTTGACAGTATTTGAAATATATATTTCACACCCACCTGGTCCACAGGGTTGGCTTTGTCACTATGGCATCCGACAAACTGGTCTATCACATTCTGAGACAGGAAGAAACAGCCTTCATGTATAGGGGCTCTGACGCTACGTCCCGTTTTTGCCCCACAAACTAAATTCATGTTGCCATCCATGATTTCGTAAAAAGGAAATAGATTATTTTATGTGCATAGTGGTTATTATCATTGCTTATCATGGCAATGGTATTAATTGGCAATCTCATTGCAGGGCATGAAACTTAGAAAATTTGCCACCGGCCAACCTGGCTGGTAGTTCCAAAAATCCACCGGCCCAGAAAAAATTCCACCAGCCAGCAAAATTCAACACAAGTTTATGTATATTTATGAATACTTTATTTTTTTTACCCATAACCCACATAATATAACTCAAAATATACACGAAAAAAATTAAAATAAAATTGCACCACATTCAATCACTTGATAAACACAGCATGAAAAACATGACACTCGGGTAAAAACATATAATACACACAACAATAACACCCTACTTAACAACAGTCTTTCTGGTATGTGGCCTCGAGCGCCCAGGACAAACCAATGTAAACAAAGTCCTCTTCTGGTCCATCCTCCTCCTCACTTCCACATCGAATGTTTTCCTTGTAACTGGAGCGTCAATACCAGGTCCCAGTAATCTATAACAGTTCTATAGCATGCTCAGGGTTGCAGTCAGTGATAGGGGGTGACACAAGAAGCACAGTCATCGGGTCGTTGAGGGAGTCTGCGCCAAGACTGAACCATCAGTCATTTTTTATGTTGACTCCTCTTTCACACAGCTGTAGAGGCAGGAAGGGTCAGAATGAGGTCCATGAGGGCTAATACATTACAACAGTCTGTCCTATGTGCCCTATTGATGCTTGCCTAGGACATCTAGTCAATTCCTGGACCTCTGCTGCTGTCTGTGAGAATCTGCACAAGACATATGATCACACTATAGGCAATGATTATTTACATACACAAATGATAAATAGGTTTATTCAGCATCAGCTCACCTGTGCTTTAAGCATTGCCCACTGGTCTGGGATATATGCAGTGTCAACACCTGCACAAGAGAGTACAACACTGAAATGTTCAACGAGTTTGGCTGCTGCCTGATCACCAAAATCTGAAAGCATATTCAGACAGCTACACATCTTTGGTTGCATATGTTCTGCAGCAATCGCAAAACATTACATCTTGCTTTTCATCGTGTCGCAGCCAACCTCTTTCTTCTCCGCAGTCTGTTTTCAGCCAGCTAGAATTCCATTTCCTGCCTCTTTTTTTCTCATAATCTTTACTTTGAATCCTTAGCTCTTCTGGTAGCTTGCGCTTACTCGACTGGGGAGGCTTGGCCCCTTCAACGAAATGCCCGTGTACAAAGTGTAGACAAATTGGTGATTTGGACACAGACGATTTGACTTGGTCGACTCGTAGAACAGAGCTTGATGATTTATCATGATCAAACGAAGCCTTATTCATCCACATAAGTTCGCCGAGACCCAAACGCAACGCGCGACGCTTCGCAGCGACCGACGTTTCGCCCGTGTCATGACGTGACACGTTGACAGCACGCGTCGCATCGTGACACGCTGACCAGTTGAAAGCGCGAGCTTCTGTCACAGCTTCTCAAAAGCCGAGCCTAACCTTGGAGTCATACCTCCGTGCACCTACTTACATTATTACCTGAAACAACAACAATAAATTGGCACATCGCGGCCAACAGCGACACATGCAAAGATGAACAAGCCTCGAATACAATTCTAGCACAACAAATTCACGGCTGCTCGTGAGGGGTGTTTTTACGATTTCGGACATGGTAATGGAAGAATGATATTGTTTGAACAAAACAAAACACAGTTATATTATATATAAAAGACCAGAAATCATATGAATGAGGATGCGTCATGTAAGTATAACCGTCACATTGCTGCGTAAGTTATTTTGTGAACAAGTCGTCAGCTAAGTGAGCGACGGTATATTAGCGCCCATTTAACAAAACCAACGGGACATCCGATAAAGTCGTATAAGGTGTCCAAATCTGTATATTTAATACTACAATGAACACCAGAGACACTTTAAATAAATACTCGCTGTGTTTGGAGCGTCACTGGTGATCTCAGTCGGGGTTCGGGGCTTAAGTGCGTGTTAAATTAAAGGTCGGGCGCTTCAGAACGTGCTGCGAGCGGGCGCATCATAAAAACTTACTACAGGCAATTTGTTGACTCGCCACCCGGGCGACCAGTTTCGTAATTTCTACCCGCCAGAGCCGATTTTGACTCGCCATTGGCGGGCGGGCGGGCGTTAGTTTCGAGCCCTGCATTGCATTCAAGAGTCTACCTAAGGGCAAACAGGGCACTGAGATCCATCTGGGAATCCTAGCCCAGTGAACGGCAAGGTGCCAAAATTATGCTCAACCCAACAAAAGATCACGATTGATTCTGAGCCGATGCTTCTGTACAAATATTGATATTTGGTTTGCATTATCAATCGTATCACAGTTATTGAAGAAGCAATCCCAAGCATTATTCAAAGAATCAGTTAAAAAATGTCACACCCCCCTATGAGCATGTCTACCAATTCCTGATCTGCACTCTTGCATGCTAGTGAAGAAGTCATAGATGCTTATCTGTCCTTCCAACACCATGGCTCTCAGTGTACGCATGAAATCAAGAGTAAATGCCACTCTTGGACTAGAAGGCGTTGCTTCCCAATGTCCATATTCCAGTAAAATGACTGGTAATGGCTCACAGTGGCTCACATTCAATCCGTGTCTTTTTGCTGTGGCCAGCCATTGCCATAAGTTCTAGGGTTGCCATTTCATAAATTGAGATGCTACAATATTCAATCACAAAATACAAGCTAATTAACACAGCCTAGTTGAGTACAGTTTAACAATATAAATGTTAGGGTTTCAAGACTGAGTCTCACACAACACTGAGTTTTGTAGGCTGAATGAGCAGATTAATACGCATTACAAAACAATACCTTGACCATCTCTACTTATTTCAATTTGGGAGCCAAATGTAATAGGCTACAAAGTGCAAGGTAAACACTCCTATGCTATTCATTTTTTAAGAGAACAAACCTCAGGATTCCATTTTTCCAACTTAAGCACGAGTATTGTTCTGTGGTAACTCATCGGTTACTCATGCAATTGGCTTCATCTGGGTCAAGGGCTGTGTCAGATATGTCATGGGCCATACCTATACAGAAGCAAAATAAATTCTCAACAACTTGGTAGACATGGAATGACAATAGATTATATCAGATACATACCAAAGCATGCTAATCAGTTTTTTGCAGTGACTATTTGTTACACACAATTTTTAGGTAAGTGTCATAGGCCGAAGCCAGACCTACTGCACACCATGGAAGGGTGGCCAATTGTAAACATGTTGTGACAGGGCCGTTCTAGACTGTTTGGTAGTCTCATTAGCATCAAATGCAATGAAACATTTTGTTCCTCTAATATACTACAAATGAAGAATAGTGTTTTCGCTCAATACCATTTTGTTATCCTTGGGGATTTTATAGTAACAATCATAGTTCGCGGCCATGAAAGTGGTGTCATGATTTATGTACCTAAGAAAGAATTGTCGCACTGCTTTATTCTTCATTCAATTGCCATCTTAATTACACCAATATGTGGAATAATGAAAGTGATAAGCAGATCCAAGTGATAATTGATCAAAACTGGATAACCCTCTGAAACATGCATCTTTTCAATTATCACTAGCATCTATATCAAGGAGACTCTACTTAACACATTGGTATGATAATCTCTAATGGTATGGTCAATTTAAAGACACTATGTACCCAGCTTACTTTCCCTGTGAAATCTTTTAACGTCAAAGCAACGGCTCCATGGTAATGGTCCTAGTCCTAGGGCGATTTCATGTTGCGACTATGTCAAAGGGAAGCGAGACTGAGTATTTGTGTATTAGGAAGTTTGGCAATATGGAATTAAACTGATACACAAGTCAATTGAACTGTTGTAGTCAATTGCATGATTCACAGATATTTGGTGTGTGAGTGAAACTGTTAACATGTCATCCCATTGAACCTTTCAACCCTGAAGTGATTATTGGAACAGCCCAATGAACTTGGTGACCTGCATCGTTAGGAAACTCTTATCTTCTCTCCATCCCGTTTCGCTTGAGAAATACGGCAGACTCAAATTGTCATGAAACTCAAAATGCGACAAAGCGGGTATTATTCGAGGAGATACTCTCACCTGGGTAAAAACGTTAGGAAACTATCTGGGGAATAGGCAAGGCACTTGCCCCTGGTGTTTTGATTATCTAAAGCCACCTACAGCCAGCTACAGCGCGGATGTGAGAGATCGAATGTAGTAAAAACAGGGTAAATAGCGCGGACGCTGTCAGCTGGGTCAGAGGCCTTTGTCTATCTGGGGAATAGAACGTTTATCTTTCAACATGGCACAATCCGTTGAAAACGATTCTCTGAAGAAAACAATAATATATGTTTGAATTTCTATACCGTCATTGGGTCCTGGGGCTGTGTGAGACTTGTCACTGCTGACTCTTGACTTTTCGTTTTCATGATCGTGGCTGGGCCTGGTCCTAGACTGGAGCTCCCATGTCGCGGTTAAGCACTGGTGTTTCAACTGGATAGCACACACATCTTCCGCTCTCAAAAATGTTCACACCGTCTGGCTCGGGGTTAAGGTTGACTTCCCGCTCATGTCTCTTAGGTGCCATGATGTACTACCTGAATTAAAAAGGCTAATCCGAGCCGAAAAGGGCAAAGAAAAGTTGTTGTGAAAATGTTCCTTTCATAGCGCATGCGCAGCGCGGTACAATTGGGAGCATGCATTAATTTTTTTATTTTTTTGGTCATCGAAGTTATCGCGCCCATAAGCAAATAAAAGGGTGACAATTTTGTTCATAGTTTATTGAATAATAGTTCTTCTGAGGGTTCTATGGGTGGTGGCCTCGTTTAGGTTATAAGGAAGTGTTAACATTTTCCAAGGATCACCGACGGATGTCATCAGAAGACAACATGTCAAGAGCCGAGTCTTCAATCTTCGTAGAATTTCGCAATCATGAGAAATGTAAAATTATAAATTACTGATAGTTTAACTTGCAAGATGTAAAAAAACCCATAGATTGGCTAGATTGGCGCTTGCATTGTCCTTGTGGATATTTGGCACGACTGTAATCTTTAATCATGTTCGTGCATCCCCTCAATGTCTCAGTGAGCATCCAGTTTTGTTTCACATATTTCAAGACAAGATGGCATTAATTTCATACATATAAACCTCTTCTGTCTCCCTTGAAACGTATTTTAATATTTGTTGAAGCGTATAGTACCACTTGTGCTCGATGGGATTCGATATATCTTGATTAATCAGTCGATCATGCCTATTAAAAGGAGATTTTGAATGAATAATAGGATTTGTTAAGTTCAATATTCACAGATTAACTCATCCGTTATACTGTCTGCCAATCGACTCTCATACGGGGTTATCGTTTCACATATCATTCCCAATGAGAGTAGATTAACTTCTTATATGATATTCTATATCCTTATTTTGTTTCATATCTTAAGCATTTGTTATCCGCATATATGCGGGAAATAGAAATCGCATTGATGTACATGATTTTACGCCTACTTTTATAAGAATTTTGTATACATGATGAAAAGTACTGGTTTGTTTGTCCATACCAGGGAGGTTTATCGTATCCGTTCATGTCATCAGAAAAGTGATTTCTTGTGCGCGACCGCTGTTTTTCTGTTGACGTTCTTATACTTAACGATGACATCCATTATTTCGTAAAACAAATGGACAATAATTAAATTGACATCTGGTTCGCCCGGGCCATTTACTTACTGAATCTGTCATCGTATCAATAGGCTGACAGGAGTGTCTTCCAGTAGCCAGAGGGCGCTACTGTCATCCTATGGCATACGCATGACCGGCGACTCCCAGTATCCTATAGCATACGCTGACCCCAGTTGTATCGGGTGGGTGAACCCAGGATCATTTAGATGACTGGGCGGCAGAGTGGATGGTTGTATGGACTTGGAGCATCAAAATCCGTCTGGAACAAATGCTGCTTTACATAATTGCGCTTGAATTCAATGGTAGCCGCTGACAGGAAGATCAGTGGTTTAGGTCTACACTTAGAAACATTTGCCTGTCTTACCCCTTCGACATATATGATCTCATCAACATTATGCTTCATCATGGTATGCGTTATTTCATTTCATGTGACTATGTCCCCCCGCCTGTGAGGCTTGAAGGGGATTGGTGCGGGTATAATGGAGCCATTTTCTTTATAACCCGAATTTTTATCGATGATTAAAATCAATGTTATCGGCTGAAGGATTTGGGCCTTTTTCTCCTCATGGTGTAGTCAACTTATTTCACTCATGTCACAGCTTGATGTTCTGAATATGGCGTTCGGTAAAATGCTAGTGATTGACCCAGACAGCGGTTGTGGTGCTGTCATCATGTAGGTTTCAAAGGAATTATCTCTGTTATCAGCCAAAATGGTTGAGTTAATTTGGGTGTGTGCCTAACAGGAGTATAGAGATTACTTATTCAGCCTATGGCAAGATCACATTAGCATAAGCATATGAGGTACCAAGCCTTAGGCGACCTAGACATCAACTAACATCAGTATTGGTGGATTTTAGATGTTGAAAAGTGTTATCAAAGTGCAATCATTACTACCATATCGACTCAAAATCACCCATCTCTTGGTGGCCTCGAGAAAGCAATAATGCCGCTGCTGTGGAGCGGTTAGCTGGTAACCTAGTTTTCGTTGGCGAAGATGATTATAAGCTAATGCAGTTGGGGTCAGACGTTTGTCCCTTTTTGTCCTGGCATATCATAGTCAGTATATTGTGGTGTGACACGTGTCTGACCTATATCAGTCGTCTCTTGACAAGAGGTTCACCAGGTAAGTTGCATTCGGTGCCACCGGCAAACATCTGTGCATCTTTATTTGACTTTAGAGATAATAATAAATGAAGTCAGTGCAGATGTTCTTATGATGTGAAATGTTAATGTGGATTGAAACCCTTGATCCTCTCTGATGTAAATATATACTTATTTGGCCTAGTTCTACTGGTACTGACCTGGTTATTACAATGTTAACCACCCTGACTCGAACAACATCTTATTACAATATTGTCGCGGTAAGGCAAGGCAGGACCAAGCAAATATTCAACATGGGCTTCATTTTGACCAAAGATAAATAAAGGTTGCATACGCTTGTATGTCGTCACCACAGCCATGGATAAAAAAGGCTTAAAAGAACTCTCGGAATGCCACGCGCCAACAAGACAAATAAATAGCCGACAGAATGGCTGCTGCAAACGCGTCCACAAATAACCCCATTTTGTGGAAGGAAGTTCGTAAGAAATTTAGCGCTTGTGGAAGATACTCATGATGAGGTTTATATGTGCCGCCTTTTAGGACAAATATTATAGACTGTATAGATCCGTTTCATATAACGAGCTTGAAAACAGCGATCTTTACAGATCCATTTGTAAAGATGCCACATTATGCTGCAAAACGGGCACTTCTGATCATGTCATAAACGTTTAGCAGATCGAATCCGCAACGCAAAACTTGAAACCAGACAAACCCGATGGTAATTCTGAAATCTGTTCAGATCGTATTAAGAATGCCTGCCAATAATTGATTGTTCATATCTCATTGTTGTTTTTGCATGCATATGCTCCACCGGGTATGCTGCATTCTATGCTGATAACTATACCAAAGAATAGAAATGAATAATTAAATTATAGTGATAATTTCAGGTCCATAGCAATCAGGAGTCTTTTGGGAAAATTACTTGATACTATTATTTTAACATTCCAGAGTGACCACTAAAAACAGGCGATCTGCAATACGGTTTTAAACAGTCTTAGTGTACCACTCAATGTACGTTTGTTTTGCAAGAGATTGTTGATCACTTTGTATCGCAGGGTTAATCTTGTTTTGCAATTGTATTTGACGCATCTAAAGCGTTTCAATGTGATTATTGTAACTATTTTATTCGTTTCATTTTCGTTTTCGTGTGTGCTTTTGTTATTCTAGCTATTAATAGTGTTTCTGTACATCTGTGCTACGAAATAAAAATCATTATTATTATTATTAAAGGACTATGATATGCACAACGCATGAATAATATGACGTAATTGTATTGGATACTCGGTAATACACATATGCTTGCAGCTCACACTCTTTGTCGCCTTCATTTAGGTCGTGCTTGGTTTAAGTCTGCCATTTTACTAATGCATACGTTCTAACCAAGTTAAACCTCCTTGACGAAGTCATATCATGTTCCAGATTTTACAAATGCTATAGACAATATGCCTCTGTAGAATCTTAAATACATAAAATGCTTCTCTCCGAATTTATGTAGTCTGCAGCTGGTAATATAAAGTGATAACAACATTCTATGAATTGTAGAATTACTAATATCTATGTCGCGGACAGAATACAGCAAAGACTTGCCTTATCCTATTAGTGACTTGTTGCTCAAGAAAGCCTCTCAAAAAATTGAAATACGTCGATATACAAAGAAGCGTTACATTAATGTTCGCATCACAACACAACAGATAAGTATGCTATCCTATTAACACCTTTTCAAATTTGACAACCATACCTTCCTTACAACACTATTGACAATCTCACAAAACTTCCCATGGCGAATTATCACACATGGAGCAACACATCAGTTTGATATCATACATTCAAAAGCTCACGTTTCGGGTAATTTCATTTTTCCCCGTTAGCACTCTGGTGGAACTAAGCCTGCAAGACATAAAGTGGGTTGCAGCTATTCAGCTGTAATTCAGAGCTAACTAATTGCATTGATCCAATCCGCCGTTCTATGGTTATATAAGATAATATCACATGAATCAATCCCTGCTTGGTATTCATTAGTGCCCTTGATTGTGTTTGTCGTGTAGAGCACTTACTGAGTCTGGTCCAATCCATTTATTGCAAATATATTCTGCTAGCATCGCCAGTTCTTCTGATAAATTGTCTCGGCTCAATGATGTACATTTGAAATCGTACAAGAACTCACATTTAGTTAAAGCAATGTAATTTTCAATTAAATCACATATTATGGTACACAATATATATGTCAAAGCTGGTTGACATAAACAATGAGTTGGGCTACCTACCAGGTATGTTAAGTTGAGGTATATGGATGAGGGCGACAGCACAGGGACCAGAGACAGTGTTTGCACCGCACAATCATACACATTATGGAATATACATGCGTGCGCGCGTGTGCATATGTATATGCGAGCATGTGTATGTGCGTGTGCATAAGCAAATGGGAAATGTTTACATTATATTATGATTAACAAACCTGCGCCTGATCGTCGATGCTGATTGCATTCATCCTACACATTTGTCTCTTTGAGGATAAGAATTATTCACAACCGATTGTATGTACTGTCAGTTGTTTACGTTGACTGTAAGGGACCACACTGAAAGCAGTTAAACTAACGAACATTGGATTTATGGATGGCAAGTGATATGATTCAAGCATATTCCACTTAATCTCTCCACAAGCTGTATATTATCAGATTGCAGTTGCAAGTACCGATAGTGCCTTTGTTGTAAGTACGTCATATTTTATTTGAGGTCACCGATCTAGCATTAAGCAAACCGATAAAGCTTTTTACAATAAAGCCTACAAACATAGCCACGTTCCAACATTATCCATTCTAATGCTAGTAGCTGTCGATATATTCGCAAACGAGTTATGTCAATATAACGACATCATAGGAGTAAACACCCCCTCCCTAGATGGTTACCTTGATACACCAGGTACCGTTTTACCAACCACGTTGATGTGATAGCTTTCCCTTGGTATGCAGCATGACATAGCTGACATACATCTACCTTTAAATATATGATTCTTGGGGAAATAGTTGCATCATATTTATTGATGACCCATTGTTGTACATTTCTGGAACAATAGGTTTATACCATTAAATCGTTTTTCTATCACGATATTCGCTTTTTGCAAGCAACGATATTACTCCACACTATCGTTATTATATTCTCTTTTCATAACACGTAGCCTCAAGGGAAGTGTGATGATCAACGCACACAGATAACTACCGTTTTTGAGCAGTCATCATTACTAGGAACATTTATGGCCTAGCCTGCAATGACCTTAAACCCAAATCAGAAAAGCATCCTTATTGCATAACCTTCCAGGGAAGTGCGACGATCTACGCATAGCGATTACTGCTTTGTTTGCGATATCATCATAACTAAGAATATTTATGGCATTGTAAGCTTGTATAAGGCGACGAGGAATGGCAAATTGAGCAAAGTGTTAATTTACCCAGCCATTAATGTTCAACTTTGCTCCGTCGAAGGCGGATGTTTTAGTTGTTGCTTTTATTTTTGCTTTGACAATATACCAGGCTTTCAAAATAAAATAACTGTACCTTTTGGATGTAATTGTCAGTTATAGCGCATCTTATGAGAAATAGATACATCGATAAATGGATCATTTGTGCGGTCAAACGGAAGCCTATGTAGCCCACAGTTACCACCCCTGTTATCACAGAAGAGACGCCCGCTTATCAGGTAGACATTGAATTGAAGGAACTGATATTTACACGTCTCAGTGTAAATACTGCCGGCTGACAGCTGTCAATTCGGCCGCCGCTACTTCATGACATCGCATCATTGAGTCACAGTACACAGAGAGTAACTTAGTGAATCCCAAATATTGCAGCCATCAGCCATCATACATACATAAACAAATGAGTACCTTAGATGATATATATCCTGTATCTCAAAATACAGCACCTGTACCTGGGCTTACATCACATGAGGATATAAAATGCTTTCTCCGTGATATTGAGATTCCAATCGTTGCTTGCGCGGCCATACACAGACTATAGTGTGCTCTAAGTAGAACACAACTCGTCAGAAAAAAAGGGACCGAAAGTTCCATTCCGCTCACTTTAATCGTTTAATTATCTACGCCAATGAATACTTGATCAATAAAGCCACAGTAAACCACTCCATAATAACAGCAGTATTGCCTTATCAAGGCTACAACGAGATGACCTGGTCTCATAACTGGTATTAGTGATTAACATGATAGAGGCTGCTATCGACGAATGGGTGATTTTAAGTCGAGACAGCCTATACGATATATCTTTGATACCCCTTTATGAGCATTTTAACACTGACGATATTCAATGGCTGTTGACGTCTAGGTCACCTCGGGTGTTTAAAATGCATATACTCGTGTTATCTTGTCGAAAGCCGGATATATATACTTTGAACCGATGTCTTCCCCTGTAAGACCAACACTTTCATTAACTGAACCAAGGCCATACCACCATATATTCGATTCGTGCATACTGTAACGTTGCAAAGATAAAATTCTTATTACTTCACCATAGTTTTCATATAATCTCATTGCATAAAACGTAGCCTCATGGGAATTGCGATGATCCACGCACAAAGATTGCTGCAGTGTTTGCGCAGTCATCAATACTGGGAACATTTATGGCCTTACCTGTCGTGACCTAAAACCAAAACAAGATTGTCGTCTTGAAGATGTTGGCCAGACCCCTTACAAAATCCAGTGAACTGTTTCGAGGCAACACGGGGCAAAAGTCGGCATAAACAGATGCGTTGCATCTTTGCAAATTGCGCTAAGTCTCCCAGGACGTACGTCTGCTCTCACCAGCCAAGAAATTCTATACACGATATATCATCGACACAGGGCACTGTTCCGCAAAGGCCTCGACATTCTGCATGTGACCAAGTTGGCAGAGATACACGGCCCTCATTCTATTCAGCCGGTGAATGCAGTGGCGCTGGTGATATGCGCAGTACAATCAACAAGTCAAAACCACGGTTCAGAAAGAAGTGGCATGATCAGGTAAGAACTGATCTGGTTGGTAGAGTATCGCTTGTAAACTGAACGCACATTTGAGAGTGTTTTTCCGCTTATATTTAAAAATATCTCCTCTTTGCCATCAAAGTATACACACTTTTCACAGAAGTGAACATGCACTTAGGGGAATAACATCAGATGATTTTAAAATTAAAATAACACACGCGCAGCAAACATGAGATGTTCTAAGCGCTTTCCTTTCAGCAACGGAGGAAAATCCCCCACGCCCTACAAGCACTTGAAGCACACATGGCTGAGATTCATATCCATAATGAAACTAGACTAGATTACGGGCTGCGTCTACAAGCAGAAGGAAGCTTATTGCCAAACAGGACGTTGACATAGACGGTTTCTTGGAAACGCTCTCAGAGGAAATGAAAGCAGAATCAAATACACCCGCCCAAACTGTGGGTGGAAATGATGGATAACGCCAAGGACGAGTTTGAGGTCGATGAACATCCACAACAACTATACTTATCACCGCAGCCGACGGCAGCCAATTGAGCTCATCGCCGAAAATGGTCACGTTTGGTAGAAACCCTGCAGTTGCCCCAATCCAGGCAGGTTCATATTCATAAGGGAGTCACACAAAACCAACCAACTGTTCGGTTGTTTGTGCAGTCGTGCGAGCTGTCCTGGTGAGCTTTGTGAAACTAACTTCTGTTGAGTTCCGGTTTGACGCGCTCGTTCTCACAACCCGGCTGTCTGCTTTCTAACAGATCGTCTCGCTGTGTAAAGCGAATAATGCTGAAAGGTTCAACGTAGAACCTGAGCAGAAATTGTGCGTTACGTCGTGTGGGCCAAGGTATAAACACTTCGTCTATATAGAAGCGAATCAAAATTCATATTTGCATGTAAAGTGCAAGGCGAATAAAGTGCATACTCGAATATCGTTATGTCTCTGGGACTCAAGTCAGCAGGTAACCACTGCTATGCGATGAGTTGCGCCCACAAGAGTTCATTAGCGGATTGCAAGTTCTATTCCTTTCCCAGCAACACGTACTGGAGAAAGACTTGGAAGATAGCTGTCAACAGGCTTGCTGTTGATGAGCATGGCAGAGAAATGTATGAAAAGTTGTGGTCACCTACAAAGCATCAAAGGCTGTGCTCTTGTCACTTCTCGCTAGCTCCTAGCTCCCAAAAAATATTCGGATGGAATCATGTCAAGCAAGACTTGCTTTCCAAACGGAAATCACCTACCCGGAGAAAGACATAAAAAGTCCGAAACAGGACTATCACTGTTTTGGAGCCATCCAAAGTTTATCAACAAGATATACAGCACAAATATAAAGCCAGAAATTTATATTTGAAAACAATGCATATTTCACATTTACAATCTGTCATGATCAATGTGATTAATTGACAGTATCATATGTGTTTAAGGCAGAAGAATCCATTCAAGAGTTCTCACCAGTTGAGGAAATTGAGGCAGCTGAAGTGAGCATGAAGACTCTCTAGAACATCTTAGTGTAAAAGGCTGTGCGTTGCAATGAAATACTTTTGCATCAATTTCATTGTTCTTAGTGGTATTTGCTTATATGTTGAAAATATTTTAAAATAATGATGGTAAACAATTTGTGAACAAAGATCTGAACATTGACATTGTTACAGGGACTGTTATGTAACAGTGAATTCTGACCATGACTACATGCAAACACTGAGGGCTGGTTGTTTGGGCTTCTACATTGGGCAACCTCATTGGCACACACCCTCGATTTGAAGATATGATGAAGGAGTCCAGAAATGGAAGAAAAGAGCAAGATGTTTTAGTTTGAACCTTACCAAGGAAAACTTTTGACCTATTACATGGTATTCTATCATATGAAATATTCAGTTTTTCGCTTCCTGGAAGATAAGAGGGCCTGCTATGAGGGCAATCTAGGAATTGAAGAATTTGGACTGAAGTATCCATGTTATCTTAACACACCCTATCTCTATATTGTTATACTCCCTGATGACTCAATGATTTGGTTTGTATATAGGGTAAAGCATTACCTCCTAGTCAATTAATTCTTGGCACTAGCCAAAAGGGTCTCCAGAACCCACCGCGTGGCAGGCATTGTGGCTTACAAAAAGAGCGAATGCAGACCACCCCGGTCAACCTTCCGAATGAGACTCACTATAACTGTTCCAATACGGGCAATATGGGATGTTGAGCCCAATGGACTAATACAAAAGACCTTAACAATAAAGGCCTGCTACCAAGGCAACATGCAATAACAAAGGCTATTATTCTACGGTATATTATAAGGACTAAATAAGAAAAGTTACCCTTCAATGAATTAAACTATGGCAGGAAACGGAGTTTCACACATTTTGAAGAAACCGGGTATCAATCCCGGTACCTCTCACATGCTTGTGATTTGCCAATATTTTGATAGTAGTTTATGAACAATAGTGGTCATGTGGCAGATCCCATTCTGCTGCACAATGCTCGCGACACCAGGCATACTGATGGTTGCGAACGCAAAGGAACTGATTAGTCGTCATCCTAAATATGTTATGCATTCGATGTGGCTACACATACATGTTATGGGCTCATAATATTTGCATTATTAAATGGTGGCACTGTTCAAGATCGCGAGCGCTCAGTCACGAGGTAAAATCAACTCTCTGTATCGCTGCTTGCCAGATAAGCAGACCACTCTTTAGATACAGGTAATCAGTTAACTCTACCACGAGTATGGTGGTGGCATTTATAGGCTGTATGTAAGCTTTAAAGTTACTACAGACAACACTATACCATTTTACTGCAAGTTCAATAGACAACAAATCTTTTCGGAATTGATACATTTATCTTCGTATCTAGTGGTTGTAACATCTGCGATAAATAGAAATAACAGCCACAAAGTGCCTTATTTGGATAACCTTTTATATTGTGACGCCAAAATAAAAATAAAAGCAGTAATGACTGGGTTTAAGGGGCTGAGCCTAGATGACACGTGCTCAATGTTTGTGTCGTATTGTGTCAATCCTAAATAATTCAAATCAATTTCTATGATGCAAGGTGTACGGTATAGTCAATCAAATATGGTGCCCATACGCTACTTCAGGGTACTAATAAGCGAGTAATGGGTAGGGCGTTGTTTGATGTTTAACCACAAATCCTTTCCATGCTAATGAAATATACTGCTCAGCTATCGTGATCGTCCGCATATGTTTATCTACTTATTCATGAACCAAGAGTTGAGAGTACATCAATCAATAGTTCATTATATTTAACGCCACCCACGTAACTGGCGAAAGCGTGAACTTATCAATATCTGAACTCTGGTCGATTTATCTGGGACAAGTAATAAATCAAGAAACAGCACATGTTTTTGGTTCATGTAATAGCAACGCAGTACTGTAGCGCTTTTCTGAACGCTGGCTGGGCTATGTTAAGTAAATCAATTGCTGGAAAAGGATTGTGCTTGCATTATATCCGTTTTGTTTGTGTGTGTTGTGCTTCAACCGTCATAATTCCAACAATCACCTTGACGCAATGTATGTGGCACAATCCATAAATTATATAGGTTATACTCACTATTTTTTAACTTGAACTAAACAGCTGTCTTTTAAGCGTTCACCTATTCATAAAAGAGGGGTGGCCCATTTACCTTGGACAAATACGGTTAAGTTAAATCTTGGAGATCTATGCAAGCAGCAATACATATATTTGGCCTCTGTGATAGCGACAAAGATGGGTCAATCGTTTGCTGCCGTAAGCTATATTAGTTTTTTATGATAATCTTATTTGTAGGCTCATGTTTATTCATCTCCTTCGATGACATTCTATGACATTCTAGCAACATTGGCTGTGTTAATAAGAAAAGTTATATTTGAACGAGTAAAACAATTGGTCATACACAAATATAATATAACTGTACGGCAAAGGCTATAATCAGATATTGTAGGGTAAATATAAGTTCATTGTATTGATTTCTCACAACTCTTGCCATTAAAGCAAGTAATGAAAATAACAATTGTTTGTGATTGTATGCAAGTCGCTATTGTCAATGAACAACAAGAGTTGTAGAAATGGGAGACACTGAGGCAATGATGCTAGTGTGAATGTGTTCATGCACTTCATTTGTCAGCTGAATTTACAGCTGTTTCGAAAGCACCAGCATTGGTAGATGTATGTCAGTTATGTCATGCTGCATACCAAGGGAAAACTATCACATCAACGTGGTTGGTAAAACGGTACTGGTGTATCAAGGCAACCATCTAGGGAGGGGGTGTTTACTCCTATGATGTCATTATATTGACAAGAATATATAGGCAGTTTTACATTGCTAAAATTAACATGGATTATGTTGCAATGTGGCCACTCTATGGATGGCTTTGATGTAATAAGCTTTATCAATTTCCATAATGCAAGTGGAATATACTTAAGTCATATCATTTGTCATCCGCCAATGCAATGTTCGTTCGTTTATCTGCTTTCCAGTGTTGTTCCCTACGGTGAACAAATCCATTGAACAGTGCATACAACGGTAAGATAATAGAGCCTATTATAAATGATATCAGACACAAATATGCTGGCTGAATGCAACTAGTCATCAGCGAGCATGCGAAGTGACTACCTCAATATACAACAATTAATGCCGGCTTGCATTATTAACGAATTTATTACAAGGTAATGTAAACAATGGCCATATGCTTTAGCACAAACACATGCTCGCATACACACACATACACACGCGTGCGCGTGCACGCACACGCGCATGCATACATTTACATGATGTGTATGATTGTGCGGTACAAACTCACTCACTGGTCCCTGTTTTGTCGCCCTCGCCAATAAACCTCACCTTAACATATCTTGTGAGTAGCGAAATACATTGTTTATAACAACCAGCTTTGCATAGTTTACCTTTTGTAAACAATGAATTGAAACGGTTGGGGCATTGCCACGTAAAGACTCTCAACAAACATGTTTCCATGAAAATAGATGTATCAACAGGTAAATTGAAAAGTGTATGCTTTAATTGAATGTGAGTTCTTGTACGATTTCAAATGTACAAAACTGAGGCAGTGACTAGTGACATAAAACGTGCTGTTTAAGCCCCAGCCGCGACTATTCATCTGAAGAACTGGCAGAATATATTTGCAATTAATGGATTGGATTAGTCTCAATGAGTGCTCTACCCGACCAACACAATCAACGGCACTAATGAATACCAAGCAGGGATTTATTCATATGCTATTATCTTGTATAACCGTACAACGGCTGATTGGACCAATGCAATTAGTTTGCTCTGAATTACAGCTGAATAGCTCCAATCCACGTGTTGTCTTGCAGGCTCATTTTCACCAGAGTGTGTACGGGAAAAATAACAGTACGTGAAAAGTGAGCAGTAAATAGTCTTGGCTGTCTTGTGCTAATAGTACAAAGCAGGTCTATGCGTCACATGCTGCGTTCTTGTACGGGATATAGATATTAGTTATTCTAAAAGTCATGGAATTTTGTTACTCACATAACCAGCTGTCGACTACATAAATATTGATGAAAGCATTTGGTGTATCGAAGATGCTTCATAGGCATACAGTCTGTAGCATTAATGGAATCTGGAACATAAGAAAACCCCATCAAGGTGGTTTTACTTAGTTAGAACGTATGCATTAATAAAATGGTAGACTTGAACCAAGCGCGACCTAAATATGAAGGAGAAAAAGAGTGTGAGCTACAAACATAAATGTATTATTGAGTATCCAATATAACTTTTTCCTGTTTTGAGCAGATCATAGTCCTTGAATGATAATTATGAATTATATATGGTAGTGGCGACGACATATAACCGTATGCATTGATTAATTTTTGGTTACAATGATGCACACCTTGACATATTTGCATAGTCGATCAGTTCTATAACTTTTATATTCCTCTTTACAAATTCAGATGAAATAAGTCCTCCAGTAGTCAAGGGGTATAAACACAGCAGTTTGGGTAGAACGAGAAATGCAACATAGAACTAATCGCCAGTTGGATTAACCCCGGACTTTTTATGCTGAACAAAAAACAACTTACATCGAAGATGTACAGTAATATGCCGCCAAAGCCGTACAGTACGCGTGAATTGGCGATATTGTGATAGTAATGACCTAATCAATAACGCTGGTGTGGCGACATCATCCTGCCGATTACGATACAAGATATCCCTCGATACTTAATATGTTAAAGCAGATATATGTTAATATATGCGTTATCTAACTGGCACATGCTCCCAATTTCCGTGGAGATATCAGTTGATTTTGAAAGACAATACAATGGCAACAAGAGCATCTTGCATCGCACAAATGATCACGCTGATTTCGTTCTGTCCACTCATTGCTGTCCGTATCCAATGGTTGGAACTCTTCTCTGCAAAGGCAGTCAGCTAACATTTGTTCTTCCGGCTAGATGGTTAAAGTCAGGTCCTTTAATTGTGTCGGTTTTAATGCATTCCCAGATGAGTAATATTTGCAGGTATGTTATTTCCGCAGAACGAAGACGAAAAAAAAGACGTCTAGTTTAGTTATGAAATTATCTCTGCAACCCATGCAACAAGGATAAATGACAATAGGTGAGGAAATGGTTTTCTCTCACGTTCGCTCAATAATCAAAACAATATGATCAAAATTGGACATTGCGTCCTTGCAATGTTACAGGTTGCATATGAGGACCAGTATATGGATGAACGTCTTTAAAGTTTGCTCGTTGGGTGACAGCGATTACGTTCACTAATGTAAAATATACATGTTGGATCAAGCAAAGCAACCCATATATATGGAATGCTAAAATGATGGCCACCCAATAATTTATGGAGATGGGTGATCAGGGCCGTTAGGTCAATGGGTATCCTGCCAATGGCCTGCAATCAGATTTGCTCGCCTTGTCCTGATGAATAGACCACTTCACCGGAACATAATGGCTAAGGTTGAAAGTTTAATGGCAATGGACGACCAGATCCAGCAATGGACGGGCTGGTCCACAAGCACTGTCATCAATATTGAAGGCATACACTGAGAGATAACCATCTTGCTTCGTATCAGTAAGTTCGATGGTTACAGGTTATCAATAATAGAGTATTCCTTAAGTTCACGCCGGTTATTCAATGGTGCAATGATATTTAGCCTGCTTTCAACAATATTTCCAAACAATGTTTAAATGCTTTCTATAATATTTCTAAGCATTTGTGCTATATACTCATCAAACCTTAATCCTCTATCGTCAAAAATACTCAAAACCCGTAACTTCATTTGATCATTGTTGTGCGAAATATTGCAAGATATTATTGCCACCCGCCTAACAGCCCCAAAGTGAGCTTGCTATGGATCTAAGCGATAAACTGTGAAATTAACTGCATTAGTTGTTATCAATTGTTTGCGCAAACTTGTTTGCGGATCATTGAATTTCATGGTTCACATAATTTGTCTTTCTGTTTTACTGACATATAAATCAACTACTGCTGGCCCATATGCACTTCACACTCACGCGTCTTAGTAAACAATGACGGGATGATCTGTCAAAGACAATCAATGGATGCTCTTCTGTGTGACGTTTGATTATGGGCCATTCATCAAAGCGTTGTATTTGATGTAAGAAACCAAGTTTGATGATGAGCATCAAAGTCTACCAACATGCCATATCGATTTTTAGCATCTGTGAATATGATTTAGTCAGGTCATGACTTCTTAAAAAAGTGTACAGGGGAATAGATGATAGATTTTGATCTGTAAAATGGTTAGATAAGCCAGTTGCTATGCCTTGAATGGTCAGTTTATATGATGATTCCACAATTGCCACACCTTTACTAATCATTTAGTGATATTCGATGAAGTGTACTGACAAGTGCTTCCATTTTACCGAATTTCCCATTGAGACTACCAACAAAAATCATATTCAAAGCGTAACGTCTTGATGATAAACAACACAATGACAGTATTATATTATCTCTACGGTCTGCCATCCTGTCTTGCCTTACCGTGACAAGAATGTAATAAGATATTGTTCCAAAGAGGCGGAAAATATAATATATAATTACTCTACTCGCTGCAGGAAGAATTCTGGAGTATCGTAATCAGCCGTAGATAATGACACCTAGCTCGTCGTGGTCAAGGACAATGCATTCCTTGTGCATTTGACACAACCCCCTCTTGGTGTTTTCAGTCATCGTTAACATCTCTTTCGTTGTAGGACGGAAATCTGCTTCACGAAGCAACATATTAAATTACCTCTCAAGCTTTGATAGATACAATTTCGTTATCGCTCTCAATAATTGTTCCTTAGAGAACTACCATATAAGGGCCAATATTTGACTTGGCATGTACCCCATAAGTGAAATATAATCGCCTGCTGATTTACATCACATCACAGTACATCAGTCAAGAGAAATATCGGCAAAATCAATATTCCCCTTGTACGCCATAAGGATAATGGCAAAATGGCCTTGTCATGAGAAATACGATTGCGCTTAATATGATGGAGGTTTATGTCGAAGTGGTATACAAATCAGCCACGAAACAAGTTTAGTGATATAGCTTCCATTAAGATACTGTTAATTGGATCATTACTTGACATCAACGGCACAAATTGCACATAAATCTAGATTGAGGAAAGCGGGATAACTATGCGTCGCCACATGTGTGCATACCATATGTGAGAGACAAGTGAATTCTTGCTTGTTTTCGGACGCCTCTTGTTCAATTTATTGACTGTTGATCATAGTAAATAAAAAAGCTGCTTTGAGGTCAGCATTCGCCGTTGTTGTTCGTCTCAATTGTTCCAATTTGTAGCCACCATCAGGTAGAAGTTTCGATGGCATTAACGTGTATCTAAACATAATTCGTTGTGTTAATCACGGTAAATATCTACTTTAGAGACGTAATGCATAATGTATTAGACATTAAATAGGCAATTAAGCTGTCTAGCTTTTTTCGGTGTTGTTCAAACTCTGATATTGCAATCCCACTTCATTCAGAAGCTCATGTCAACCTCTAAGAGGTTCTTTCCAATGTCACACTAGGACAGTTCTCTAATAACCAGGTCTATATAAATAATAACTAGATATCATAAGTTAGAAAGGGCCGAATCAGTTTATATCTACATCATAAAAGGTTAAGGGTTTCAATCCACATTAACATTTCACTTCACAGGACATCTGCACTGGCTTCATTTATTATTATCTCAAAAGTCACTAGATGCTGTAGGGCAAATAATGATGCACAGATGTTTGCCGGAGACACAAGGTAGCTAACCGGGTGGACTTTTTGTCCAGAGACAACTGATGTAGGTTAGCCTCGAACTTTCCACCATGCGCAGATGGAACATCTGCACGATGTGAACCAGTCGAAAGTATTAGATTTAAGCGCAACTTTTTAGCTTCAAATATCTCCATGATGTCGTCAATATAACTTTTTCCTGTTTTGAACCAGCAAACTGTAAATTTCCTTGTTCTAACACAAATATTTACCATATATTAGAAGAACATTAATCCAAGCCCCATGCTGACTTTTAATTATCTTCGCCAATGAATACATGGGAGAGTTAAGGCGACTAAGTGGCGACCTGGTCATATCAAATCAACTAGCACTTAGCCAAGCGGAGGCTGCTGCTGAAGAGTAACGGGTGATTTTGATTCGAGGTACCTGAAGCTAGTACTTTTTGGGGGGTACGGCAGGAGAGTGAACAAGTAACAGCGCGTACGTTGGATGCAGCAATCCCTTATGCCCTACTCGATAAGGGTAGGTGGGGTGGGAACAGAATATATAGAAACTAATCAGGCCATGTGCGTCAGCTGGCGGTTACCGAACTCTACAGCTTAGCGATGAAGCACCCTAGCTGCATTTTATCATATTTTGACGATGTTTCTCCTGTGTACCCGCCATAGTTGCTGTGGTCAGTGCTTCTGACCCCAAGAGATCTCCATATCGACTCAAAGATAAGTCTGACTAACATCATGTTCGTGAGGTTATGCTACCCACGTTGCGCTAGTTGCAATGGGCTGTCAATGGGCAATGTGAGCGCATTGATTTTTGGTTCTAATTATCAACCTTGTGCGTTGAACAAGTTAATTTAATATGTAAAGTTTCCACTTATTCGATCATTGTTGAAAAATAGTTGAACTGAGAGACAGTGAAACATCGAAATTAAGTGATGGTATAAAGATCCAGAGGTCGTTTAATTCGCATACAGACAAACATGTTGCATCAATACTCTAGGGTCGGCGATATCAAGACTAAAGGTCACCAGTTGTTGAAACAGAATGGATCATAAATAACGCGCTTTAAGCGAGATTGTCTGAGATCCAGGTGCACCCCATATTGCTACGCCTCATTCTCCTTATATACCCCAACTGTGTGGGTACTTTCGGGGCGCGCTATTAGATTTAGCTTCTGAATAAAACAGCCTTGAACTGATCCTTTTAAGCTGCAATGTAGATGTGTGTATCATATTAAAAGTCACATCGCCGCAGTCTGCCACAACTTCCATTTAAATCCGCCAGATGTGAGCGTTTATACTGACAGAAATCGGACAGCGGATTTTGAGTCCTAAGTTTAATAAAAATTACAATTACAAGTTCAGTTGTCTTTTAAAAGCCTCGTTCGTTCTCGTTTGGTAACATTTATGACTGGTATGGTATGTTAGGTTGTCTGTTAAAGCATGTAATTAAAGCGCATTCATACATGCCAACTCAATATCATCCTTTCCCTTCGACAGTAGTCCCCATCATGCCAACCACTTCTTTCATTAATTTGACCAGCCTTGAGGGAGCAATAATTCTGCTAAAGTGGAGCCGTTTTACTGTGGCTTTATGAACCGAGTGTTCACTGGTGAAGATGATTAGAAGCCAATGTAGTCGGCGTAAAACTTTCGTCCCTTTACTTCTTTATATATAATGGTCTGAATATGGCGCCACAAAGTGTATTTATGACAGAGCACTGGTAATTTATCAAGCATTTATTTTCATCATTCTGTAATATCCAGTCACATCGAATATATATAAAGTAAAGAGTTATTTCAGCTGAATGACTCCATCCTCATCTGTTGTTGTTCTATGTCTCAAGATGCGATGTAATGGAACAAGGGCAGTTTGTTCTTACATCTTTTGCTATTTAAGGACAAAGTCATGCCATTTAAATACAAGTTTAACGACCCAAACGTTTGTTCAAATTTGATGCGTTGTTCCTCGTATCTATTGGTCATAACATGATATACTGTTATATTGTCAAACCAAAATAAAAACAGCAAGTAGGGTCAGCGATGGAACGATGTTGCACGTTAATTTGCATTTATTTGCATAAAGTGGTACGGGTGAATCAAAGCAAGAATCTTGGGCGCATAATGTTTATGCAAATGATGTCAAGACTTGTGGAGGAATATAACATCAGGTGCACTGTGGTTAAATTCGTATGGATAATATTTCAAAGTGGTTTTACTTTAAATGACTTTGATGTTAGAAGCATCATCAGTGTACAGCTTCCCAGGATGAAGTACTGCATGTGTTGAACACTGCATATTGCGGTTCCCGAATTGTTCTTGTGCAAAATATGATTAGAGACAAATGTGGTGGATGAGTGAATGCAGTCGTCTGTGATAATGGAAAGGTCATTCGTGCAGATGCAGGGTGACACATTAAACATGCAACAATTATCGTCTGTGAGCTTGTTATACTGGTTGATAACAACGTTCCATGGATTATGTATATATTGTGCATCAGCTAGTGCATATGACCTGGACAAATAAAGTTTTATTAGTGTCTTGCTGTTGAAGACATTCTGTCTAAAAGGATAAATTCCAAGATAAGATTCGTTATATTAATGTTTCGGTTGACATCCCTGAGACAATGGAACGCATGGGGCAATTGTGTGGTTTAACATAATTATTTATTTGGTGATATATGACGTATCTGATATGTCATAACTGTTATTTTTGTGACATATGATATAACCATGCTTTACTACTACCACTTTGCCCAATTTCAACCCTTTATCTTCTTATAATTTTTTTGTTATATTTCAAGGCCTGACTATTTCCCATGACAGCATGATTAAACCAACAATTTAACACCTTTCCCTCAATATTTCAGTAGTCATTGAATGTTCTGCGCCACTTGAGATATTTGGATAACAAACCATATTGATTTAATTCATAATGTTTCTCTCAAGAGTCATTATTATAACTAGAAACCAATGACGGAAAGTTCATCTAAATAAAACGAGTACATAAGCGGTTGCAGAATTTGGGAGTAGTGGTTTTGCTTTATTTTGCGCGATCGTTCCTGATGTAAGCTAACTTGCGCGGCTGTATACCTAAACCCGATTGAGGCACAGTGCAGTTTGGCCACACATATCAATGGTTGCTGCATTTGCCGCATTTCGCATTATATGTAATTCATCCTGGAGGTAGTGTTCAGCTATGGCAACATTAAACGAGAGCACTGGAGTGCAAATTAGCGGCTGCACACTATTGTTCCAGCTAAACTATACCGAAATAACCCCTACTCGGCAGGTGTGTGAACACACCTTCCATGTTCAGTAAATAAGTCAAATTATAACTTATGACAAAGAAAATTATGAGCTAGCAGTATCATCTATATCCGTATTAATAGCAATGAATCTTCATTGATAACAGGGTTAGATGTCACATGTGAAGGTTCGCATTAACTGTGCTTTCCAGTTGCTATTATACTTGCTTATTTACAAAATTGTATTAATCTACCAAGCATCCAGGTGGGTCTGCAGCCAATATAGCCAGTTGATGAATAATAAGAAAATGTTAAAACCAAAGAAACAAACACCGCAGGGAGCTCATTGGAGGCGTTAATTAGGTTGGTCAAACATTGCAAATATTGAGACTAATCCAATCCATTAAAATACAAACAAATTTTGCCCGTATCGCTTGTCGTATCGTCGCGACAGCACGAGCAATGCACTCGTCAGACTCCATCGTTAAGCTATTGACACAACGAATGGAATTTACCTCGTTTAAAACAATTTTGGATGCACATGCAGTTAAAGCTATTGTTTGGATTGTTAAGACTCATGTGTCAATGATTCCATAACCGCCTCACAACCTTTGGCTATTGGGGCACAATTATAAGGAAGACGACGCAAAGCAATGGACGCAAATAACAAGTTAGCGGCAGTTCATTCTGTTGATTTTCAAATAACTGTGACCATTTCCTATATGATTCTGAATATCGCACGAACAATGCCAATCCATGAGGCCGTTGTTACTCATAAATATCCCGATGTCGTAACAGCAATATATAGTTATTGGCTCCCTTATAAAAATATATTATATTTTCTTCTTCGCTCGCAACAGAGGGAGTCTGTGTGTCTTGACTGAACCGATATTTGTTCTGTAGATAAATCAGCAACTGCCGATGCACTTTATCCAGCCGTCGTGCCCTCAGACAATTTCCACGGTAGTTTGCTACCTAACATCACTACCTCATCTGTATGTCTAATGCCGAGCTATTGGTCATACACAACATGTTAGCGATAGAATAGGGGGCAGTGGAAGTGTTTGTTTACGCCCATTAGACAATGATAGGGGACAGTGGAAGTGTTTGCTTACGCCCATTAGACAATGATAGCGGACAGTGGAAGTGTTGGTTTACGCCCATTAGACAATAGGGGACAGTGGAAGTGTTTGTTTAGGCCCATTAGACAATAGGGGACAGTGGAAGTGTTTGTTTACGCCCATTAGACAATGATAGGGGACAGTGGAAGTGTTTGTTTACGCCCATTAGACAATAGGAGACAGTGGAAGTGTTTGTTTACGCCCATTAGACAATAGGGGACAGTGGAAGTGTTTGTTTACGCCCATTAGACAATGATAGGGGACAGGGGAAGTGTTTGTTAAGGCCCATTAGACAATGATAGGGGACAGTGGAAGTGTTTGTTTACGCCCATTAGACAATGATAGGGGACAGTGGAAGTGTTTGTTAAGGCCCATTAGACAATGATAGGGGACAGTGGAAGTGTTTGTTTACGCCCATTAGACAATGATAGGGGACAGTGGAAGTGTTTGTTTACGCCCATTAGACAATAGGGGACAATGGAAGTGTTTGTTTAGGCCCATTAGACAATGATAGGGGACAGTGGAAGTGTTTGTTTACGCCCATTAGACAATAGGGGCCAGTGGAAGTGTTTGTTTACGCCCATTAGACAATGATAGGGGACAGTGGAAGTGTTTGTTTACGCCCATTAGACAATGATAGGGGACAGTGGAAGTGTTTGTTTACGCCCATTAGACAATGATAGAGGACAGTGGAAGTGTTTGTTTAGGCCCATTAGACAATGATAGGGGACAGTGGAAGTGTTTGTTTAGGCCCATTAGACAATGATAGGGGACAGTGGAAGTGTTTGTTTAGGCCCATTAGACAATGATAGGGGACAGTGGAAGTGTTTGTTTACGCCCATTAGACAATGGTAAACCTCTCATCATCAACATAGATGACATTGCAAGCCTCAAAACATAACTTCTCTTGTAACTGCACTTTAACATCCAAATAATCAGCGCATGCAAATAAATTTTCTTGAACAATTATTGTTGACGGCAAATGTTTGTATACAAAAGAAACATGGCGAGACACTCTGTCTCCCCTTCTTAGTAATTACCTTTACCGAGGATGCAGTTACGACTATACAATGACTTTTTGTTGGATCAAACTTTTAATAGATTTCCTAGAATATTGCATCTGTTAATTGCAACTGCACATAAATGAACAATATGTGCTGATTGATGCGACCAAACCATCTAAGGTTCACAGTACTGTGTGTGTCATTACGTTAGTGATATCAGGCTGACTAAGCACTGTGCCATCATAATGTAACAAGTGAGCATGTAAAGCCCGTACGTATTATTATGTATATTTGTTTTACGTGATCATCCGAGTCACAAGTAACCAGTCGGGTTGTCACAACTTGGAGTCGAACCCACAGCCTGTGGGTCGAAAGGCGAGGCTGTGAACCACCATGCCATTGGGACTGGCTACCATTTCATTGGTCCGGAGTGCAGATTATCTAGTTGCATACGAATAACAACGACAAGCTTTAACTTTGCAACATTTTACTCCACTATGCAGTCATAATTACTAACTACTTCAACTGACTCAACTGAAACGGGATACCAATTGGTTTAAGAATAGAACATGATAACACAATACCGCAGAAGATTGCCACGGATGGTAGTGTCTCTGATATTGCACTAGTAGTACCATACAATTTGAATGGCTGCATTAAAAATCCAATGGCTCAAATTGCAACAGTTGGAACTGGAAATAACGCACTGATGACACTATTAGCTTTTCCGTGATATTTACAACCCTATGGTTTCCTTGTTATGTCATAAATTTACTATACGGCGAAATTGATATGCAAGGACGAAAAGGGACAAACGTCTGACCCCAACTGAATTAGCTTATAATCATCTTTGCCAACATAAACGAGGTTACCAGGTAATCGCTCCACTGCAGCGGCATTATTGCTTTCCTAAGGCCACCAAGAGATGGCTTTGTCACATAAGAGGAAACAGTGATTAGCTTGATGGAGGCTGCTGTCGGGGTGAGACGGGTGATTTTGAGTTGATATGGCAGTAACGATTGCACTTTGAAAACACGTTTCAACATCTGAAATCCACCAATTATGATGTTTGTTGATGTCTAGGTCGCCCCAGGCTTGGTGCCTCATATGCTTATGCTAATGTGATCTTGTCATAGGCTGCATATGTAACCTATATACTCCTGTTAGGCACACACCACATTATCTCAACCATCTTATTTCAGCTGATAACAGTAATAATTCATTTGAATCAACCTCATGATGATAACGCCACAACTGTCCTCTGGGCCAATCACTCACTAGAGTGAAATTAGTTGGATACACCTCAGGGAGAAAAAGCCCCAAAGCCTTAAACCGATAACATTGATTTTAATCATCAATAAATACTCGGTTTATAATAAAATGGCTCCATTATACCTGCACCAATCTCCTTCAAGCCTCACACTAGGTAACATAGTCACATGCAATGAAATAACGGTTACCATGATAAAACATAATGTTGATGAGAACATATTTGACGAGGGGACAAGCAAATACTTCTATGTTTCGACCTGAACCACCGATCTTCCTGCCAGTGACTACCATTGGATTCAAGCGCAATTATTGAAAGCAACGTTAGTTCAAGACGGGTTTTGGTGCTCCAAGTCCATACAACCATCCACTCTGCCGCCTAGTCATCCAAATGATCATCAGTTCACAAACGAACATGACGAATTTCTGGCGCTTGTATATGTACAGCGATATAATTGTTGTCATTAGTTATGATTAATACAAGTTGGGTTGACAAAGCCACAAAACCCTTGCGCTAGGGTCCGTCCAATATTATCAAACCATCAAATGGTTTTAGACACTATACAGGCCTCCCCAAATGAACTGAACTCTATTTTCTGCATCGCATAGCATATTCTTTTTGCTTTGTTGAATTTCTCTAACTCCGGAAATACAATCACACATAAGATGGTCAGACCGCTACAATCGCGAGGAGTTGGCCATGGCGCTCGACACACACGATATGGATTCAATCCCTCGTTATAACTGGTTGCCAGTGATGATCATCATACTTGGCTGTCCATCTGTAGGAGGGGATGTACGCGATCAAAGGGCTCACGGGTAACGTGCTGGATCTTTGTCTAATTTAATCAGAAATGTAACTTATCTGCTATGGCATTGAAGGCTATAAGTTTAATAATGCTAATAAATTTACTACACAGACCATATAGTAATATGTTTCATTGCTACATACCCAGCTCTCTGCAGATGGATTTTAAGCTTGAGCCCGCCATCAAGCAATACTGGCGTGTACACAATGGTCGCAAAATGATAATACAACATTCATTGTTGATGCATTCATTAACAATTTTTGCTTCTTTCGGTATCATTTTTATTCTAACCGAATCAATTGAATTGCATATCCTTGGTACAAAGAGTAACTAAACTAGCTTTTGTAAGCAACTACAAATAACATAACTACGGACGACATAAAATGCAACATTTTACAGTTCTTTGGTGTTCTATTAAATGTCAAATACATGCTCATTGGAGAGGTACATTGTCCTCCAACAAGCACGACAGAGTTAACCCCTACTTACTCAGGAGTACATCCAACGGAATTTAAAACCACTTGCAAACGTATTGTGTCAGACACCGCGTAAAAGTAGGAGGCTGTTGCAGCTTCTCGATTTGGGCCAATGCATGTTTGCAGATAAAGGTTAATAGTACTTCATCTCCCGAATATGGACCTAACACATACCGGCGAAGGTGTCCGGCACATTACATAAGCAAACAAGTGTCTGGAACTACCATGTGAAATAGGTTAATGTTTTATTGTCCCTAAAGGGGTAGCATGATCAATGTAAATATACCATATGGCGAAATGTTCTGACTATAATACATCAGGAAGAAAAGAAACAAAGGTTTGATCGACATCGCCAAAGAACACTAGGTTCCTAGCTCTCCACTGTAGCAGCATTATTGCTTTCTCGAGGCTACTAAGAGGTGGCCCTGTCACATAAAAGGAAACAGTGATTAGCATGATCTATGCTACTGTCGAACCGTAATGGGTGATTTTGAGTCGAGATTGCGCTTTGATAACACCTTTCAACATCTGAACTCCGCCAGTATTGATGTTCGTTGATGTCTAGGTCACATGAAATGGAATAACACTTACCAGGATGTAGCGTACTTCAGAGGATAAATTGGTCGTTTCAGTTGAGGGGGAAAGTTAGGCACAAAGCGCGAATTGGCTCTCTAGTTCTGGCAGTGGGAAGTCACAAATAAGCAAATTCACCATATCTTCCTGTCACCAGATCTTCCCGTCAACGGATGCTCCTGAATTAAAGCGCAATTATTGAACGCACAGTGTGTTAAAGACGGGTTGCGGTGCTATAATGCCACGCAACCGTCCGGTCTGTCGCCCAGTTATCTGAATTATCATACACATCTTTCCAATTTATGGCGCTTGCTATATATATCTATATATATATATATATATATATATATATAGAGAGATAGATAGAGATAGAGAGATATAGAGAGAGAGAGATATAGAGAGAGAGATAGAGAGATAGATATATATATAGGAGAGATATAGATAGATAGATATAGATAGATATATATAGATGACAGAGATATATAGATATATATATAGAGGAGATATATATATTTATATATATAGATAGACATATATATATATATACATATATATCTATAGTATATATATATATATATATATATTTATCATAGATAATGAAAACCATTATATCGTTATATGTATACATATATAGATAGATATATAAATATATATATATATCTCTAGATATATTTATATATATATCTATATATATATATATATATATATATATATATATATATATATATATATATATATATATATATATATATATATATATATATATATATATATATATATATATATATATATATATGTATATATATATATATGGGGGTCCATAATGGAATGGGATGAACTCGATCAAATGGCTCACAGGCGTGCTAGATCTTTGTCTAATTTCTACATAAAAGTAACCGTGTCTACTTTAGCCTTAAAGGCTACAATTGTAACCACAAAGTATTTAAGAATTTGATTTATAGCTAAATATCTAGCCCTCTGCAGATGAAACGACCAACACATGATACAATACAGGCAGTAACTCAATAGTCGTAAGAGAACCAAATAACACTCTCGGTTGATGCATTGATTGGCGACGTTAGGATGCTTCTATTGGTATTGCTTCCATTTGATCCGAATCAATTGTGTTGCATTTCCTCGGTACAAGGAATAACGATGATAGCTTGTTTTAGTAACTACAATTTATTTCACTAAAGACGGCGTGAAGTGCAACTGTTTACAATTCTATATTCACAAGCGCGATCGAACATCCAAAAAATCCAACAGAATAAACAATTCCTTTCAACGTTTTTATTGACGGACACCACCTTAAAGGGATGGTGCTTACCCTCCTTAGGCGCCAGAGCGTCATCGTACATATGGGTTAAAAGTCCTTCATCTCCCGGATATGGACTAAGTACATACCGGCACTGGTCTCCAGGATATTACGCCATCAAATATGGGACTTGAATTATCATGGTAGGTAGGTGAATATATCATTTACCCTAGATGTGTAGTACCTTGCCGTTTATATGCTTGATCAATGCACTGCTCTCTAGCCCAGTAGTTTAAGGGGTGCCATAGCAGTGATATTTCCATGGGGTTTATTTCTTCTCACAAAGTAATGGCGCTCATCGGTGAAGCCGCTTATATAGGAAATATGAATATAGCGTCTGAGGTAGAGAACGCGATTCGCTTAACACATGCCCATGGTATTAGATTTGGTCGATAGCATAGTGAATCATATACAATATCTCACCACCGTTAGTTGGCTATCGCATCGAGATTGCACTATCGATCATACACCCTAACAATTGATACAGTATACCATGCCTTCGCTGCAAAGTATTTTGTCTGCTACAAGGCTAATCAAAACTTTGTATCAGCATTTCATGTAGAAAGCACACAGTAGTCAGGACCCAGAATACATATCATATAATTGCAAATATATGATATACTGATTGATTGTGATTACAATTTCAACACAATTATGTACGATTGGCATCCACTATTAGCTGAGGGGGAAACGCCTGCCAATTTTAAAGTAGTCTATTGATAGGCAGTGAAAATTATGGATTTGTGCGTTTCTTGCAGTTTAACGCCTTTAAAACTCTTGATTGATCTGCTACCCTTTACACCGGTTGCAGGTAACACGAATACTGTGTGCAGTAAAAGGTACACTTAACATGATATTAGACTATGCCACTCGTATGTCAGACAAATTCACTCACGAATACTATGGGTCACCGATAGATGTCATTGTAGCTGTCAATGCGCAGAGTTTGATGTTAATCGAGAGATTTATGCTCACCCACAGTCGCTATCGGCTGCTGTTGTTTGAGGTCTTTCAACAATGTAGGAAGTGATTCAATCAACTTATGCACAGCGTCACCAGTGCACCTAAATATGAGTTTGTGCGAATTTATCACCAGTATCGCACTACGTATGCATCATCGCCAGTAGCCTTAACGTAATGTATTGCCCACTAGGAAAATGAATAACAATCGACGATCCATTCTCATCGGGAGGAGATGGTTTACGTGGTGCTGTACATTAGATGGATGTTGAAAAGGATCTCTCATGAAAAGCTTGAGTTATGATGCGTTAACACATTGCTAAGGAAGAGCAGGCCTATGGTATAGTATGAATGCATTTCTGGCCGCCGGTTTGTCTAAATCATCGATGCACTAAAGCTTCATTTGCATTTGTTGAGATTTATAGGTGAATATAAAACTTTTGCGAAATGCTAAATGTAATAGGTTATGGGGTCATTAAGTTGCATGGGTAATCACGATATTGTAGGGTCACTCTGTCCGGGCCACATTCGACGTAAACAACAAGAATTGATGGTAGGGCTCGGCAAGTTATATGATCTAGAAGCCGAACACATCGGGAGTAACGTATAAGGTTTATTCAAACAATCCCATATATAGAATTAATTAGATATTTATAAATGAAGCAGTGCATCTTTGTACTGTTCTATATTCATATTTTTGTCCGACTTTGGTCAACTGGTATATAAACACGTGTATCATATAAAGTCGTTTATGAGGTGTACATTTTGCTCTCACAAGCACGACGGAACTTAGTCCTACTTCCCTGGCAGTAAGTCCAACAGAATAAACAACCACTGTCAACATTATATTGACGGACACCACATACAAAGGATGGTGCTTGTGTTCCATTGGCGCCAGAGTGTCACTGTACATAACGACCAAGTACATACCGGCACGGGTCTCCAGGATATTACACCAGCAAATATGGGTCTGGAATTATCATGACAGATAATAGAATATTTCATTTACCCTAGATGTGTAGTACCCTGTCGTTTGTATGCTTGATCTATGCACTGTTCTCAGGTCCAGATGTCTAAAAGGGTTACATAGCAGTGATATGATTCTTCTTTTACTAAGTAATGGTGGTCATCGGTGAAGCATTCTATCCATATTTTAGGATGGGTTGAATAACCACGATGTTAGCCGTTATATAGGAAATATGAATGCAGCATCTGACGTTGAGATCGCTACATACACATGATATGCCCATCATATTAGATTCGGTCGATAGCTTAGTGAGGCATATTCAATATCTCACCACCGTTAGTTGGCTATCGCATCGAGATTGCACTATCGATCATACACCCTCATAATTGATACAGTATATCATGCCTTTGCTGCAAAGTGTTTACTCGAAATATTTTGCCCGCTACAAGGCTTATCAAACCTTTGTATCAGCATTTCATGTAGAAAGCACACAGTGGTCAGGACCCAGAATACTTATCATATAATTGCAAATATATGATATACTGATTGATTGTGATTACAATTTCAGCATAATATGTACGATTGTCGCCGGCCAATTTTAAAGTAGTCTATTGATTGGCAGTGAAAATTGTGGATTTGTGCATTGAATCCATTTCAGTCCAATCAAAAAATCCAACATTCCTAACTGCATTCCTTAACCGTGCCATCTTGCAGTTTAACGCCTTTAAATCTCTTAAATGATCTGCTTGAGTTATGCAGATTGCCAGGAAAAAGTCACCAGTTGTGGTGCTATCGTCATGTTGATTATTCAAAGTAACGGTTGTACAACGTAATGGGTTTCTTTCGACAGAGGAAGACGTGAGTACAAGGGTTACATATCCGTTATGTGGTAAGATTAAATGAACTGACGTCCATGAGGCACATAGTGCGAATGGAGTTCCTATAATTAAATGACAGTTTATGACAGACCAAGGAAACTATTGCGATGTCAATATATTGCAGACAACATTTATTGTCATCGTTTTGTTATGTGCATGTGTTGTATTGTGAGGTGCATAGATATAGTATCCAGGAAAGTTAGTTGGTTAGGTTGGATGGCTCTTTCGCGTTAATATTTCAGTCTCGAAAAAACGACAGTTTGTTGTGACTTAGTTTGCTTCATATACATTCACGAGGAAAAATCTTTGAAATCACTGGTTGCCAGATAAGCAGACTCCTCTTTAGTACCAGATAATAAGTTGACTATAACACGAGTATGGTGGTTCTATTTATTGACCAATCATTTCGAAATAGGTTCATTTATCATCGTATCTAGTGGTCATAAAAAATCTGCGATAAATAGAAATAAGAGCTGCGAAGTGCCTTATTTTGATAACCTTTTATATTGTGAACCAAAATAAAAACAATAGTAGTAATTCAGGGGCTATACCTAGAGGATACGTGCTCTTCGTTTGTGTCGTGTCGTGTCAGCCTAAATTATTCAAATCATTTCTATGATGCAAGGTGTGAGGTATAGTAAATCAAATATGGACCCGATGCTCTAGTTTAGCGGATTAATAAGGGAGTAATTGGTAGGGTGTTGTTTGATGATCAATAACAAAGCCCTTCCCATCTCTATAAACGAGAAACAGTACAGGTTTTTGGTTCATGTAATAGCAAAGCAGTACTTGAGCTTGTCCTAACTCTGGGTAGGCTATGTTAAGTACATCAATTGCTTGGTAAATGGATTGTGCTTGCATGATATCCGTTCTGTGTGTGTGTTATGTCGTGCTGCAACCTTCATAAATTATATAGCATATGCCCATTATTTATAACTTGACCAAAGCAACTGTCTCATAAACGCAAACGTATTCATAAAATATTGGTGGTCCATTTACCTTGGACAAATAAGGTTAAGTTAATTCTGGAAGAAGCAAGCAGCAATGCATGTATTTAGCCTCTGTGATAGCGACAAAGAAGGGTCAATCGTTTGCTGCTGTTAGCTTGGCTACATTACGTTTTGTATTATAGTCTTATTTGCAGGGTCATGTTAATTCATTTGATTGATTAATTATTGAGCAGACGCCAGTGAAAGGAGCATATTGACCTCCTACGATCGTGTTTTAGCAACATTGGATGTGTTAACAAGAAACGTTATTGTGAGTGCCCCAGTATATCACACAACTCAGACTAGTGTTGGACTGATCTCTTTATTCAATATGGACCGTCAACTATGACAGAAACACAATACAAAAAAGTACCAAACATGTGAAACTGGCAGTTTGCCTGATGGATCTAAAAAATACAGAGAATCACTTTACCTGGTCATAAATTGCCTTGAAAGAATGCATACTATCTAAACTCCAAAACTTCTGCAACTTTCATCATGTGTCTGACAATCTGACTTTAGGATCAGCTTTCAACAAACCTGGTGAGATTACTACTCAGAAACTTCACACAAAGGTTATTTTGAACAAACAATATTTCTTATGTTGCTACAGCATAATTACAAACACAAAATATCAGCTTATCTTGCTAGAATATGTTTTAATGTCCACACAAAAAGGTACTAAAAACGGGACTATTTTCCGCGCGCGCTAATACGCGCCAACGTCGTGAATCGCCCAAAAGCAATAATGTAGAAGGGAAAAGTTAGGCATAATAAACTGTGTGGCAACGGCCAGTTTACCAGTTAATCAGATATTTTAGGGTAAATATGAATTCATTGTATTGATTCCTTACAACTCTTGCCGTTAAAGCAAGTAATGAAAATAACAATCGTCTGTGTTTGTATGCAAGTCGCTATCGGCAATAAGCAACAAGAGTTGTAGAAATGGGAGACACTGAAGCGATGATGCTAGTGTGAATGTGTTCGTGCACTTCATTTGTCAGCTGTATTTACAGCTGTTTCGAAAGCACCAGCATTAGTAGATGTATGTCAGCTATGTCATGCTGCATACCAAGGGAAAACTATTACATCAACGTGGTTGGTAAAACGGTAGCCATCTAGGAAAGGAAGGTGTAAACTCCTATGATGTCGTTATATTGACAATTGTATATAGGCAGTTTAACATTAACATGGATTATGTTAGAATGTGGCCATGTTATGGGTGGCTTTAGTGTAATAAGCCTTATCAACTCCTATAATGCCAGACGTACAACAAAGGCAATCAATGTTCAGTGGCATATACCTAATCCATATAATTTTTCACTTATCCGCCAATGCAATGTTCGCTCGTGTATCTACTTTCCAGTGTTGCTCCCTACGGTAAACGAACGCCATTGAACAGTGCATACTACGGGCTGATAATAGAGCTTATCCTAAATGATATCAGACAAAAATGTGCTGGCTGAATGCAACTAGCCATCAGAATTTGTCTAATGGTGTAGAGTGACTACCTCAATATACAACCATTAATGCAGGTTTGCATTATTTACGAAATAATTACAAGGTAATGTAAACAATGGCCATGTAAACAATGATCATTTGCTTTAGCAGAAACACGCATACACATGCTCGCATATACACATATACGCACACGCAAACATTTCCATGATGTTTATATTGTGCGGTACAAGCACATTCTCTGATCCCTGTTTTATCGCCCTTGCCAATAAACCTTATCTTATCATGTCTTGTAAGTAGCCAAACACATTGTTTATAACAACCAGATTTGGACAATGTTTGAAACGGTTTTGGGCATTGCCACACAATGACTCATAACAAACAGGTTTGCTTGGAAATAGATGTATCAAAAGGTTAATTAAAAAGTGTATTGCTTTAATTGAATGTGAGTTCTTGTACGATTTCAAATGTACAAAATTGAGGCTTGACTAGTTGCATAAAGCGAGCTGTTTTGGCCCCAGCCGCGACTGTTTATTTGAAGTACTGGCGATGCTGGCAGAATATTTTTGCAATAAATGGATGGGATTAGTCTCAATAAGTGCTCTTTCCGACTAACACAACCAACGGCACTAATGAATACCAAGCAGGGATTGATTCATATGCTATTATCTTGTATAACCATACAACGGCTGAATGGACAAATGCAATTAGTTTGCTCTGAATTGCGACTGAAAAGGCTGCAATGCACGTGTTGTATTGCAGGAACAGTTTCACCAGAGTGCGTACGGGAAAAAATGGAAGTACTGGAAAAGTGAGCATTAAATAGTTTGATAGCAAACTGATGTGTTGTCCCGTATGTAATATTTCACCATGGGAATTTTTGAGAGGTTGTCAATAGTGTTGTATGGAAGGTATGACTGTGAAATTGGAAATAATGTTAATAGGAAAGGATACTTATCTGTTGTGCGTTGTTGTTACATTCTCTCGATAAGCGACCGATACTATATGTATCTCGCGCCAACCTCATGTTGCATAGTATTGCCGCAGTGTTGTGATACATTGAATCAAAGACATCAAGCGATCATTTATGTAACGCTTGCTTGCATATTGAAGTATTTCAATAGTGAGATAACTAGTAGGATAAAACAGGTCTTTGCTACACATGCTGAACGGGACGTTATTGTAAAATTCATGGAATTTTGTTATCAACTAACATAACCAGCTGCATACTACATAAATATTGACAAAAGCATCTGGTGTACCTAAGATGCTACAGAGGCATATCATCTATTGCATTTGTGGAATCTGGAACAAAACAAAACCTCATAAAGGAGGTTTAACTTAGTAAGGCCATATGCATTATAAACATGGTAGACTTGAACCAAGCACGACTTAAATATGAAGGAGAAGAAGAGTGTGAGCTACAAACATATGTATGATTGAGTACCCAATATAAAAACGTCACATTATTCGTCTTTTGAGCAGATCATAGTCCTTGAATGATAATTTTGTATTATCCATGGTTGTGGCGACGAAATATAACCGTATGCAACCTTCATTTATTTTCGGTTTAAAATAAAGCGCATCTTGAATTATTTGCATAGACGATCACTTCTTTGAATTTTATATTTCTCGTTACAAATTCTGTTGCAATAAATCCTCTAATAGTCAAGGGCTGTAAACAAAGCAGTGTTGGTAGATAACTATTGGACCGTCGTATTAACGAGAAATGTATAAGTCAGTAGAGCACTAATCTAATCGCCAGTTGGATTAACACCTGATTTTTTATGCTGAACAAAAACAACTTACATGGAAGATGTACAATAATATGCTGTCAAAGCCATACAGTACGCCTGAATTGGCGATATTGTGATATAAATGACCTAATCAATAACGCGCGTGTGGCCGGCTTCATCCTGCCGATTACAACACAAGATCTGCCTCGATACTTAATATGTTAAAGCAAACCATGTGGCGTGAAAACTATATCACAGGTTGTTAGTATATGCGTTATCTAACTGGCACATGCTCCGTTTGGTTTTGAATGACGATGCAATGGCAACAACAGCATTTTACAACGCATTAATAATCAAGCTGATTTTATTCTGTCCACTCATCGCTGTACGTCTCCAACGGTTGGAACTATACACCACAAAGGCAGCCAGCTTTCATTTGTTCTTCCAGATAGGGAGTAAAACTAAACAGGTCCTTCAATTGTGTTGGTTTCAATGCATTCCCAGATAAGAATTATTTGCAGGTATGTTATTTCCGCGACACTAATGCAGAACGAACGGGATAGAAATGACGTCTAGTTTAGTGAAGGAATTATCTCTGAAACCCGTGCATATATCTCAAGGATAAATGACGTAAGGTGAGGCAATAGTTTCCTCGCACGTCAGCTCAATAATCAAAACAATATAATAAGAAGCGTACATTGCGTCCTTGCAATGTTACAGGTTGCATATGAGGACCAGTGTATGGATGAGCGCCTTTTTATGTTTGCTCGTTTGGTAACAGCGATTACGTGCATTTAAGTAAAATATACATATTTGATTAAACAAAGCAACCCATATATATGGAATGATGAAATGATGGCCACCCAAAAACTTATAATGATGGGTGGTCAGGACCGTTAGGTCCTTAGGTACCCTACCAATGGCCTGCAATCAGATTTGCACGCCCTGTACCTGATTAATAGGCCATTCTACCGGAACATAATGGCTAAGAGTCAAATGCAATGGCAATGGACAACCAGATCCAGCAATGGACGGGCTGGTCCACAAGCACTGTCATCAATATTGTAAGGCATACACTGAGAGATAACCATCGTGTTTCAGATCAGTAGGTTCTATAGTTACAGGTTATCAAAAAAAGCATATTCCTGAAGTTTACGCCGGTTAATAAAGGGTGCAATGCTACTTAGCCTGCTTTCTATCAGATTTCCAAGCAATGTTTAAAATGCTTTCAATGATATTTCCAAGCCTTTATGCTATATACTCATGAAACCTTAATACTCTCTCGTCAATAATACTCAAGACCCGTAACTTCATTAGACCATTGCTGTTCGAAATATTACAAGATTGCATTGCCCCCAACGTACAGCTCCCTGGTGAACTTGTTATGGATCTAAGCAATAAACTCTGAATTTAACTGCATTAGTTATTATCAATTGTTTGCGCAAACTTTTCATTGAATGACATAGTTCACATAGTTTGTCTTTCTGTTTTAACTGGCATGTATATCTACTACTGCTGCCCATATGCACTTTACACTCACGCGTCCTAGCAAACACTGACAGGGTGATCTGACAAAGCAAATCAATAGATGCTCTTCTATGTGACGTTTAATTACGGGGCCTTCATCAAAACGTTATATTTGATGATGTATTTGATTACGAGTATCAAAGTCAACCAACAAGCCACATCCATTACTAGCATCTGTGAATATAGTCAGGACATGACTTCTTAAAGTAGCGTAGAGGGTGTATGGATGATAGCTTTTGATCTGTTAAACTGTTAGATGAGCCAGTTGCCGTGACTTGAATGGCCGGTTCATATCATGATTCCACAACTGCCACACCTTTATTAATTATTTATTGATATACTACAAGGGTCAATATACATGTTTCAAAGAAATAAATAAAGTCTATTCACTAATGCATCCATATTACCGAATTTCCCATCAAGACTATCAACAAAAAGCATATTCAAAGCATAACGTCTTGATGATACCCAACACAGTGACGATATTATGTTATCTCTACGGACCGCCATCCTGCCTTGCCTTACCGCGACAAGAATGTAAAAAGATGTTGTTCAAAAGAGGCGGAAAATACAATGTTACTCATTCGGTGCAGGACGAAATCTGGAGTAGAGTAATCAGCCGTAGATAATGACGCCTAGCTCGTCGAGACAAAGAACATTGCATTCATCGTGACACAACCACGTCTTGGAGTTTTCATTCATCGTAAACATCACTTTCATTGATTTACGCTAGTTCGGAAATCTCATTCAAGAAGCAGCAAACATACGTTTTGAATTGATTCGCCAGCCGTCCCTTGTCTCATTTAAAAAAACATTTCACAAAACGTTATGAAAGAGATAATGAATAACAATACATAACGTAGAGTAATGTCACATTTCACAAAACGTTATGAAAGAGATAATGAATAACAATACATAACGTAGTTGGTAGATACGCTCCCGTTATCTACCTCAATTATTGGTCCTTAGGGATCGACCATATAATTGCCTATATTTGGTTAAATTTTTGGGTGATAATCTAACTCGCCATGTTTACAATCAGCGTCATGTACACTATATATAGAATATTATCGCCTGCCCACATCACAGTACATTAGCAAAAAGGAATAGAGGCAAATCAAATCTGTGCAAGGAACAAATAAGGATTTGGGGCCTCGTAATCAATACTTCCCTGGTACGCCATAAGGATAATGGCAAAATGGCTTAAGCCCCAATGACAGCATCAGGTTTCTTTTGAAATAAATACATTTAACCATGCTATATGAAGCGCAACTCTCGGGATGTAATGATGATTACATTAGCAGTAAAGCAACAGCCTGTCATTAATGCTTGATCATTAAACATTACTAAATCTTTCGTATCCTTGAGTTTATTAGAAATCACGCTATTCTTTATCGCCGATATAAAACCCTGAAACAAATATGTCCACTTGTATGGGATTTTTAAACATATTTCCTTACCTTACTTGTCCGATAACACTACATTCAGTAAGATAAGGCCGTGTGCAGTCAACTATTCCTTTTCATAATTCTCTGAACCACAGGTGTTGATGTGATAGAGTAACGTTAATCAATCAATTTTGCAGGTGGCTTCATTCACAAAGTAATCCTGCCCATCAATCACGCCTGCCCATATGTCACGTGGGGATATCTACTTCAACGCCTAAGTACCGGGGGGTTCCATTAGGGATTTGCCTTTGTGCTAGACCTACAGTAGGCCTCTATGTCTGCAGTAGAGACCTACATCATGCTAAGTCAAATGTGGTGGACTGATCGATCATAAAAATATTTCTTCGGTCTACTCTTTATCCATTTGAAATAGCCACACGGATGTCATTGTGTTCGATTCAATTGTTGATTATCTTGTTTGCTGAAGTTGTAGGAAAGCTGTAAAACATAGTACTTGTAAAATTCGTTGAAAAAAATTCGAAGCGGAATTTCGTCCACAAACGTATCTGCTCAAATCTATGTGAACACGAAGCAATTTCGTAATAACGTACTTTGTTATTCGAAACAAAAATGGCGATAAAAGGAGCAGCGTTAATGTTTGAGATGTGTTTTTGATTCATTTGTGCATATATTGCACATTGATGACAATCTGGATTTTTCAGTGAGCACCGTAAGATGTTTAAGAATAACCAGATATGGTTCATCTTTGCATTCGTTTATCTGTGAAAGGCAGTGATATTAATCTTTGGTTGTCGTCCACATTTTGACTAGGCCAAACGCCAGACAGTAGTAGTATGTTAAGCAAATTAATAATAAGCAGTCTCTGTAAAGATAAATCTGCTATGATAGTGTCACCCCCTAAATATCCCTTGTGCGGTTAATAAAGTTAAGAGGACAAATCAAGTAAGTTTGGTTGTTAATGGATGAACACATTGTATTTCAACAACAACTGACCGTTGTCCATTAAAACGCCATGTTTGTTATCATTTGGTAACATTTATGACCAGCATGGTCTGACTCAATGTAGCATAAAACTCAGACTGACTTTTTCATAGATTAATATTGCTTCAATGTGCAGTAAATAAATCAAAATATGAACTATGACAAAGCAAATTCGTAAGAAGCATTTATATCTATCTTAGCAATGTTTCATCATAGACACTACACCCGGTCACATATGAAGCTTGTCATCGATTATACTTTACATCTGCTATTATGCTTGCATTTTTTTTCCCGTAAGTTCTTCGATTTCCGAAGCATCTTTGTAAATCTACTCCTACAGGACACCATGCTAATTGCAGCCATTATGGTGAGATGCAGAGCCAACTTATTGCATTGACCCATTCAGTTGCAGAATAGTAAAAAAACACTAAAAACAATGCAACAAAAACTGCGAGGAGTTTATTAGAGGCGTTAATTATGTTGGTCAAACAGAGCACTTATTGAGACTTATCCAATCCATTAGTCACAAACGATCAATGCACTAGTCACTCTCCAATTTTTGTGTGCACGTTCTTGGATTGATACGACTCGCAATGCTTTGATTCCGTTACCGCCTCACACATTGACTATTGTGACTCAATAACAAGGCAGACGGCACAAAGCAATGGACATCTTTACCAAGTTAGCGGCATTCCATTCTGATAACTTTCCACAGGCTGTGACCTTGTCTACTATGATACTGAATATCGCACGAACAATGCCAATCCATGAGACAGTTGTTAACGAGAAATATCGCGCAGTCGTGACAGCAACATGTAGTCAATTGCATCCTGATCACAAAGAAACATGCTCCTTTACTCGCAAAAGAGGGAGTGAGTCCTGAAATGATATATAGTTGCTTTCGAGATAAATCACCCACTGTTGATGCATATTATCGAGACGTCGTACCCTCACACTATTACCACGGTAGCTTTGGCTACCTAACATCACTACCTCATCTGTATGTCTAATACGAACTTATTTGATTCCACTATGCAGTCATAATAACCAGCTACTTCTACTGACTCAACTGAAACGCGAATACAATTTAGTTGAAGAATAGAACAGGATATCATAATACCACAAAAGATTGCGATGGATGGAAGATTCCAAATATTGCTTTGCGAATTTTCTCCGCAATATTTGGGACTGCAAATAACACAATGATGACTATGTAAGCGTTGTCCATATAGTTTACGTCTTTGCTCTGACATAGATTTACTATCCGGCAAAATGTTCAGACTATAATTTGCCAGAACGAAAAGGGGCAAACGTCTGACCCATGCTGCATTAGCTTATAAATCATCTTCCCCAACGAAAACTAGGTTACCAGCTAACCGCTCCACTGCAGCGGCATTATTGCTTTCTCGAATCCACCAAGAGATGGCTTTGTCATATAAGAAGAAACAGTGATTAGAATGATGGAGGCTACTGTCGAAGTGAGACTGGTGATTTTGAGTCGATCTGGCAGTAATCATTGCACATTGATAACACGTTTCAACATCTAAAATCCACCAATTCTGATGTTAGTTAATGTCTAGGTCACCCCAGACTTGGTGCCTCATATGCTTATGCTAATGTGATCTTGTCATAGGCTGGATATATAACCTATATATCCTCTTAGGCAAACACCACATTATCTCAACCATCTTATTTCAGCTGATAACAGTAATAATTCACTTGAACCACCTTCATGATGATAACACCACAACAGTCCTCTGGGCCAACCACTCACTAGAGTGAAATTAGTTGACTACACTTCAGGGAGAAAAAGCCTGCACCAATCCCCTTCAAAACTCCCCCTAGTCAAAACAAAACATAACGAATTTCTGGTGATTGCATATGTACAGCGATATAATTGCTGTCATTATTTACGATTAATACAAGTTGGGTTGACAACGCCTCAAAACCTTGCGCTAGGGTCAGTCCAATATTATTAAACCATCCATTGTTTTTAGCCACTATACGGGACTTCCTCTTGAACTAGGTTTTATTTTCTGCATCGCATAGCGTATTCTTTATGCTTTGTTGACTTACTCCTATTCCGGAAATTCTGTATATTCATAGAACAATCACGCATAAGATTGTTAGAATTACGCTACAATCGCGAGGAGTTTGTGGCTAGTTGTTAGCCATGGCGCTTTATGACACACATGATGTAGGTTCAATCCCTCGGTAGGACTGGTTGCTAGCGATGATAAACATACTTGGCTGTCCATCTGTGGAAGGGGATGTACACGATCAAAGGGCCCACAGGTCACGTACTGGATCTTTCTCTAATTTAAACAGAAATGTTACTTATCCGCTATGGCATTGAAGGCTATAAATTTAATAATGCTAATAAATGTACTACATAGACCATATAGTAATATGATTTATTGCTACATATCCAGCCCTCTGCAGATGAGTTTTGAGCTTGAGCCCGCCATCAAGCAATACTGACGTGTACTCACAAGATGATAAAACAACACTCACTGTTGAAGCATTACTTAACAGTTTAACGTTTTGCTTCTTTTATTTTAACCGAATCAATTGAATTGCGTACCCTTGGTACAAGGAATAACTCAACTAGCTTTTGTAAGCAACTACAAATAGTATAATTACGGCCAACATGAAGTGCCACATTTGACAGTTCTTTGATGTACTATAAAATGTGAAATACATGCTTTTTGGAGGGGTACATTGTCCTTCGACAAGCACGACAGAATTTATCCCTACTTTCCTGTAATGTAATGTATAACCACTGGCAAAGTTATTGTGTCAGACACCGCGTAAAAGTGGGAGGCTGGTGCAGGTTCTCGATTTGGGACAATGCATATTTGTAGATAAAGGTTAACAGTACTTCATCTCCCAAATATGGATCTAACACATACCGGCGAGGGTGTCCAGGACATTAAATTACCATATATGGGTATGGAATTACCATGATAGATAGGTGAATGTTTTATTTTCTCTAGATGGGTAGCATCCATTATATGCTTTATCAATGTAACTATACCAAATGGCGAAACGTTCTGACTATGATACGTCAGGAAGAAACAAAACAAAGGTTTTCCTCTGGCTACATAAGCGTTTAATCGACATCGCCAAAGAAAACTAGGTTCTGAGCTATCCAATGTATCAGCATTATTGCTTTCTAAGGCGGCCTTGTCACATAAAAGGAAACAGTGATTAGCATGATCTATGCTGCTGTCGAACCGTAATGGGTGATTTTGAATCGAGATGGATGACAAGATTGCGCAGAGATAACACGTTTCAGCATCTGAACTCCGTCAGTATTGATGTTTGTTGATGTCTAGGTCACATGAAATAGATTAACTCTTGCCAGGATGTAGCATACTGGTCATTTCAGTTGAGTGAGTAAGCTAGGCGATATGCGCTATTTTGCTCTCTAGTTCTTGCTGTGGGAAGTCACAAATAAGGTATGTAGCAAATATATCTACCTTTACACCTGAACAGCAGATCTTCCTGTCAGCGGCTGCTCCTGAAGGCAAGCACAATTATTGTACGCGCAGTTTGTTAAAGACGGATTTCGATGTTATAATGCTACGCAACCCTAAGGTCTGTTACCCAGTTATCTGTATTACCATAAGTTTACACATTATGTCCATTGTCTTGCGCTTGCATAAATATATATGTTTAACTATATTATGGTTGTCATTATCTATGATAAATACAAGTTTGGTTGACAGAGCAAACTCTAGGCTTGGGTTGGTTTAATATCATCAAATTACCCGCTTTACTTTTTTGCCACTATATTCTTCGTGTGCTTGCTGTAATGTCGCATAGATAACATTATTATTACCTAAACATCGCGTTCACACTTGCAGAAACTGGCAATAATCCACGTGAAACATTTTATGTTACCTATGTGTTTACTTAGTCATCGCCAGCGGGAACATTGAAGGTATAATGCCCTGAGAAGCGACGAAAATCAGTTCATCGTTGTGGAGCTCAATAAACGACAATGAGGAGTAGCAAATTGAGTGTTGCAAAAAATTTGAGTTGTCGCATCGACTGATGTATGTGCGTGGAATATGAAAGTAAAATGAAATAACACAATGATTAAAGATATTATATTACATACAACACCCATCTATTTGTACCCTTTGTCTATCAGACGTCCGGCGATATCATTGTTAATTTCCATTTAGTTAGTTACAGGCCTCATCAGGATTGCCCCATAATCATCATTATTGTTGTGTCACACTACACAAATCGCTTGTTTCCATTGCATCAAATACTCATTTTGCTATGTTGTTATTCTGAACATGGTTTTATTAACTGTACAAACGCGAGGAATCGGTTGCAAATGGTTCGCCGTGGCACTCTTTGACCCACATTATGTGGATTCAATCCCAATGTATAACTGGCTGCTCGTGAATCGGATGATTTATTGCTAAATACACAGCACTCTGGAGACGACAACCCTTAATGCATTACAGGCGGTAACTCAATGGAGGCAAGAGAACCAAATAATACTCTCCGTTGAGGCATTATTTGGCGACATTATGTTTTCTTTTATTGGTATCGCTTTCATTGTAACCGAATCATTTGTATTGCATTTCCTTGGTACAGGGAATAACTAAGTTAGCTTGTTTTAGCAACTACAATTTATATAACTACGGACGGCATGATGTGTAACTTTTAACTGTTCTATATTTATATTTTTGTCTGACTTTGGTTAACTGTTATATAACACGTGTAACATATGTAGTCGTTTATGAGGTGTACATTTTGCTCTCACAAGCACGACGGAACTTAGTCCTACTTCCCTGGAAGTAATTCCAACAGAATAAACAACCACTGTCAACATTATATTGACAGAAACCACATAAAAAGGATGGTGCTTATTCTCCATGGGCGTCAGAGCTTCAGCGAACATAATGTTTAACAGTCCTTCACCTGCCAGATATGGACCAAGTACATACGCGCATGGGTCTCCAGGATATTACACCAGCAACTATGGGTTTGGAATTACCTTGACAGATAATAGATTATTTAATTGACCTCAGGTGTGTAGTACCCTGTCGTTTATATGCTTGATCAATGCACTGTTCTCTGGTCCAGTAGTTTAAGGGGTGCCATAGCAGTGATCTATCCATTGCGTTTGTTTCTTCTTTCACTAAGTAATGGTGGTCATTGGTGAAGCATTCTACCCATATGTTAGGATGGGTTGAATAACCACGATGTTAGCCGGTTATATATGAAATATGAATAAAGCATCTGAGGTAGAGAACGCGACATAGCACATGCCCATGTACATAGCACATGCCCATGCTACAAGATTCGGTCGATAGTATAGTGAGGCATATGCAATATCTCACCGCCGTTAGTCAGCTATCGCATCAAAGATTGCACTATCGATCATACACCCTTAAAATTGATACAGTACATCATGCCTTCGGTGCAAAGTGTTTACACGAAATATTTGTCTGCTACTAATCAAAACTTTGTATCAGCATTTCATGTAGAAAGCACACAGTGGTTAGGACCCAGAACACATATCATATAATTGCATATATATGATATACTGATTGATTGTGATTACAATTTCAACACAATTATGTACGATTGGCATCCACTATTAGCTGAAGGGGAAACGCCTGCCAATTTTAAAGTAGTCTATTGATAGGCAGTGAAAATTATGGATTTGTGCGTTGAATCTTGTAGTCTTTTGATAGGCAGTGAAAATTATGGATTTGTGCGTTTCTTACAGTTTAACGCCTTTAAACCTCTTGATTGATCTGCTACCCTTTACACCGGTTGCAGGTAACACGAACACTGTGTGTAGTAAAAGACACACTGAACATGCTATTAGACTATGCCACTCGTATGCCAGAGAAATTCACTCATGAATACTATGGGTCACCGATAGGTGTTATTGAAGCTGTCAGTGCGCAGGGTTTGATATCAATCGAGGGAATTATGCTCACCCACAGTCGCTATCTGCTACTGTTGTTTGAGCTCTTTTACAAACAATGTAGGAGGTTATTCAATCAACTTATGCACAGCGTCACCAGTGCACCTAAATATGAGTTTATGATATTTCATAACCAGTATCGCACTACGTATGCAACTACGTCAGTAGCCTTAACGTAATATATTGACCACTAAGAAAAGGAAAAACACCGAGAAGAGATGGCTCACGTGGTGCTGTAGATTGGATGGATGTTGAAAGGGATCTCTTATGAAAAGCGTGACCTAAGCTGCGAAAACACATTGCCACGAAACTGCAGGCCTATAGTAAGTATGCGAGCATTTCTGGCCGCCAGGTTGTGTAAATTAGCGATGCACTACAGCTACTTTCTGCATGGCTAAGTATTTGCTGAGATTTATAGGTGAATATGAAACTTTTGCGCAATGTTAAATGTATTCGGGTATGGTGTCATACAGTTGCATAGATAATTACAATATTGTAGGGTCACTCAGTCCGGCCCATATTTTACTTAAACAACCGAACATAGTCCCGCAAATCATTTACATTTCACAAAGGGAGTATTATATTCTTTTCCAAGCTACTAATCGATGTCGTTCCAATGTCGTCAAGGTGACTAAGAAAGACTGATTTGATGGTAGGGCAAATTATATGATCTAGAAGCCGCACCTATCAGGATTAACGTATAAGGCTTATTGAAACAATCCCATACATATGAATTAATTTTATATAAATGAAGCACTCCACTTCCATATCAATCATAGCTATTTGTTTTATACTGCTATGGGCCTGACAAAGTGAGACTTTGGTTGTGTCGGATTATGCGACGAATGATAACATGAGCATATGTACTCTCTAAGCAAGATCACAATAATAACACTATATTAAATATGTTCCTTTACCACTATAAGGCCATTCAGTATGTTTGTATCGCGTCTTTGTTTTAGGTTTTTTCAATCAAACAAAGGAAAAAAAATTCGCTGTTCAATTTTCTATTGACAGCAACTCTACTCTGAACGGATTAAATTTGACGTCATGGCTGACCAAGGAAAATTCCTCTTATATCATATGAACATATCCACATTGCAGCTTTAGATGATAAGTGCAAAACTGTTTCATTCAGAATCTAAATCACTCTCATAGTGCGCCTTAACTTTTCAAAGCTGGGAAACGCATATTTGGGACACAAAGGAGGATGAGACATATTAAGACGGAGTGCTCCTTGATCTCTGATAATCCTAGTTCAATTAAAGCTTGTTTTCTTTAAAATGCCTTTGAAAAGACACAGGCACCATTTTGTTAATATATATTCCGCTATGATTTATTCATGATGTGGCGAGATTGTGATTGATGATATAGGCTAGCTAATACGCAGCCAGAGAGACCAAGGTACAAGTTGATCACCTGATGAAAGGATTGCTGCCTATCTTGCCCTGCTTGGGATCTATGTAGGCCAACATTTATTTACAAATGTTGTACTGGTGAGTCAATATGCTTGCACAATTAACACCATCATGGATCGCAGTAAATGTAATGGTGATTAAGGTAGAATAATTGGATCGGCTGGATGGTTTTGCCGAGTTGTACGACGCATTGCACATATATTTATATCCGAGTCGATAGCCAACATGGAAATTATATTATAACCTGCACGTTGTTGACGTCAGGGAGGATTGATAGGTGCATAAAACCTGTTTTTAAAATCACCAAGGTCAACATGGCTTGTTGCATCTTATTTATGTTTTTATTTTTGCTTATGCTATTTGTGACATAATATTGGCTGGTTATGACAGTTAAATAGGGAGGCAAGGTCTATTCTCTGACTACAGCATGTATGACTTTTTTCCCGAGATACTACAGCAAAAGATGATAACATTCAGCTGGGGTGGTTAATCTCCATTGTGTCAGTTATCAGGCTGTATTCTCCAGAAGTGATCTCCAGCTTACACACACTGCTGCGACTCCTCCAACGATACTTGGTAGTCCGCCACAACCAACATAGGTGCTATTCCTAATCCACTCTCCTGCTAAGCGAAAAAACGTGATCGACCCTGACATATCGAATAATGGAATACAATAGCGATTGAATAGACCACTCCTCATCGGCGTTTCACACTCATGTGTTGAAGTTCGGCGTTATTCTTTGAATTCTTTCCCTTTTGATATACAATCCTAAGATCTCACAGATTGATGTTCTGAAGATAGCGGTCGATAACATGTCAGTTGTGATTGGGCCAGTCAGCAGTTGTGGTGGTATCGTTATGTAGATCGATTCAAATTAACAGTTGATAAGGTAATGGGTTTCGTCCTACAGGGAGTGAGTACAAAGGTTACATATCTGCTCTGTGATAACATGAAATGAGCTGATGTTAATGAAGCACCACGTGCGATGTGAATTCCTATATATCAACAGGCATCAAGATCCGCTGTTGGCGAGATGGTAATGGATGTAGTAAAAGCGTGCATTATTTGCCATCTCGACCTGCGGTAATAAAGCTTTTTTAACCAAACGTTTGTTAGTGAAGATGCTTAAACTTCTTCCTGGTGTAATGTCATGTGAACATGGCACCATGTATTCAGTTTATAACAGACCAAAGAAACTATAGCGGCGTCTATATAATGCAGACAACATTTATTGTCATCGTTTTATTATGTCCATGTGTTGTATTTTGAGGTGCATATACATTGCATCCAGGAAAATCAGTTGTTTAGGTTAGATGGCTTTTTGCGCTGCAACATTTTAGTCTAACAAAAAACCGACAGTTTGTTGTGACTTTTTCCTAGGTTGCTATATATTCAGTCACGAGGAAAAATAAGCTTTTTCTAATCGCTGATTGCCAGTTAAGCAGACAACTCTTTAGTACCAGATAATCAGTTTAATCGAACACGAGTATGGTGGTGGTGTTAATATACCATATGCAAGCTTTAAAAATACTACAGACAAAACCCAACAATTGTTTAGAAATTGATACATTTATCTTTGTATCTAGTGGTCATAACGTGTGTGATAAATAGAAATAACAGCCGCCAAGTGCCTAATTTTGATTACCTTTTATATTGCGAAGCCAAAATAAAAACAATAGCATTAATGACCGGGGTTCAGGGGCGGAGCCTAGATAATACATGCTCTATGTTTGTGTCGTGTCACCCTAAATAATTCAAATAATGTCTATGATGCAATGTGTAAGACATTGTCAATCAAATATGGAGCCGATGCTTGACTTCAGCGGACTAATAAGCGAGTAATTGGTAGGGCGTTGTTTAATGTTCAACCACAAAACCCTTCCCAGCGCGCGAAATATGCTGCTCATCTATCGTGAACATTTGCATATGTTTGTCTACTTATTCATCGAACGGAGAGTTAAGAGTAAACCAATGAATAATCAATTATATTTAACGCCTCTGTGGCAAGTAATAAATCAAGAAACATTACAGGATTTTAGTTCATGTAATAGCAAAGCAGTACGGTAGCTGGGCTATGTTAAGAGCATCAATTGCTTGGTAAATGGATTGTGCTTGCATTATATCCGTTCTGTGTTTGTGGTGTGTCGTGCTGCAACCTTCATAATTCCAACAATTACTTTGACGCAATGTATGTGGCACAATCCTTAAATTAATTCGCATATACTCGTTACCTTCTAACTTGAACTAAGCAGCTGTCTAATAAACGTAAACGTATTTACTTTACACAAATACAGTTATTATTTCTTAGATACCTATGCAAGCAGCAATACATGTTTTTGGCGTCTGTGGTAGCAACAAAGAAGGGTCTATCGTTTGCTGCAGTTTGGTTATTATTTTTGGTATGATATCTTATTTGCGGGTTCATGTTTATTCATTTGATCCATTTATTATTGAGCAGACGCCTGTGAGAGGAGCAAATTGACCTCCTTAGATGGCGTTCTAGCAGCGTTGTCTGTGTTAATAAGAAACGTTATATTTGCACGAGTACAACAATTAGTCCTCAAACAATATGATATAACTATAGGCAAAGGCTTTTTTCACAGTTAATCAGATATTGTGGGGTAAATATTAATTCACATCATTGATTACTTACAACCCTTGCCATTAAAGCAAGTAATGAAAATAACAATCGTTTGTGTTTGGATGTGAGTCGCTATTGGCGATAAGCAACAAGGTTGTAGAAATGGGAGACACTGGGGCAATGATGCTTTATTTGCATTGATTGAATGTGAGTTCTTCTGCGATTTCAAATGTACAAAACTGAGGCGAGACTATTAGCATAAAGCGAGCTGTTTTGGCCCAAGCCGCGACTATTCATCTGCAGAACTGATTGGACCAATGCAATTAGTTTGCTCTGAATTACCGCTGAATAGCTGCAATCCACATGTTGTCTTGCAGGCTCAGTTTCACCAGAGTGCTTACGGCAAAAATAAAAGTTCGGGAAAACTGATGTGTTGTCCCATATGTGATATTATGCCATGGGAAGTTTTGTGAGCTTGTCAATAGCATTGTAAGGAATACATGGTTACGAAATTGGAAATAGTGTTAATAGGAAAGCTTACTGATCTGTTGGGCGTTGTTGTTGAATTATTTCCAAAGGCGACCGATATTATTTGTATCTCGCGCCAACCGTATGCTGCATATTACTGGCGCAGTGTTATAATGCATTGTCTCAGGGACATCAAGCGTTAGTAATGATTTAATCATTAACGCTGGTGTGGCGGGCCTCATCCTGCTGATTTAGATACAAGATCTGCCTCGATACTTAATCTGCTAAAGCAGACCATGTGGCGTGAAAAATATACCACGGGTTGTTAATATATGCGTTATCTAACTGGCACATCCTCACAATTTCGAAGGAGATGTCAGCATAAATAATCAAGCTGATTTTGGTCTGTCCTTTCATTGCTGTATGTCTCCAATGGTTGGAACTCTACACCGCAAAGACAGTCAGCTAACTCTTTTTCTTCCAGCTAGGGGGCTAAAGTAAGCAGGTCATTCAATTGGGTCTGTTTCAATGCATTACCAGATGAGCAATATTTGCAGGTATGTTATTTTCGCGACGCTAATGCAGAACGAACACAATAAAGATGATGTCTAGTTCAGTGAAGAAATTATCTCTGAAACCCAGGCATATACCTCCAGGATAAATGACAAAAGTTGAGGCAATGGGATTCTCGCACATTTGCTCAATAATCAAAACGATAAGATCAAAATTGAACAATGTTGGTTTCATATGCGCACCAGTGTATGAATGAACGCCTTTTTATTTTTGCTCGTTGGGTAAAAGCGATTACGTTCATTTAAGTAAAATATACATATATGATCAACAAGCTATCCCACACATATAAAATGATATAATGATGGCCACCCAATAACTTATGTTGATGGGTGGTGAGGGCCGTTAGGTCCATAGGTACCTTGCCAATGGCCTCCAATCAGATTTGCTCGCCCTGTACCTAATGAATGAACCACTTCACTGGAATATTATGGCTAAGAGTCTAAGTAAAATGGCAATGGACGACCAGATCCAGCAATGGATGGGCTGGCCCAGAAGCGTTGTCAGCAATAATTTTAAACGTGCACTGAGAAACAACCATCTTGTTTCAGATCAGTAGGTTCTATGGTTACAGGTTATCAATAATCGCATATTCCTGAAGTTTACGCCGGTTATTCAAGGGTGCAATGCTATTTAGCCTGCTTTCAATCAGATTTCCAAGCAATGTTTAGAGTGCTTTCCATGATATTTCTAAGCCTTTGTGCTATATACTCATCAAACCTTAATCCTCTCTCGTCAATAATACTCAAGACCCGTAACTTCATTTGACCACTGCTGTTCGAAATATTGCAAGATTGCATTGCCACCCACCTAACAGCTGCTTGGTCAGCTTGTTATAGATCTAAGGAATAAACGGTGAATTTAACTGCATTAGTTACCATCAATTGTTTGTACAAACTTGTATGCAGGTCATCGAATGACATAGTTCACATAGTTTGTCTTTCTGTTTCACTGGCATGTATATCTACTACTGCTGCCCATATGCACTTCAAACTCACGCGTTCTTGTAAATACTGACGGGATGATCTGGCAAAGCGAATCAATGGATGCTCTTTTGTGTGACGTTTAATTATAGGCCATTCATCAAAACGTTGTATTTGATAATGAGCATCAAAGTCTACCAACAAGCCACATCAATTACTAGCATCTGTGCATATGATTAAGTCAGAAAATAACTTAATTAAGTAGTGTGGAGGGGGTATGGATGATAGCTTTTGATCTGTAAAATTGTTAGATGAGCCATTTGTTGTGACTTGAATGGTCAGTTCATATCATGATTCCACAACTGCCACACCTCTAGTAATCATTTATTGATATACTACAACGGTCAATATATATGTTTCAAAGAAATAAATAAGGTCTACTCACAAGTGCTTCCACATTATCATCGAGACTATTAACAAAAAGCATATTCAAAGCGTAAGTCTCGATGATTCACAGCTAGTGACTAAAATTATATTTTTCTCTACAGACCGCCATCCTGCCTTGCTTTACCACGACAAGAATGAAATAAGATGTTGTTCAAAGGAGGCGGAAAATACAATGTTACTCATTCGGTGCGGGAAGCATTCTGGAGTAGCGTAATCAGCCGTAGATAATGACACCTAGCTCATCGAGGCCAAGGAAAATGCATTCCTCGTGTATGCCACACAACCACCTCTTGGAGTTATAATTCATCGTGAAGATGACTTTACGCTTGTTTGCAATAGAGTAATGTCAAATTTCCCAAAACGTTATGAAGGAGATAATGGATAACAAATACATAACGTAGTAGGTAGATACGCTGTCGTTATCTACCTCAGTTATTTTTCTTGAGAGATCTACCATATAATTTCCTATATTTGGTTAAGTTTTTAGGTGATAATCTAACTCGGCACTTTTACAATCAGCGTCATGTACACTATATGTGGAATATTATCGCCAGCAAATTTACATTAAGTACCGTCTCAGTATATTAGCCAAGAGGAATAGCGACAAATTAACATCCATAACATGCTTTAATTCTATGCTAGAACAAAATGGTTAAGCCCTAATGACAACACCAAGTTATTTTTGAAATAAATAACTGTTCTACATGAAGCACAACTCTCGGGATGTAATGCTGATTTTAGTAGCAGTAAAGCAACAGCCTGCCATGATTGTGTGATCATTAAACATTACGTCTTCCTTAGATCATTTCATTAGCCATCTACGGACGTTTTGATCAACAATATTGCAATGAAAGTTATTCATTTCATAATTTATAAATAATTACATTTTATCAAAGTTCTTTTTGTTTTGTCAATCGTCGAATCAGCCCTGATGGCAGCTGAAAAGCCATTACTAAGAGCCTGAGATGTGATGTACTGAAAATGTGCAGTGTATATTATGGTAAGTACCGCAATAAAATGATAAACCACAGCATCAGGCAGCTAAGATAACATTGGTTAATTAGAAATATGCTTGTTGTTCCAATGTGATGATGTTGAAGCGAGATCGTAAGGTTCTGATAGAACCACCGGCGTGGTGTTTAGCGGCCTCATTTGTTATGCGGTAATGAGATCCGTTCTATTCTAGATGAAGTAAAGTAAGATACACTTTAAATGGTTGCATATGCTTAGAGATTGCTGCCACTGAGAGAAATCAATTTTCGTGCTTAAATAAGATAAACTAATGCATTCAGTTAATGGTAAGAGAAGTGAAAGCGAATGCGTGAAGCTTGGACAAATAAGACACCGGAATTAGAAGCATAAGCTTGCTCTAATTTACCAGACGTAGTTGATTTAACTGAGAGCTCAACACGGGAATATTGTAGATGCAGGTTATCTGTTCGTTAGTAATGAATGCTATCAACGTAAGTGGGTACGTTCTGATCAACATGACAATAACATGACTAACCATGGGTTGCTTTTATACTGCAATGGCTGTCCAATGCTGAGATCATCCGTCCAGTTATGTGACAAATAGATTCACTTCATTATGCCAACATAATACAATATAATTAATGTCAGTTTCTATGATAAGTTTTAACATTAATTTTGTTTTAATGTGGGTTTTGGCTACTGTGTAGCAATATGTTTTATTTTTGATTATATTATTGATAATTAATCCGCTCCCTTTGATAGGCTTTAGGCAGAAAGAAGCGGGAATAATCATATTGATCACGTTGAATTGATGACCCGAGTGTTTATTGGTTGATATAATTACAATCTATGCAGCAGGCGTTAAGCTTATTATCCTTTCCTTTTAATTAAGCCAGTTTATCTCTGCAATCATGCAGTCTGGTGAGCGGCGCCTGGCTCTTTATTGTGAGTTGATGTGACGTCAGAAAGCAACTGTCATCGTCAAAGAGTTTTTTCAAATCAACAACTACAGCTATCCATTATGATCATGTGCTGATTCCGGTTGGGTTGATGTTTGTCGAAAGAGTAGGATATGCGTGCTGGGGGATATATCTGACATGTGAATGGATTCAAGAGTGGATGCCTGATTATAAGTTGAATCAATGAATGAATGAATGTTATTCACAATGTTATGTTGCAAGGCACGACCCTCGTTACAATCTGGTATAAGCATGATTAGCTTCAAATTCTTAATGTGAATAATGCTGGCTGGCCTAGAAGGAGTTGGCTAATAATTGAATTCATATATATATATATATATATATATATATATATATATATATATATATATATATATATATATATATATATATAGATATATATATATATATATATATATATATATATATATATATATATATATATATATATATATATATATATATATATATATATATATATATATATATATATATCTATATATATATATATATATATATATATATATATATATATATATATATATACTTTTAGCGTTGAACACATCTGCGATGTATTTATTGATCCATCAAGCACACCGCAAAGGTGCGTGAACGATGGATTAAATTGCAGAGGACTTTTATTGATATGATTTGTCATGCAAGTTCAGTCATTGAAAACGATCGATGAACATTTTGTATTGGTAGGCATTGGTTATCGTCCATCAAATTTCTCTGTGGGAATAAAACGGATGCATGATTGTAAATGATCTGACACATGTGATATAGCACTTTTTAAGGATTGTCATGATAAAAGCAACCCTTGCTGCAGCTCAGGCATAATCCTCAAACAATCATACCACAACCTTTTGTATCCATGAGTTTAATAGAAATAACGCTATTTTTTATCGCAAATATACAGCCCTGAAACAAATATGTCCACTTGCATGGGTTTTTAACATATTCCCTTACTTTACTTGTTCCATAAATCTGCATTCAGTAAGATAAATACGTGTGCAGTCAAGTGAACTATTCCTTTTCATAATTTTCTGAACCACAGGCGTTAATGTGAAAGAGTAAAGTTAAACAATCAGTGTTGCAGGTGGCTTCATTCGCAAAGTAATCCTGCCCATCAATCACGCCTGCCCAAATGTCTAGCGGGGATATCTACTTCAAAGCCATAGTACCGAGAGGTACCATTACGGTTATGTCTTTGCGCAAGACCTACAGTAGGCCTCTATTTCTGCAGTAGTAGTTAGGTCTGTTAAGCGGGTTACCTCTGCGCATACAAACGTACGTACAAGTAACCATCATAACTGATAAGGGGTCATACATTGAAAGAAAACATTATTGGTTTGCACAACGCTATCTTAATATCACTTGACTGCGATAATTCTTTTCTCAATATAACTCATTTGATTGTAATAATTCCTCTCTCAATATAACTCATTTGATTGAGATCATTCATCTCTTAATATCACTCATTGGACTGAGATAATTATATATAAAACATTTACTAGGTTTTATATGAGAGTGCGGTGCACCAAATATGCACATTGAATCCAACCATCTCGATTGCAACGTTGCAATCAAACGTATTGGCTCCCAATGGTTTGACAAATATAACCCCGTGATCTGCTGGCATCTGAGTCATTTTCATTTCGTTCCAGTACTAATCAAAGCTCATATGCCGCCAGCTATCAGTTCATGCCCATCGAATGTGGACAGTGTCATTCCATCGCCTAAGCAATCTGGCAAATGACATCACCCATTTAACGATTGGTGTGTAGACGGTTTCGATCGAATGTCATTTATACGGAGATCCCGACGAGTATATCTTGTGAATCATATAACTTGTCTAGCCCTACTATCAATTATGTATTCTTTCGTGGTTACCTTTCCGATCTTATTAACATTAAACCATTGAAACGACACAGATCCGTTGCTTTGTATAATTTAGCTAGCCCTGAGAAGCAATAATGTTGCTATAAAGAGGCCGTTTGCTGTGGTTTTATGAACCGAGTGTTCACTGGTGAAGATGAACAGAAGCTAATGTACTCGACAAAATTATTTGACAACTTTTCCCCCCGATGTATTGTGGTCTGAATATGGCACCGGAGTCTATGTATTGTACACCAAGGACATTTTTAGTATATCAATACCACGAAGAAAGCATTTTTTTACTTATTTTGTTGTTCCCATTTACTCGTCATGGATCTTGACATGCAGGATACTTACTTAGGTCACCAGATATTCAGGGTGAATGCCGCCATCCTCGGTTGTGGGAGTCATAGACGCTTCATGAAAAACTTTCTGACAGATAAAACGTAGCAAAAATCCTTGCTCGCTATTCATCAAACAGTGAAGTTGTTTTTACATGAGTATGGATGTTATGGTTGTGGGAGTCATAGACGCTTCAGAAAAACTCACAGATAAAACAATATCTTTTGAATTCTAGTAGAGATATCCATACTTCTGCTTGCAATTAATGCATTAAATCCAAGCAATCAATCATCGATGTTGCCTTTAGGTTATCCTAGACACATGATGTTATACAAAGACCTTTTATTAGAAACCTGTTGTTCAAGTTATTCTGTCTAAACTGCAGTAGTACAATATACAAGGATCCGTTACATTGATGTTTGTGTGACGTCCCTGACACGGTAGAACATTAGGGTCAGTATATTGCTTTATATAATTATACATGTTTGCATATATTGGTTTTAATTCTGATGCTTTTCTCAATAGCTATTCATGGTACCAGAATTGCGTTAACCGATTTTTTACTCAGTATGACCAGAAAATAATGAAAGAAAACTCATCTAAATGAAACATGTACGTCAAGCGGTGACAGAAATTGAGAACAATCGTTCTGCTCAAATTCGCGTTGGAGTGACTGATAATGGTGCTAAACGAATAGAAGAACGTTGAGGCTTTGCCAACAATCAGTAGAAACACTCCAACAAAATTGTTCGAGTTAACGGCCAGGATGCTTTTGTTTAAAATCATTATTTTATGAAAGCACTACCTGTACATAATTCTACACCGAAAGGGTCGGCTATTTTAACGCACGGCGCTGTGTATGCCAAATCAATTGTGTATTTAAAGATACATCTGCTTTAGCAGCTTCACCAAATGTAGAAATAATCACGTGTGTCATCATGATCAATTTGCTCAGTCTCATGCGACTTATTACGATCCAGCTGCAAGAATTGTAGCTCTGTTTAGAAATGAACCACTATATTAAGTCAGTTGTTATGGTTACGCCCCATAAGGTTCGATATTCCCCCTATTTAGACACGTGGTCGCTGTATACAACCCACAATCAATCTACCTTTATCTACAAATAGACTTTATGGTTATGGTGTAATGTTCGAGAACAGAAATGTTAATTTGCAGTGCACAGCAATGTGTGCTCCGTTTTTATGTTGATAATAAATGGGGACAGCGCTTACATCATTGGTCAGTTCAAAGAGCATTGAATTCTTTGCTTTGCATAGCCATGTATTTTACGTTCTGTTAAGCGTGCAGGTGTCATGGGGCTAGTTTAATTATTCAACATTGCACATTCAAAATGCATAAAACTCACACTGACATTTTCATAGATCAGAATTGCTTCATTGCGCAATAAATAAATCAAAATATGAACTATCACAATGCAAATAAGTATGAAGCATTAATATTGATCTTCAATGTATAGCAATGTGTCCTCATTGACACTACACCCGGTCACATATCAAGCTTGGCATCAACTTCACATTTGCTATTATGCTTACTAATTTTTCCCGAAAGTTCATTGATCTCCGAAGCATCCTGGTAAATCTGCTCCTACAGGACACCATGCTAATTGCAGCCATTATGGTGAGATGCAGAGCCAACTTACTGCATAGACTCAGTTGCAGAATAGTAAAAAAAACATTAAACACAATGCAACAAACACAGCCGGAAGTTTATTAGAGGCGTTAATTGTGTTGGTCAAACAGAGCACTTATTGAGACTAATCCAATCCATTCTGACGCACGTATTTGGCCGGTATTGCTAGTCGTACTTATGAACCGACAGATCAATGCACTAATCACGCTCCATTGTTGAAGCTATTGAAATAACCTGAGGAATTAACGTCATAAAAAAATGGTGTGCATGCTCTTGGATTGTTACGACCCGCGGTGCTATGATTCCGTAACCACCTCACGATAATTGACTATTGAGGCACAATAACAAGGCAGACGGCGCAAAGCAATGGACACCTTTACCAAGTTAGCGGCAGTCCATTCTGATAACTTTCCACAGGCTGTGACCTTGTCTACTATGATACTAAATATCGCACGAACAATGCCAATTCATGAGACAGTTGTTATCGAGAAATATCCCGCAGTCGTGGCAGCAACATGTAGTGAATTGCATCCTGGTCACAAAGAAACATGCTCCTACACTCGCAACCGAGGAGATCTGTGAGTCCTGAAATAACAGATATTTGCTTTTGTGATACCTCACTCACTGTCGATGTATATTATCGAGCCGTCGTGCCCTCATACTATTTCCACGGTAGATTTTGCTCCCTGACATCACTACCTCATCTGCATGTATAATGCCGAGCTGTTGGTCATACACAATGTGTTAGGGATAAAATAGGGGTCAGAGGAAGTTTTTGTTTACGCCCATTTGACATCTCATCTTCAAGATAGGTGAAATGGTAAGCGTCAAACCATAACTACAGTTCTAGTTGCATTTTAACTTCCAAATAATGAGCGTATACGAGTCGTTTCAAAAGAAATGTTTGTCTGTGTCATTATTCTCGTGTCATCCGGCTGAATGAGCACTGTACGATCATAATGTGTACAATCATAACGTGTTTACTGAGCATGTAAGGTCATTTCCGAAGCTTATGATATTTTATAAAATTTCGAAGCTGTTCATATCAACGACTCTACAGTACGATGATAAACAAAGCGTAATTTCACATAACGTCTCATTCATGAACTGCTTGAACTTAAACTTCTGCAAACTGTATTTTACCGAGTAAGCCGACGGAACTAACTCTTATGTGCTCGCATGCTTTGCTTAGTTCTGATATTTGAACCACTCGCCTGGCTCTACTCTATCATGTATAACATATGAAGGTTAGGCTGTAAAGCCGATTATACATTACGAACCCGCTCCTAACGCCATAACGTTATCTTCGCAGGGATTAACCATTTCTTTGGCCCTGAGTACGGATAGCTAGTTACATACGAACAACAGCGACAAGCTTCAACTTTGCGACATTTGACTCCACTATGCAGTAATAATTACCAGCTACTTCTACTGACTCAACTGAAACGCGAATCCAATTAGTTTAAGAATAGAACAGGATATGACAATACCACAAAAGATTGCGATGGATGGTTTCCAAATATTGCTTTGCAAATTTTCTCTGCAATATTTGTGACTGCAAATAACACAATGATGACTATGTAAGCGTTGTCCATATAGTTTTTCATTTGAGCAGCGTCCTTGCTCTGCCATAGATTTACTATACGGCGAAATGTTCAGACTATAATATGCCAGGACGAAAAGGAACAAACGTCTGACCCCAGCGGCATTAGCTTTTAATCATCTTCGCCAAAGAAAGCTAGGTTCCCAGCTAACCGCTCCACTGTAGCGGCATTATTGCTTTCTCGAGGCTACCAAAAGGTGGTCTTGTCACATAAAACGAAATAGTGATTAGCATGATCTAGGCTGATGTCGGAGTGAAATTGGTGATTTTGAGTCGCTATGGCTGATAAGATTGCGCTTTGATAGCACGTTTCAACATCTCCACCATTACTGGTGTTGTTTATGTCTAGGTCGCCTGAGACTTGGTGCCACATATGCATATGCTAATGTCATCTTGTAATAGGCCGTATATGCTACTTATGTACACATGTCATCTCCTGCTAGACAAACACCCCATTAACTAAACCATCTTATTTTAGCTGATGACACTGGTAATTTATCTGAATCACCTTCATGATGATAACACCATAGCTGCCTTCTGGACCCATCACTAGCATATTACCGACCGCCAGGATAATAACATCACTATACCTTGGGAGGAAAAGGACCTACAGCCTTCAGCCGACTACATTGCTTCAAATCATTAATAAAGAGGCGTGTTATAAAACAGATAGCTCCATTATACCTTCGTCTATCCTTCGTCATGCCTCAACCGAGGTGACATGGTCACTAGAAATGCATTAACGCTCACGATGATAAAGCGGACTGTTGAGGTGAAATTGGTTATTTAAGTCGAAGGGGATAAGATATTCACTAAGCGCTACTTGGCTCTCTAGCTCTGCCTGTGGGGAGCCACAAATAGAGAATGTAGTAAATACTTCTACCCTTGCACCTGAACCACAGATCTTTCTGTCAACGTCTCTTGAGTGCAAGCGTAATTATTGAACGCACCGTTTATTAAGGACGGGTTTCAGTGCTCCAAGGCCATATAACCATCCCCTCTGTCGCCCAGTTATCTGAATTATCAATAGTTCACACACGATATATTATGTCCTATTTCTGGCGTTTGCATATATATATAACGTTATTATTGTTGTCATTATCTATGTTTAATAAAACAAAGCCACAAACACCCAGCGCTAGGGTTGTGTCAATATAGTATACCACCCAATCTTTCTTCTGCAACTATGTACTAGTATGGCTTATTGTAATGTTACAAAGACAGCGCGTTCACACACAAGTTTACATAGTCATCACCAGTGGGGTCATTAATGGCATTATGCCGTGACCAGCGACCAAAATAAGTTCATCGTCGTGAAGCCAACTATAACGCGATGAGGGGTAGCCAACTGGGTAAGGTGATACCCATGGACCAAACGGATCGGATGATCATTAACATTGGGTGTTCATCTGTGGAAGGGGATGAACTCGATCAAATTTTCACGGAGTCGCGCTGGATCTTTGTCTGATTTAAATATAAAAAAGTTAACTTACCTTCTATGGCCGTGAAGGCTACAATTGTAATAATGCTACATGGTTGACTGCACAGACCACTTCCCAATTTTATAAAATTTATTCAATTATACATATCCATCTATCTGCAGATGGGTCATGAGCTTGACCCATTCATTATGCAAAGCAATACGGGCGGTAACGCAATGGCCACAAGAGAACAGAATAACACTATCTGTGGATGCGTTCTTTAGCTATTTTATGGTTTTTTCCTTTGGTATTGCTTTCACTTTTTCCGAACCAATCGTATCACTTTTCCGTCGTATGAGGAATAACTAACTGAGCGTTTGTTAGCACCTGCATATAATATCACTACAGACGGCATGAATTACAACATTGTACAGTTTTATGATTAATCCTATATATTCTGGTCCGACTTTGGTTAATTTTTACGTCAAACTCCGCTTACAAGCACGGTGGAACTTAGCCCTTCCTACCTACAAATCTAGGAGCATTAAATACCTCAGGCAAAATTATTATGACGTACACCACATATAAATAAGTTGATGGTGCATGTCCTGTATTTGTAGATAGCAGCTGACAGTCCATCATATTGCGCATATGGACCTAGAACATACAGGCGCAGGTCTCCAGATCATTACACTCACAAATGTGGGCCTGGAAGCACCATGACAGATAAAATATTTATTAATCCTAGATGGGTATTACCTTTTCGTTTATATGCTTGATCTATGTACTGCTCTCTAGCCCAGTAGTTTAACGTGTGCCATAGCAGTGATCTATCCCTTTCGCTAGTTGCTTATTTCGCCAAAAAAATCCTGCTCATCGGTAAAGCATTCCACCGACCTTACACAAGCTAAATCTGGAATTATCATCACTGACATTTCAGACTTCTTCGCCACATTCTACATGACACATACAGAACAAACTGACAACACATGTGAAGATCTTACGCTAAGACATAACTTCTCCCCGAAAAATGTCAATAATTTCATAAATTATTTAGAAATAACCGATTTTTTTCAATATCTCAGAGCATGAATGTCCTAATCAGGCGTATGATGTGTTCATTAATAAATACAAATGTGCATTCGATAAAGCATTTCCAATTTTCGGACAAAAGAAAAATCGCAAAAGTATTATGCATCAACCATGGATGACTCCTGGTTTGATATCTTAAACTAAAACTAAATTAAAATGATATAGGAAATACAAGCAAAACCCGTCACAGTGCAATACACAGAAATACAAAACATACAATAGCCTTCTAAAAAAAGGTCAAGCGTAATCTCGAGTGTAATTACTATTCTGAAATGATAGAAAAATACAAAACGAACACCTAGTCTTTGTGGTCAGTACTAAACCAAATGATAGGAAATGCACATCGCAAACAAAAATTGCCCAATAGATTTAAAATTGATGGCGAACAAATATCAGATAAAAGTATAATTGCCAATGAGTTCAACAATTACTTTACCAACACATGCAAAACAATATCTGATAGCTTACCCTTACCTAATGAACACTTTCTATTTTCCTAGTCAACTGCCACACTCAATGTACTTAGAAGAAGTAACTGAAAATTAAGTTGCAGCTGTAGTAAATAACCTTAAGCCGAAAAAAAGTTATGGCCACCACGAAATCAGTACTAAAACTTTAAAATCAACCCTTCCAATAATATTGACTCTTCTCTCGCATATATGTAATGTATCGTTGAAAACAGGAATCTTCCCCGACCAACTAAAAATATCACAAATTATACCCGTATATAAATCAAGTGACGACTGCGTCTTTAATAAATATAGACCTATAAGTTTGCTACCAAGTTTCTCAAAAGTAATTGAGAAAATTATGTATAACAGAAGTATGTCCTTTCCTGATTAAATTTAAACTACTGAATAAGCACCAATATGGATTCCAAAAAAAACAACAGAACTATTCATCCAATATTGTATTTGCTCAATTACTGCGCAGATGCTAACAATAAATCACCCAATGAATATGTACTCCCAATATGTTGCGACCTCTCTAAAGCCTTCGATATAATTAACCATGAAACACTTCTAACTAAAATGTATTCGCTTGGAATAAGAGGTCTCGCACATAAATGGTTTTCAAGTTATTTACGACTTCGTAAACAATATACACAAATACAAAACATTAAATCACCTGTATACGATGTAGCGATAGGAGTCCCTCAGGGTTCCATTTTAGGGCCTCTGTTGGTTTTTACTTTACGTCAATGACATTTCCAATGCGTGTAATAAAACGGTTCCTTCCTTCGCTGATGACACCACACTACTTATTTCATCCTCAAATATCGAAACAGCTTTTCAAAAGGCCAACAATGCAGTTAACAACATAAACACTTCTTCTTCTTCTTCTTCTTCTGCTTCGTCTTCTTATTCTTCTTCTTCTTCTTCTTCTTTTTCCACCCATATGTGAGGTTAAGTTATGTGATCACGATGTTATACAAGAAATATGAATTCAGTATCTGACCAAGATATGCCCATGCTAGTAGATTTGGTTGATAGCACTCGGTAGCATAACTTCCACGCGTCAGTCTGCTTATGGATCGAGATTGCACAACTGATCATACACTCTATCAACTGAGACAGTATAGTCCATAATGTTTATTTGGAACAGGCTTTATTGCATTGTGGCTTTTTAGATGAAGTCAATACTGTGTATTCCACTGAAATCCATAATTGTAAAGGAGTATTCTGATACTTTCCGGTTCGTGCTTTGTCCACGCAACTTCCACCGCATATTTGATATCATCATTGCAATCAACCAAATAAGTCATCGGAGAGACTGCTGCAGATTAGCGATAACGAGTAAGGCTTAATGATAAGGCTTATCTCTGTCGCATCTGTGAAGGGAAACAATATAATTGTATATTGATTCCCAGTTAGAATAATTAATGACCACACACCTCACTGAGTAAAATGTAGCTTTTGGTGATATTCGCGATAGAAGAAGACAGGCGTGTTATGTGCATTATGACGTTAAGACCTCACATATTTGATGGTGCATCAAATGTAAGTAACAAAACGAATATGTTAGGTGGTTATAGTGAGATTATTCCAAAGTAGATATCAGAAACTATAGTGAATTGAGAACACGGTTGTTCGGGATATATCACGCACAATCCCTCAACAATCCAATGTGAACGCAATTAATACTCCTTGGTGGATTCTCGTTGATTGGTTAAAGCATATTTTTATTTAACCAAAATTAATACGGGTGCACTTTTCACATTGGCCAGTGTATCTCATAACGGACTTGCTACGTGTGTAGAAAACACCGTGCAGAAATGATAACCAAGTGCGCTATGTGTTTGTCAGTTCTATCAGACACGTCATTACTGAGATCTCGTGGGTCCGATGCCGTAAACCCTGGCCCCTTGTCATAGCGCTATCTGACTTGGTCAGCCCTGCCATGAGATGGCTCTCTTTCCATATCAGTAGAGCCAGAGACGTCAAAGCTTTTTATTCGTCAGAATGCTCAAACGACGCTAGCACTTGCTGTGTAAATGCGCGCCCGTTCTGTGCTGGCACAATTAACCGCATAGTTTGTCTACACCCTTTGCTTGATCATGGATCTCAGTAACTGTAATGGTGATTGTAGGAGAATAATTGGATTTGCTGGATGGTTTTGCCGAACCGTACGACTCTTATCGATTATTTATATTTATACTCGAGTCATTGTCCGATATGGAAATTATTTCATGACCTTCGCGTTGTTGGCGGTAATGAGGATTGATGGTTACCTAAAACCTGTTGCTTATATTCGGTTTTATTTTCGCTTAAGGATCTGCCAGTTGCGACACAAACTAGGCTGGTTATGACAATTTAATTGGGATGCAAGGTGCATGCCCTGACCACAGCACGGCGGGTTCACACTAGATTCATCTGCAACAAAATGATAAGACTGTGATGGTTCATCTCCAAAGTGTCATTCCCTGGTCGTGACCTCTAGCTGACCCACGCGACCTGATGCGTGGCTATCTTTCCTGATTCGACCCCTACAACGGCATGGAATCATTTTCGTCCTGATGTATGGCAAATATTCGGGTTCGAAACAAGGCAAGTTTTCATTTTTTGATAGGAAATAAGACAGAGATGGTGCAGACAACATTATCTTTGAAGCCTTATACAGCTGTTTGAATCCTCTACTGCAAATTGGTGCATATTATTCAGGTGCTCCATCTGGTAGGAAAAGATGGTGAAAAGACATTTCACTTTATCATCATCATTACTGGTTTGACATACTTACTTGCATTATTGTAATCGTACTGTTCTCATAATAATGAACTTCAAACAAAGAGAACACCAAAAGTGTGATAGCATCCGGATTTAGTCAATACATGTAACCTCTTGTAACTCAGATAATGACACAGGGGATGAGGCGAAAAGTGGATGGCTTGGTCGCATACATCTCATCCTATCGGCGATTTGTTGTGTTTCTGTCATTACCGGCAATAATTAAAGATTACGGCCACGATTCAAAGCTTAATGATGTACAAGTAACGACGCAATCGTAACTTGCCGCATCTGAAATGACAATTACTTTGACGGGGCGACAGAGCGTCTAGCCATGCTTATCCAGCCTAATAATCAACTATAACATACATTACTCTGGGAAATCAATGTTACTTACATGATGAGGGCAAGAGCATATTTTTTAACGAAAACGGTGTATTTTGTAGCAGAGTGCTCCCATGAAAAAGTGATATTCTCCAGTAGCAACTGAAATGACTTTGATCTCGCGATATTACGCATTGTAACAGAACAGGTCATAAACAATTGAAAGTTCACATATTAGATTGCGCCTCACTTGAATTGCTAACCGCGTCCACTGGTTTGCAGAGTTAACCTCGACCAATGCGTCGCCTAAGTCAATCATTGTGAGGCGTTTAGGCGAGTACATCAACGTGACTTGTAACAAACATGATCACGAAGCAATCGATTTGTCAACAATATGCAACACAATATGTGCACCACAATATGTGCATTTAAATGAACAAATTAAGGCATAACTTCAATAGCACCAACATTGTAAATTGACTGGTTGCATTAAGTCATATGTTGAAACCCCTGCCGAGACTATTCATCAGTAGAACTAGCGCTGCTTGCAGAAATACAATTTATATAAATGGACTGGAATAGTCTCAATAAATGCTCTACACCACCAACAAAATCAGCAACACTTATGATTAATTTGCTTTTATCTTATGTTACCATGCAGTCGCTGTTTGGATAAATGGAATACGTATGCGGTGCAGCGTATGACTGTACTATCACCCGGATGAAGAGACTGCTTCACAAATAAATATGGACTCTGTGTTTAAGTACACTGGCAATCTATGACCAGGTCAAGCGAACGATCTAGTTGACAAACAATGCCATGACTATTGCAAGACAGATACCCATTGTGTCTCGAGTCGGTAGATATTCTAATAACAGTGTATCAATAGCGACATAATCCTGCAGCGATGTTATAACGGGGTGCATATATAATCTGACCCGCTTTCAATAATGTAGTGATCGTGATTAGCCAGCCATTTGTCTTTATACACGTTTAACCTCACCCGTCTTATAGTCACCAATACAGATATGTCACTATCGCGATCCAGATTCATGTTGACACAATATGCACTATTGAAGTAAAATACATCAGCTGATAAAGTGCATGAACACAGAACATTTGCGCATCTCATTGCGCAAGGGCTTTCCCCTAGTTCCTGTATTTGATTAATGTTGTGTGTTTTCCTCGTATTATGTGGGTAGTTATGTACCGCGTTATGAGTTGTTCTATTGCGCTCATATTATCCTAAAGACGGATGGGATTTGTTAAGGTGAGTAATCTTTTTTCATATATGTGTAGCAATAACTTTACCAATAATGGATCTTAAGTTGCATTGATTGCTATTCATTTGTATTAAATTTTACGGATCCTGTATAAGCATGTATTTCCTAACTTGTCCTTTTGTATGAACTGTTTTCTAAAGCGCGCTAACCATTGAAGGCCCTCCTGTTTTATAATTCTTGTAACTAGCTTTTGTTATGCTCGGCATCTATGATGATGAGTTGATGCGGATATAACTTCGTCATGTAAATATTTTCAATTACTATCCAGCTATTCGTTTAAACAAGGACACTGTATTCCTCGTGCATGCGGCATTACTGCTTGCAGGTACTTCCAGCCTTCGTTAAGATCAGCCCTCTTTGATTTGCTTAGAGGTGTATATTAGTAATAAGGTACCTAATTATAGCTGGTTGGCGTTCGCAGCCCAGATGAAACATCACATTTCAGCAATTAAAGCCATTAAAGTGTACTATGGATTAGACATACATTGCAAATAATCTAGTATACTAAGTTATTATCCCTAAGGCGTTTAATATCTTAGTTCGAATATCTACGTTAGTGAGTGGTTTTAGACATTAATCTGCCTATTCATATTTCCCTTTGATGTCATGTGCCACAAATGTTCAATACTACCACGTGCAGCGTTATAATGAACCACATGACAGTTAATTAATCAAGAGGCATAGCGAACAATTACCACACATTTATAACTGCCATTCGATACAAGGAGCAAATATAGATGTTGTGCACCATTATCAATGTTCCCTAACAAAATAGTCACAGCTGGAATAATACCATTATACTGTATAAAACTGAGCTCGTTAGTTTAAAAAAAATTATCACACGTGTACTCTATAACAATTATTCTGAATCTAGAAGAGAAATTGATTACCAAAGTAATCTAACACAAACATGCTTACATACAAACTTAAATACCATACGTGGTCATTCGAATGCAGATGATTTGTTGACAATGTATATTATCCCCACAAAACCTAGTTAGCCCGTATTAACCGGTTAGTCGCCCTGACATACAAGTTATAGCTTAACATATACCCATGATCATGGAATTTGCAGTGATAATCTGATTACATTAACTACAATTCAGTATTGCAATTTAATTTCCACCATTCTTACAACATATTCGTGGCTTTCGTGAGTATAATAGTTCAGTACCAAGGAGAAGAAATAGATGTCGCCTTGTTTGGCATCTCAGGTTTAAGTTGGATATTAGAAGCATCAAGTTTAAGCATCTTAAAACACCCCTTACAAGAGTATACAATTGAATAAATCTTATACAGATTACTTTATAAGCCGTCAACACGTTACTTTACTGCCTTATACAGGCCAGATATGGTCATGGTAAATCGGTGAATACATTTGTACACTCAGGATGGCGCAATCTATACACGCAGTAATGATCGAGGTATCATAGAGATAATCCATCAATGTTATTCGACTCGCATCCGATTGATGACAATGGACGAAGTAGTCGTGCGCACACGAGCCATCGCCATGTTACTGACATAAAATAATCTACTAAGACCTGACATTTCTCACTCTTAAATAGAACAAATCCAGAAATCTTTCCCCAGATTGTTGAGTTTGCCATTGTTTGAAAATCCCTTTTTTTATCTGAATGGTCATATCGTGTGTATGGTACCTGGAGGGTGGTGGGCCGTGCTGAGAAATATGAAATATGCAAATATGCAACGCGTCTGTTCTTGTCGACTTTTGCTGTGTGTTGCCTCTAATAACTCGGCTACGTTCTGTGAGGTCTCTGCCCGACGTTTTGCTTGTACTGCACGATATATTTGACTTCGCGACGACAATCTGGTCATGGCAGGTTGGGCCATAAATGTTCCCAGTAAAGATGACAGCGCAAACACTGTGGTAATCTTTGTGCATGGATCATCGCACTTCTCTTCGAGGCTACGTTTTATGCAATGAGAATAAATGAACGCTATTGTGAAGAAATAAGAATGTTATGTCGTCAACATTACACTACGCAAAAATCGAATCTATGATCGTGTGGACACCAGTTGTTGGCAAAGACTATGGCTGTGGTGGTATTAGACTGCAATGAATGTTTCATTAGGTGTTTGGACCCGGATGAAGCCTAACGTACGGGGTAAGAAGTTCTGCTGCATAACCGTTATGAATTATTGGATGCAGCCGATGGCAGAAAGTTATAAATCTGTGGTCCACGACCCAACATAGAATCAATCGCTACATTCTGCATTTGTGACCTCCCACGATCGTATCTAGCGAGCCAAATGCTTTGATCTATTTCTTCCCGATTTATAGTCAATTAATGCTTCATATCTCACCGCATAGTTCTGAACATGGCGATCTGCACTGCGTTAGCAATTGGACCAGAAGGCCGCTGTGGTGTTATCATCATGCAGATGATTCAAGTCAATTGCAGGGGCATTGCCAGGCTTGAAAGAATGTTACGCACAGACGGGGGAGAAATCTACAGTTCCTGACAGTAAAGTCTAACCCCCTTATCTTTCGAATCTGATGCCAATTAGTGTGTATCACTGGTAATGTCCCTGAATAGTAATTTTTAACATCGATATATCATTCAGTATATGAAGGTGTAGGTCTAACAGGGGAAGTCTTCGGTACGAAGGTAACATATCCGGCGATGCACACGAGGCCCCGAGGTGAACTAGATATCAACAATCATCGGCCGAGTTAAGGTGGTCATAAAAGGGGTATCAAAGCTTTATCTTACAGGCTTACTCGACTGCATATCGCCCATTTCTCTTCGATAGCAGCCTCTATCGTGCTAATTGCTATTACAATGTATGTGACTATGTCACCTAATGGTAGCCTTGAGAAGGCAATACAACTGCTTTAATTGAGTTGTTTGCTATGGCTTTATGGATCAAGCGTTTATTGGTTTAGATAATCAAAGAACTAACGGAGTCGGATTGGAACTTTCAGTCCCTTTCTTTCTGTCGATGCGTGCTCTACACCATATAGTATGTTTACGGCAGCGCAAAAACGGTTGGAATCACAATTTCACGGACTAAAACATTATCATTGTCAAACATTGTCACAGGTGTTGTATTTTGAGATACAGGATTTATTCCATCTACGATAGTCAATTTAGTTAGATGGTCAGTGCGCTGCAACATCAATTCCTTTTACTAAATGTCTGCCAGAGAAGCGGCAGGTGTGGGGCACATAGGCTTGATTTGAAACTGTTAGGGAATTACAACACAATGACTCTCACCACACATGTTCATTGCTTCAAATGAATGCAATTTATTGTACGAATTCAAAATATACAAAATGAAGGCGTGACTAATTGCATTAAGCGAACTGGTTTGGCTTCATTTGCGACTATACATCAGAAATTCTGGCGATGCTGGCCGAATAAATTTGCTATTAATGGATTGGATTAGTCTAAATAAGAGGTTTACCCGACCAACACAATCAACGGCATTAATCAATACCCAGCAAGGATTGATTCATATGCTATTATCTTGTATTGCCATACAACGACTGATTACATCAATGCAATTAGTTTACTATGAATCATAGCTGAATAGCTTCAATCCACGTGTTGTCTTGCAGACGCAGTTCCACCAGGAAGCTCACAGACAGTAATTAATTACGGGAAACGTGAGCATTAGAATGTATGATAGCCAACTGGACGCATAAATGATGCATTGCTCCATATGTGATATTTAGCGACTGCATGCTAATGATTTTAATAGTGTTTTTTTCGTATGTGTCATATATGTTGTGCTTATATGGATGCATAGTTAAATTAAATATCGAAATAAATTCTCTGACCTATTCATTAACCTTTCACAAATATGTTTGTACTGAATTATCTTATCATTATTACGACTTGTCATATACTCTCTAGAGCGAGTGCATACGATAGCACAATTGTGTCTTCTCACTAGCAGTTAAGGGCCCATCTTGGTGTATTGCTATAATTGAACATCTTGCTCATCGCGTTCACCCCTCTGCTGAATGTTAACGTTCCAGCCGGAATACATGACGCATTTAAATGTAATACCAAATGCACCGAATACAGCATCTTCTGAGATGATGCATTGCGTAACGTATTGGTCACACTGCACGCTACCCGAATGTTTGTGTCTTGGGCAAATCATTTAAGCGTATTTGAACAATAGATAAATAAAGCAAAGCAGCTATTCCAAATGACGTAATCGTATAATTTAGGTAACTGCTTTCACACTCATTTCTAGTGATACCAGAAAGCACAACAACATTTGTATCCTCAATGCTCATGATTTAAGTCAATATGATGCAAATAATGGTTTGTTATCCAAATATCTAGAATAACAAAAACACTCGACGACTGTGAATGTGTGCAAACGCAGCTGCTTCGTCGGATGCATTAACGATTGCTATCGTCGATGAAAATGTTTGTGGGCTTGCAAATTGTCAACAGTGGTGTAATGAAGGCGTGGTTGTGTAATTGATAAAGGTTTTAATAGGAAAGCACACTTATCTGTTATTAATCCGCTTCCGTCAATAACGGAAATGTGTTACTCCCGTCAACCATGACCTCATTAGCACAATGTACACAACTACTGCTACATTTAACAGTGCACAATATCTTAAGCTTTCGTCATCTAATGGATACATGGCAAGTGATGGCGAGTAATCATTAAACTTTAAGGAATAGCAATAACGTTACTAAATCTCTTGCAATAGCAATATACGTCTACGCAATGGACTTGGTCGTTATCAATCAGTTTAAACAGAGCTGCATTTAATTATTTGCGAACATTAGTTAACAAATTTGAGTGTCACTCTCTTCATATGCTGCGATCAGTTGCTGCACCACTTCTTTGTGCATGTCACAGTCAATCAGACAGATATGCAACAAGGGTCGTGTTTCTTCCAACAACCATTAACGGACTGTGTCTGTATGGGTAATGGGTCTGCAATACATGACACTGGCAGCGGAGCCTGTTACATACTGTGGAACATCTTACGCTGACCCATAACGTGATTAGGCTACGGACGAATGGCAATTTGTGTTATGGACAACATCAGGCGAATAATACATGATAATTTATTTATCAAACCTTATGCTCAGTCAGCGCAAAAATGGAATCATTTTAATTACGCATTTTAATATTGTTACAGACTGTATTATTGCAATAATTACCTAACGGGTAAACAAAGTGTTCAATTACACGCTAGGAACAATGTGTATAACAAAGCTGGGAACGTTCCGAAATACTAAAACGCTAAAACGGATGTATCATTGAATACGACGTGTCATTGAAAATGATCAAACAAATGTGCTATATCACATTTTAAAGATCATCATGGCCAATGCAATCCGTGATTCGGCTTTATCTCCAAATGATTATACCAAACATTTATGTATTCATTGTACAACAACGTCATTAGTGTTTAATAGAAACAACGCTTTGTCACCAATATAAATACCTGATACACATCTGTCCACTAGTTTCAACCATATATCCTTACCATACTTGTCCCATAACAACATTCGAAAATGCCGTGAGCAGCCAAAGAAACTATTGCTTTTCATAATTATCTAAACCACAGGTGTTGATGTGATAGAGTAACGTTAATCAATCAATGTTGCAGGTGGCTTCATTCACAGAGTAATCCTGGCCATCAATCACGCCCGCCCAGATGTCTAGCGGGGATATCTACTTCAAAGCCAAAGTACCGGGAGGTTTCCTTGAGGATTTCCCTTTGTACATGCAACAGTAAACACCATGACCCATGAAGCATCCATATATAGAGAGAAATCATACGTTCTGGGACATGGAATAACGCTCTCTCAATAAAACTCTTTTGTCTGAGATAATTCTTCTGTTATTGATACGTTATGTAATGTCGTTGCGGCACGTTAATAACTTGTGTTAATAATGCTGCCAACTGGCTCACTACAATCAAACACCACACACGAAACAACCATAGATCCATTTAACGAGTCATGTAAATAATGTGTCCGCCACTGTCGCGTTGTTGGTTGGAGTGTGCAGTAACACGTAAAGAGCCCCTGCAGAATATATAGGCAAGATCAGACAATGTTTTTCACCGCGTATGCAATAGTGTTTGGCATGATAGAGGCTGTTGTCTAAGTGTAATGGCCGAGGTCCAATAGAAAGAGTGGTAAATGTGGGAAACGCCTATTAAGCCCAATAAGTTGAACGGAGGTTGGAGACAGAAAATGGCACTAGACGGAACTGCTCGTGTAAATCTTGAAGGACTAATCACCACAGTAGAGTTTTACCATGTCATCATGATTCTCCTCACGTAAACTCCGCAATGTTTGCTAAGACTTGGCAATCAAAACACTTCATGTCGATAACAGATTATTTAATACAAACGCAAATCTACATTAAGGCGGTCAAACTAAATATAAAAAGGGCACACTTGCCCTTAACAAAACATCTGACACCAATTTTCTAACTGTCATGCTTGTAGAGATGTCACCATCAACCTCCGGTGTCATTAATCAAATGAGGAAAACGAAATGGTATTATGCAAATCAGCCTTAAAACGAGTTAAGTGATATAGCTTCCATTAAGATACTGTTAATTGCGAGCATTACTTGACACTCACGACACATTCACCACTTTAAGCTAGATTGAGGACCATGTGCACAAACCCCATACCAGGTCAAAGCTCATAAAGCGTGCCAACCGTATGTTACAGGCACGTAAATTTTGGCTTGTTTTCGGAGATTCTCTGGAATCTCTTGTTCATGTAAAAGACTTACTTTCATAGTAAATACAATAGCTGCTTTGAGATCAGCATCCGCCGTTGTTGTTCCAATCAGGTACGAATTTCCATGGCATCGACGCGTATCTGAGCGTCATTGGCCGTGTTAATCGCGGTTTTAAATATAGAAGGCAAGTCTGAGACCCGTTCAAGCCAAAATGAACATCGTGTCAGGATGGTTAACATCCTAATAAATAGGTCAATATGAATTAGATCTAGATATCACTTGCTGGAAAAGGTCAAATAAGTAAATAATTATGTTAGCATAGGTGTGGTATCAGAGAGGTTAGGAGGTTTTAATCTGCATTAACACACCATCAGCAATAGCTTCATTCATGATTATCTGTAAAGTCACAAAAATATTTCAGTGCTAGACGCTGTAGGGTAAATACAAAATCACAGATGTTTGCCAGTGACACCTGAGGCAACTAACCTAGTGAACCTCTCAGAGACAACTGACATTGGTCAGCCAAGTGTCACACCACAGGAAACTTGCGGCCAAGTACTTTCCACCATCCGTAAAGGTCATTCCCTACCAGACGGAGTATCTACACGATGTTAACCAGCTTAAAGTATTGCTTTTGAGCGCATATTCGAAGCTTCAGATAACCACATAATGCCATCAACACAATAGTTTAACTGTAATTTGCCTCGTCTCTAAAATGGTTCCAAGCCTAATGCAGAGAAATGGGTCATTTTGATTTGAGGTAGCTGACGCTATTACGTTTTTTCCACACGGCAGGAGAGTTGATAAGTAACAGCTCTAATGGTGATGTGATTATCTCCTATGCCCTACTCGATATAGGATGGGGTCGTTACAGGATAGATAGAAAAAACACCAGGCCAGCTGGAGGTCACGACAAGGGAATGGCACCTAATAGCTGATTCCCACAGCTTAGAGATGACACACCATAGCTGCGTTTTATCATATTCTGAAGATGTTTCTCGTGAGAACCTGCCATACTTGCTGTAGTCAGTGTTTGCGGCATCCGACCCGGACGACCACCATATCGACCGGCATATAGGTTTGACTTACATTAAAAACACTCCACGCGGTTATTGTTATGCACAGTGCTCTGGTGGCAAAAGGCTGTCAATGGACAATACATCTAAGTATTAAACAAGGTAGAATACAATTAAGCTGTCATGCGCGCCGAACAAGTTCATTTCATTTGCACAGTTTCCACTAAATAAGATCAAATATTGAGAGATGGGGGGACATTAACATTAGGTGGAATAAAAATTGATCCATGGGTCATGTAATTCGCAAACAGATTACATCATTCCTCTTGAGTCAGTGATATCAAGATGAGCGGTTGTTGAAAAAAAAGGTACCATAAATAAGTGCAGTAAGTGAACTGATATTGCCCATGTGTACTCTATATCAATATGCCACATCCCCCTTATATACCCCAACTATGCGTTTCGCAGCTCTGCACAGTGTACTTTCCGGGAACACTAAGAGAGTGATTTAGCCGCTGAATGTAATAGCCTCGGAGTTATGCTTTTAAGTTGCAATGTGGATATGTATATCATATACAAAGATCACATCACATAAGTCAACCACGACTTCTATTTAAGTTTGCTAAGAGTGAGCATTTCTACTGACAGAAATCGGACTGCGGATTTTGCGTCCTAAGTTTGATACAAATTGTAACAAACATTCAAGCTGTACAAACATATCGAAGCGTTTGATTAAGCGTCATAAAAAAAACATATCCAATTATTCTTTATAAAATGTGCTATTGTTTTGAAGCCACTTATAGGGTATTTAAGTTATCATTCTTCGCAACATCCACCACAACCTCAGTAAATGACGCAAGCAATCATCATGAATTGTGTTTTATAGTGATTGCAAGCCTTGAACATTATCAATAATCAGCAATCTCTATAAAGAGTAATCTGAATGAAAGTGTCATCGCTTAAAAATCCCGAGCGCGTATTATTAGTTGTGGTGGAAAAATCTTGCACCATCAAGTTTGTGAATGCTACTTTGCAATTATGCATTGAAGTGGAATAAAATAACCTCGCTTCATCTAGAGCTCCAAAATGCCATAAATCCAGTTTCAAGTAAACATTGCGGACATTTGTCATATAAATGCCTTGTTTGTTCTCGGTTGGTAACATTTATAACTGGCATGGTCTGAATCACAGGTTCACTGCAACATAAAACAAAATGTTTGATGTGGAAGTGTGGTGCATCATATATGCACATCGAATGATATCGTGTCGATTGCACTGTAGCAATAAAACTTATTGGTTCCAAATTATTTTGCGACAAACAAAACCCCCATGACTTCCATTTCAGTCAGGCACTTACCAAGTCACTTACAGCACAGATAAAAGACTACTGGGCTATACAGCAGTGAATAGATAAATTGATTACTATATATTAACTTAGCTATCATGGTGATTCCTGGCTAATATTATGTAAGGCAAGTGCAAAAATATTGGCTAGGTGTTATTAAAGTGATATAAGTCTGTAAAATGTAATCTGTGGAAGATGTATTAACCGCTACTGAGGACATGCACCAGACTCGTAAATTGATCTGATGTTTGCCATGATACTTTTGCAAGTGGTTGATAATACGGTTGAATTTATTTATGTGTAAAGTAGAAGAATTTACCCCTCATACAGGCGTACTCATGTTACACACGGAAGGTGATGGTCAACCATAGTTGCAAGGTCTGACATGAAATAAGGATACAGAACTGTACAATGATGTTACTCGTGCCGTCCGTAATTATATATTCTAGTAACTAACAAAAGCTAGTTAAGCTAATACTTGTACGAAGGAAAAGCTACCCAATCTATTCGGTTACAACAAGGACGAGTCTTTGCTTGGTTATCTGCCCGACCCCTCATGGCTAAAATTGCCCTTTTGTCATTTCCAGCCACACGACATGCACCTTGACACGCAGGATAAATGCTAAGGTAAGCCGTCAATATGCGATATCATGAAACAAGGACAGTTTGTTATGACAAATAAGGATGATTCTTTTACTTTAGTAAGGTCGTGGTGGTTGTGTGCGGCGCTGATACTAACCAAAGCGATACTGGTATATCACAGCAATAATAAGAGATTGCATATGTCAATGCAATCTTTATGTAGACATGACTCGGTCACAGTTGCTGTGTGTTAACATTCGCATAGATAATGTTTTAATGTGGTTTTGTTGTGGATCTTAGCCTCTTATATTACTAGGGGTAAATGTGGATAAATGAGAACAGTCGTCGGCGATCATGCGAATGATAGATGCAGGATGACTAACTTAACATAAAACAATAATTATCTATGTAGCCTTTAGGTTGTTATACAGGTCGATAAAAACATTCCATGAATTATGTGTGTATTTTCGTCCTGTATAAATCACGTTATACATGGACTCGCTTTATTTTATACAAAAGTTTGTTTTCAAGACATGCAAACTTAAGTAATCTAATATACAAGGATTCGTTACATTACACTGAGGGCAACTATACCGTGTAACATAATTATTTAGTTCGGTGATATATGACGTATCAGACATTTTATAACTGTCATTGGTAGCACATCATATAACCATGCTTTACTACTACCACTCTGCCCTATCTCAAATCTATATTTTCTTATTAACACTTCGTCCAGTTTCAAGCTCACGCATTTTCCATGGAAGCATCAGTATACCTAAAATTTAAACCCCCTCCCCCAACCCCATGTTTCAGTAGTTGTCGAGAACTATACGTCCTTTGAGATAGTTGGATAACAAACCATGTTTGCGCCAAATTGATCTTAATTATGGTGATTGCCTCAATAGCCATTGAGGTTATTTGTATTGCATTAGCAATTTTCTTACTAAGTACGACTAGAACAAATTGAAGGAACATTCATCTACATAAGACAAATACGTCAAGGGTGCAAACGTTTAGAATAGTCATTTTGCTTTGATTCCCGTTCGTTCCTCATTTAAACGCAATTGCATTGCCATGTATTACATCATCTCACCGCTTGTTGCATTCCGTATAACATATAATTCAACATGTTATTTCTCCTAGAGATAGATAATAAGTTAATGCAGCGTAAAACGAGTGTTGGGTGCACATGATTAAGATGCAGATTAACGGCTGCACACTATTGTTCCAGCTAAACTGTTAATACCGAGATAGCTAGTTTGTAAACACACATTTGGTGACCTTATACCATCGTCTAGCTGAAATATTGTATATGTCTTTGGCTATTTTTGCCTGATCTTTGCAATAATCACAGTGAAGTTTTAATTACTAAGTCCCTTGAGGTATATGATTAAGCGCCCATACTCATTATGTTAATGGCATATACTGATAAACACATTTAGAAACAGAAATACTGCAGTCGCTAAATATAACAAAGCAGACCATCAAAGCAGGTTTTACTGCAGATAAATGTTAAGCTTATCCGCGAGATGATGATGTGTTCCTGAAACGTGCTGGGTAAACTTCTACTATGGCCCAACAAGGAGTGTACTTACGATTGCGGTAACCTATGATACTTATTGCCGTTCTCCATCAGTGCCGATGTGAAAAGCAGATGCGCCCTCGTCATTGGGAGTGTTGCGTTCACAATTGATGGAAAAGGTGTTGTACCTTGTAATACCAAGACAAAATGACAGATGTCCTTAGCTGTCATCTTGCCTCGGCCATCAATTATTAAATGGCCTTAGGTGGTCCTCTTTGTAAATCAGTTGACACGATGGTCATCAGTTACTTACAATGGTGTGTAAAGATTTGATACATGTGGAAGCTTTGATAACAAGCAGTAGTAACATGACCCATATACAGTGGTCCGAATAAACAGTAAAAATGTATTTGTATATTATTATCATTATGTTGTTATCATTACGGCAATGCAAATCTGTAAATATCATTACTATATATCGCCAATGAATAGCAATGAGATATCATTGACAATGCACCCGGTCACGTATGAAGCTTGGCATCAATTTGACTTCACTTCTGCTATTGTACTTGCTAATGTTCAGGTTTCCCGAAATTTCCAAAGCACACTGATGGATCTGCTCCTGCAGGACAACACGCTGATTGCAGCCATTATGGTGAGATGCAGAGCAAACTTATTGCATTGATCCATTCAGTTGTTGAACAGTAAGAAAACATTAAACACAATGCAACAAACACCGCTGGGAGTTTAGTAGGGGCGTTAATAGTGTTGGTCAAACATGACACTTGCTGAGGCTGCAGCAGCACGATAAATGCACTAGTCGCGCTCCATTGTTTAAGCTATAGAAATGACCAGTGATATTATCTTCATTTCAATCTATTTTTGGATAGACCTGCAATTAAACCTATTGCTAGGATTGTTGAGGCTTGTGTTGGTATCATACCCTAACCGCCTCACAATCTTTCACTATTGTGACACACATAACAAGGCAGACGGCGCAAAACAATTGACACAATTACCAAGTTAACAAGCTGCAACTGGCTGTAATCTTGTTTACTTTGATACTGAATATCGCACGAACAATGCTAATCCATGAAGCAGTTGTTACTGAGGAATATTCCAGCCGTCGATGCACTTTATCCAGCCGTCGTGCCCTCATAACATTTCCTCGGTAGATTTTGCTAATTAGCATCTCTTCCTCATCTGCATGTCTAATGCCGAGCTATTGGTCATACAAAATATGTTAGCGATAAAATAGGGGCCGAAGGAAGTGTTTGTTACGCACATTAGACAACTCCCTCATGTTTAAGATAACTGAAATAGCAAGCATCAAACCATTACCTCAGTTCTAATTGCACTTTAACATCCAAATAATCAGCTCTTACAGCTAGATTGTCTACAGCAATTGTTGTCTGTGTCATTACGTTTGTGTTTTACTAAGCTGACTGAGCACTGTACGATCATAATGAATACGATCATAATGTTACATGTTAGCATGTAAAGCCAGTTAGGATTATTATGAAGCAAAATTTCGAGGCTGTGTTGCAAATAGTTTTGCCACTGACGCAATGTACACAGAAGTGCGAGGACGAACACAGCGAAAGACCGAGCACAAACATTACAAGACATCTAATCCATGAACTCCTGAAACATAAACTAGGACAACAACACACACTTTGGCTGAGATACATTTCTCTTTTCTGTGTGGTCACAATTGCTACCTACTTCTACGGACTCCATTTCTAAGAGTAAGCTGACGGAACTCACCCTTATGTGCTTGCATGTTTGGCTTAATTAAGATATACAAAACCTCTCATAACGCAACAGCTTTTTCTTAGATGCGTTTAACCATTACATTTGTCCGATTGCGGATATGTAAATATGAACTGCAGCGGCAACACATGCTTCGACTTCGTCATTTTTTGCTACTATGCTCAATTGAAATGCGAACCAAATTGGATCAAGAAATAACATGATCTCAAAATACTGCAAAGGATTGCACTGCAAGGGCCACCCAAATTAAATGGCTACATTAAATATCCTGTCTCGAACTGCAACACTTGAGACTGAAAATAACTAAATAATGACAATACCAGCTTGCCTCATGATATTTGTACACAAACCGTATCCTTGCTCTGCCATAAATATACCATATGGCAAAATGTTCAGATTCTAATACGTCAGGAAGAAAAGGGGCAAAAGTCTTACGCCGGTTGCGTTAACTTTGAATCATCTTCGCCACAGAACACTAGGCTCCTAGCTAACGGCTTCTCTGTAGCAGCGAAATTGCTTTCTCGTTGCTATTAAACAGTGACCTTGTCACATATAAGGTAATAGTGATCAGCATGATGGAGGCAAATTGTGTGATTTTAGGTCAATATGGCAGATAAAATTGCCTTTTGATAACACGTTTCTGCATCTTAACTTCGCCAATTTGGATGTTTGTTGACGTCTAGGTCACATGAAATGCAATAACGCTTACTAAGAAGGAGCTTACTGTTGAGGAGAAATTTGTTAGGGCAATGCAGCTGAATAAGCTATTGTGACGTTACTTAATCACATACAATGGTACGGTATGCATGCATTTCTGGCAGCCAGTTTGTGTAAATCATCGACGCACTAAATGTACATTTTGCATTGCTAACTACAAGCCGAGATTTTTAGGTAAATATAAACTATCAAACAATGTTAAATGTACTTGGTAATGGTGTCATTCAGATGCATGGGCAATACAAATGTTGCAAGTTCACTCTGTCCGGGCATCATGGAACATTCACAAACAAACACGCAAATCATTGATATTTCATAAAGGGAGCAAAAATTTTTTGCATCCCCACAGTTATACCATACTACGAATCTCTGTCGATTCAAGGTGGGATAGATGACGAAAGAAGACTGGATTCATGATAGGGCTTGGCAGGTTGTATTATCTAGAAGCCTTACCATCGGGATTAACGCATTGCCGTGCAAATGACTTTTAATAAAAAAACTCAACGGACCAATCATTACATAGCCAATGCCACATGCTAGGTATCTATGGCTAAAGACTGGCAGTTTCAACATTCGATGTTCCGATACGTCGCATTTGCGAATATTAACTAATAGCGGCCGCCTTATGGGCTTTGATTAGTGCGGGACTGAAATAACTCAATGTTCAGCAAATCACGGTTCTTTTTTGTTTGCCATGACGTTTGAAACCGAAAAGGTTTATTGCAACGATGCTAAAGATATGATTTAATTCGAAGTGCATATATCAAGCGACGCACTTCCATATCGTTCATAGTCATTTTGTTTATGCTGAGTGAGGTTGACTGCGTGCGACCATACTAGTCATAAATGTTACCAAACCCAAACAGACATGGCGTTTAATAGAAAACTGCCGATAACGTAAACCTCGAACAGGATATTGCACTTTGGCTGTCTAGATGAAGTAGGATTATTTATTCCACTGAAAACCGTTATCGCAAGCGAGCATTCACCATCTCTCCGGTGCGTGATATTTCCACCACAACTTCGAATGCACGCAAAGGTTAAAATAAGGATAAATAAACCCGGACCTTTGGTTTTGACATCACAAACACAGGAGGAATGCTGTACCCTCTTTGTCCATGTGCGAATCAAAAGACCTGTTGATATTTTTGCACCCACTTAAGTTCAATGCTTCACCACCTCTTAGTACAACAGTTTGTGGAATTTAGTGGAAACTGCGCCAACGAAATTAACTTGTTCAATGCAGTTGACAGCATATTTTTATACAATCAAGATTATTAAATGAAACCAGAAGCAATGAACTTTCAGACACGTCGATATAGAAATATTTTGAGTCCAATACCGTATACCCCGGCCCCTTGCTCAGCCTTGCAATGAGATGGGTCTCTTTCCATATTGGTGGAGCCAGAGATGTCCAAGCTTGTTTTCGTCAAAATGGCGTTGAAAACGACACCAGCACTTGCTTTGTAAATATCCTCCCGTTATGAATTATTCATGATGAGGTTAGATAGTGATAATATACGCGAGCTAATACACAGCCAGAGTGACCAAGGTACATGTTGATCATTTGATTAACGGGTCGATGCGTATGTTGCCCTGTTTATGATCTGTATAATGCAGTATTTCTGTGAACACAGTGTACTGGTGAGTTGATATGCTCGAACACTTAACCATCATCGTTTGTCTACACCTTGGCTTGTTCATGGATCTCTGTTAATGTAATGGTGATTAAGGTAGAATAATTGGATGGCTGGATGGTTTTGCTGAATTGTACGACGCATTACACATATATTTATATCCGAGTCGATGTCGCATATGGAATGTATATCATGACCTACACATTGTTGCCGGCAGTTAGGATTGATGGTAACCTCAAACGGTTTTCAAAATCACCATGGTCAACTTGCAAGTGTTGCATCTTATATTTGGTTTGATTTTCGCTTGAGGATCTGTCAATTGCGACATATCCTTGGCTGGTTATGACAGTTTAATTTGGATGTAAGGTCTATTCGCTGACTACATCCAGTATAGCTGGTTCACACGAGGTTATCAGGCAGCATTCACTGGTTGCGACCTCTAGCTGACCCACACGTTGCTATCTATCCTGCTCCGACCCCTGCATCGATATTTGGTAGGATATTAAAGCCCGCCACATTTAACATAGGCGCTATTACTCTTCTACTCTCCTGCCAAGCGACAAAACGTAATCGACCCTGCTACCTCGAATCATAATCATCCAATCCTCTTCTACAACAGCCTCCACCTGGTTAAGTGCTATTTCATCTCACGTGATTAAACAGCCTCTTGGTTGCTTTGAGGGACAAATTATGTGGCGATTACAAAGCCGGTTACATTGACTTACACTTCTGTTAATTCGTCAGTAAAAATAATTACAAGTCAGCACTGGCCATGGAATCATTTTCGTCCTGATGTATGGCGTATAGTTGAGTTCAGAACATGGCGATTTATAGTATGCTGATAGGAAACACGGCAGCTATTGTGCTGATAGCATCCTCTTTGAAGCCTAAAATAGCTGCTTAAAATCCTATACTGCAAGTTGGCTCATATCATTCAGGTGCTCGAACTGGTAGGGGAAGACGTTCGTGGATGGTGGGAAGGTTGACCGCTACTTGACCGTCCGTTTCTTGTTATATGACCTTTAGCTGATCTACAGAGGTCGTTCCTAGACGAAACGTCTACCCTGTCATGTACCTCACAATTTCTTCCATTGTGCGCGTGGTGTGTCTTGAGTCACGTTTATAGCGATACTAACAAATACGCCACAGACACGTTTGTGTGATGTAAATTGTTAATGGGGATCAATATCCTTAAATCTCTCTGGTGCAAAACTAGGGCTGACATTAGTATTTACTTATTTGCCCTTTTCCAACTAATGATATCGAGTTCTAATTTACGCTGACCTTGTGCTAATGGAAATATTTACCGTAACAAATCACGATTATAGATTAATCCAAAATTTGTTAAGGATGCTCTTGGTCTCATATCGCTTTATGTTAACATCATCACTGACTCAACCGACTACGTTGTTACACGTTGATGACACGAAAATTCATGTTCTATTTTTGAATAGAGGTTGCAGCAATCTAGACCAGCACCAACGGCAAGAGGTCGATCCGCCCCAGCTCTATAAGACAGGATGCACTTATCTCTAACCAATAATCGTTGTTGTTACTGCCCCGCTTGCAGAGCCTTGCTCTTGTAAGGGCGGTGCATAGAAATCTCAAGCAAGCTTTAAGTGATGATCAGCGTCTGACTGAGAGCTCTACCAATAAACTCATGTTGTCGCTAATTTGCTGATGTATTTCATTTGACCGGGCATCCTCTGAGTAGACGCTTTCATGAAGATAGGTACAATTTCTTACCATCCCGTTCTGACTCGTTCCACTTGATCTCTGCCACCCTGACACTTAATCATTCATTACACTTCGACAATAGCCTCCATCATACCAAGACAACACAATACCAACACAACAAGCATTGTCTCAATCGGCCACTGCATACGCGGCGAAACACTTTTACCAAAATTGCGTTGATATGCCATTGTCGCTCGCTACGTTTCATTGTCAAATGAACATCCGCAATAACATCTACGTGTCAGTGACGGAAACATGCATGAATGACTCGGTTTGTTAGTTGTATGAACGTAATGCGTGGTGTGTGCTGGCTGTATGTCGGGCTGCTGCGTTATTAACACGAGTAACTGACGTTAAGGCAATTGCGTAATTTATTGATCATATAGTCATGATCGACTATCGAAATAGAATTAATGCCGCAATAATGAGACATGTTATACAACATTATTTTGTGTCCGATCACAAACGCTTTCGCTCTATGTATGGCCGCTTCATGAGTCATGATGCTTTACTTAGAAGTAGGAATCCACACTTGACATATCAATTCCCCATAATTGATGGAAAGGATTACTCTACAGAAGACGTTGTTGTGTAGTATTACAAACTGTGATGCACAGGATTATGAATATGAATAGTTCGTTTGAAATTTCACGGCCTTATCTAACGGACAGAACGCTGAACGTATTATGAGATGATTTAAAGAAGATTTCTGGAGCAAGTTAGATAAAGAAATATCTAAGCATCCCATCCAAGTGCCGATATGTGTATCAGGGTTTTATACTGGCGATAAGGAAGAGCTTCATATCTCTAAAACTCTATAGCCGTCACTGCTGAAGCGGTATGGATGTTTTGGTATTTCCATTTGACGACTTTGTGTGAACTGCAGCATTTGAAACAGGTCATGATTAACCTTAAAATGTGATATATCATATTTGTCAGATCAATTAGGATGATGTTTTTGTTGTACTCTCAGAGGGTAATGTAATGCGTGATAACCAACAGTGCATTCAGTATGATTAAATTACTGCCAATACAAAATGAGTATCCATCGTTTTCCAGGACTGTGTTTTTTGAATGCCACAGCATGTCAATAGAAGTCCACGGTAACTATTACCTACATCAACTTACCACTGCGGCATGCTACACCTAAAAACCAAACCAGCTAGCTGGGTGCTTGATATGTCACATGAACAGCAGTTTGTCCACTCTTCTACAGAACGAATTTTGGATATCTACATCTCTATTCACCATAACATATATTGACTCAATTTCTTACTATTTAACAACGCAAATATTTATGCTTAAGAAGCCGAATATGATTGGAGGCATCATATACATCCTATCACAGAAGGGTGTATAACCCAGCATATCGATTCCTTTCGACGAATATCAACACAGCCTGAATCACCACATGAGTGGAACGGAGAGCCATGGTTATTGATTGGTATAAGCAGCTTTTTTCTTGTTTTTTCTATAAAGCGCTTAGTTCTATCAATCAGGTTGCATGATTTCCTGGGATAATTGGCTAAACAAAACGAAATGAACCCAAAGCCTCAAACCGAATGCATATTATTTAATCATATTATACCCCCATCATTTCTCTCTTAAACCTACCAAGGTGACGGGATTTAATGTCAATAACGGTATACACATAAATCACGTGCTTTCAAAAGCAAACTCGCTTCAAGTCAAGCTTAATATTCCGACAGCTACCGGATGTGACTAGGGTGAATAAAACCGGTACCTATATGCAAAATGCGCAATAATATGTAGTTAACAGGTCGCGGACTGACCGCAGAACGAAGTACGTACCTGGATCGAGGTACGTACCTCATTCCCAGTACGGCGCACCTCGATTGAGGTACGCATGATAGTCGTGCCACCGCCCTCTGCTGTTTTGCATTAATTGACATTATTTTCTGATATGTGATTGGCTTTGAACGATTTAATTATGCAAATATATTATGGCCTACATTTGGAACCAAATCTGTTGTTCTGAGCGATATCGGGCGTTCACAAGAAGAGTTTTCACTTCCATTATTCGACAGCGACTGCACGTTTTTCGACGTTCATGATTAAAATTTTGTACACACACCAACATGGCAGAGGTAAGGTCTATGTTTTCTCATTTACAAGTATATCATCTTATTATACATTATATGTTATTCAAAATTCTAAGGCATATTAATGAGCTATCGCTAATAATACAACACCCCTGTTGAATGATTTTTCTGAAACAATGGCGTATTGATGCGTTCGTACTTAAATCGAAGTATGGTGTACTTCCTTTTGAATTGGTGCCATAGTCTGATAGTAGATCGTATACAGATAAAAGAATGTCATTTATGATTCATACGACCGAACCGCAGGTCGAATGTAGCCTTTCCTGGTGGTGTTCTTATATAAGATAATTTGTTATAGAAATTTGAAACCTCGTACTAATGAAGTGACATAGCCCACGGTAGTATACATATAAATCAACAAAACGTCGTGCACGGCATGAAGTGACAATGTCAGTTATTCCAACCAAATATGATTTACTCTTTTAATAGAGGGTGATATAAAAAATCTCACAAGAATTGCTGGTTTGTGTTGTGTACTTAAACATTGATTATAATATTAATGTTATGTATTTCACTAGACAGTGTCTGCCATGCCATTTTCAAAACGGTGTGCTTCTGAAAGCCTTCATTCACAATGAGGATGTTTGGAAACTAGAAACCTGGTGTCAAAGAAAAACTGTTGGATTCGGCTGGAAAAAAGAATCTGTCTATTACACAAAAACTGCTCCTAAGTTCTGTCAATCATGCATTGACGAAGTGAATAAATCTATCCAGACTTGAACATTCCTTCAGCCGTTTGTTATGAGTCCGTGCAGCCGCCTTCCAAGCCGCTGAAATTTGGTTTCAACTCTCTCAATGAAGAAGCTATTCCTGTGAGGGGTGTACCAGGTCTTGCCTGAACAATAAACCCATCTTTTATGGTTTTCGTCTATATACTCAACCAGAATATTGCCCTTACACCGCTGAACAAGTTCATAAGACTTTGTACATATTATCCTTTTCCTCTCGTTTCTCCTATCGCAGCATTCAGTACCATCAGATATGTATGCAATAGGTATGTTACCTGTGTGGTGTTTCCACTTTGGATCTCTGAAAGTATAAATAATTGTTTTCAATATATTCCATTCCAAACAACAGAGACACAAAGAGAATATTTTATTCTGGATTCCATTTTCATGTAAACATAGGTACGGGCGCATTTTGTGCAGAGTCGAATTTATAAACGTTATCGCATGAGTCCTTATCTTTCCTCCTTGGAAGGGAAGAGGCTGTCCTAATTAAATCCAGCGCGGATAAGGTCAGTTAACCAGCGCTTCTTTGTCTTTCGGAATTAGATTTCAACGACATCACATCGATTTGCTCTCTGTTCCAAACCCCTCCCCCCTTTCCGTTTTCAATGTCATTCAACACTCGCTGTTGTAATATGTATGTCTGTACATGTATAGGTATATCAAATAATCCTATCTGTGTCATGACCTATTAAAGTAGCTTTATCCTGCGTTGTGTAACCTGTCCTAGATATATCATAGTTATGTATCTCACTTATTGCATCAACATCATAGGTATACCTTTAGCTGTCAAACAGTCATAACGCTACTATTCTTGTTATCATTATCTGTCTCATTCTAATACCGGTAATTGATTTGTAGTGTACCTGCACTCGGGGATTCCGTATCCTATTATGTAATACCGAATATTTTACATATGTGATTTTGAACACAATTTGCTACTTGAGAATTATTTCTAAAATAAAATTAACTCAAACATTGCTGTTCCTCCACTCCTTCACAAAATATGGATCTGCATGATATATTGTTAAAGGCATATGATTTGGCCGATAGAAACTCAATTATTAGCAGCATGTAGGATAAACACCATCATGAAGTTTACAGATGAGGAATATTCTTATGACCACTGTCCACATTTCTATGGCAGTATTTGTAATAAAGCATAGTAAATTTCAATACACCCTGATCGGTGACCCCGTGATTTTGTGAACAATCTATTCCATATCTGGTAAACCTTATGTATGTTAAAATGATAATGTTCGTTACATATGTAATGATGCTCGTTTCCTTCTGTAAAGTCTTAAATAATAACCTAACATCCAATTAAAACAAGAACAAAAGTTTTCAAAAACTCGAACAGAACAGGCCAACAAAAGTATGATGAACTGCTGTTGTGGTGTTTTGGGGGGCATTCTGTTCAATATCAAACACCTGGCGGCTTTGTTATTCTATTTGAGAAGAACATTCATTGAACATTGAACTGAGCACGTATATGAACACTCTCAATAAGACTCGGGTGGACAACAAGCGAGATTTGAAACAATCATGGTACAGCGTACTTAGATTGGAGTACGCAAATATCGGTTGTGCAAATGGATTGCACATGGGGTGTGATGTTATCATTCATACTTCAAAAATACGCCGCCATAGGAATACGTACCTCGATCGAGGTACGTACTTCTTCCTCATGCGGTGGTCTTTGACCTGGTTAAAGCAATACGATTCTTGTTTAATGTTAATTTTCTGAACAATGATCGCAACACCAGGCATACTGAAGAGTGGTAATGGCAATGAAATTGATCAGCCTTCATGCTCAATCTGTAAAAGCATTCGATATGGCTCCATATACATGCAATGGGCTCATAATATTTACATATGGGGCGCTGCTCCAATACATTATCAGGTAAAATTAAATACTTGCATGGTATTTTATTTCAGCAGCACAAACGCAGAACCAATAAAATAACGATGACGCATCGTCAAGTTTGAGACAATATTTATAACATATGAAGATACCAGTTGGATGAACGACAAGAGGTGATTCAATACTTAATAAGATCGGTTTCCTCAAATATTTGCACAATATCAGTGAATGCTACAAGATAATTTTCAATAGCGTCCTTGCACATTGGCTGCATGCATGTTGGGACCACTGTATGGATGCACGCAATTTTAGGTACCCTCGTTTGGGATTCACTGTTAAGTAAAATTAACATATTTTTTTCAATCACCACAGAAAACAGAAAACCCATATATACGGATTCAATTTCGCTCAGATTTTCTTACCCTGTCCCGGTTGAATAGACCACTTCGCCGTTACACAACGGCTAACATTTAGAATGCAATGGCGATGGATAATGTAACAGACGAGCTGGGTCACAAGAGTTAAGCACCTAGTCAGGGGTCCGCTGGAAATAAGACTACAGGTTGTCGATAACAATATATTCTTAAAGATAGTTTGGGCAGATTATAAAAAGGTCCAATGCTATTTAGCCTGCTTTAAATAATATAGCGAGATTTCCTAGTCCATTTCTGTCTATACGCTCTATAATCATCTGTTGTCCACAATGCAAATATTTCACCCCCGTTATCCATAACCACTTTGACACAATATGCGCGAACGCAATAAAATATAAAAGCTAACGAAGTTAACATAATTAATATATGCATACTAATGCTTTATTGTGTAAAGCCATTTGCTACGTTTACTATCTGTGACCTGCCATATGCGTAGGTAGCAAATAAAATTGCTCCTTGCGTCTATTTCAAACCCTCGACTAAAATTACCCACTTCGCTTTGAAGGCATCCTTCATCAAACTAAGTGCTGTTGCATGTGATGCGGAAATATTGCGGGAGTAATGGAGCCATTTGCTGTATAACCCGATTTTCGATCAACGGTAAGAGTGGTTGTATCACCATGTACATCATTCAAATAAATACTCGGTGTTGTCCGCGATTTCGGATGGGTAAGGTGATGAAGATGTTTGTCGGACACGTGAAGACATGAATGCTAAGGTTACATAACCGACCTACGACAAGATTACTTGAGGCGACCTCTAATACATCAACAAACATCGGCTACTGGCGAGATGTTTAAGGATGTTTAAGGATGTTGTAAATGTGTGATCCTATTCGCCGTAAAGACTAGGATGCCGGTGCTAAATAGCTTTATGAACCAAAAAGGTTATTAGCAAAGATACTTCACATCTAACATTGATGGCATGGTGCATCGACTCCTGTTGTTCCTGATGCATTGTGGTGTGAATGTGGCACCATATATTCTGCTTATGACAGACAAACGAAACTACTGTGGTGTCAATATCATGCAGACAACATTTATTGTCATCGTTTTGTAATGTTAAAGTATTGCACTTTGAGGCGCTGATATATACTATCCAGAAAAGTCAATATTATAGTCTTTGTTCTGTGCCTCGAAGATGAGATGTCGCGACAAAAACTCAGTGTAATCGTGCTTGCCAGATAAGCAGACCACTTTTATGTACTAGATAATCCGTTTACTCTTACATGGAATGGTGGTGGTGGTTTTTATCCGCCGTATTAAAGCTTCAAACGCATTTTACCATTTTACTGACAGCTTACATGTCTTTTCAAAATTGATGCTTTTATCTTCGTATCTAGTGGTCATAACGTGTGTGATAATTAGAAATAACAGCCAAGATGTGTGTTATTTCGGTAGCCCCTTTTATGGGTTGAAACAAACCAACAAAAATATAATTGCCAGCACAGGACGGTCCTAACCTAACAAGATTTTATTGAGTTACTGGACAAAGTAAGTTTGAATTTAAGGTCATATCTGGAATGAATGTGTATTACACCTTTTCTCGCAGTTCTTGCGTTTGTTTGCACTAATATTTGACTTTTATTTGTGTTTTCACAGAAAATGCACACTAAAAGTTAGAAGTCTCGTGTTTATCAATATTACCTCAGGGGTGGTAAAACTGTTGAAAGACACTACCTTTGTAACCACAGATATAAACCAAGATTCGATACACAAAGACAATTATCTACACCCTCGCAGTTCGGTGATAATTTTGACTTTATACACACAGTGTTTTTCCGTCATTAATTATGACCAAGTAACTTGTCTCATCTGAAATGACAATTACTTTGATGCAAATAATCTGGTGAACTAAATTGTTATCCATTTGGCGTATACAATCTGACTTCGAATATCTATGTGAGTGGTTTTATGCATCGATCCGCATTGGCATGTTTACCATTAATGTCATGTGCCCTACACGTGCATATATACCATGTGCAGCGTTATAATGAGCCCAATGACCGTAAATAAGTCACGAGACATAGCGACCAATTAACACTCATCGCAGGCTGCCTTTCTAAGCCAAGGAGCAAATAAGAATGTTGGACACCCTAATCAATGTTCCCTTGGAGAGCCACAATGATAGTTAGCAAAGTGGTCACAATTGCATTGGCTAAAATCATGTCTTCCTCTGATATAATATCATTACACTGTATGCAACCGAGGTCGTTGGTTTTTTAAATGACCACAAACCGAACAGCGGCAATAAAACACCGCTTCTTTCAACAGCCTTCTATAAAGGTGTAGTCATTCTTCTTTCGAATAAAAGTAGATCGAATCGTATCATTGTTATCGCTGTTGATGTTATACTTCATCATCGAATTAACGTAATTAGAGATCATCAAGAACTGGGATGGCCTCCGTCGCCCTATTGTATTGCATCTTATGGGATTTGATAATGAGATCCGTTCTATCCCAGACATACACACCACAAGCACCAGTTCCTCTAAACTAAAAAGGAGTGAGGATGCGATGGGGTGTAGGGGATCCGGTGGTGTGGTAGTTCTCCAAGCATATTGTATATCGATAGGACCAATTAAACCAGGCGGGTACCCCAATGCAGGTTTAAATTTTCTGTAATACGAATGTGCAGATCATTGATGCTGGTATAAGTCGCAGCGATTCATTCCTGTCCACCCTACGAAATTGCAACGAATGCCTGTTTATTAGGAGTAGGGCCTAGCCGCATGCTATCAATAATGTGTTTTATGCTATTTACGCTAATGGGTTCATTACAAATTTTAATGGAGCTATGTATCGTCCGTTGGACTGGCTGAAAGCTAGGCAATGTTTGCTATAATTGTTACTACAATAATAGCTTAGAAACTCGTGGTTAGCTAAAAAGCTGTCCCTTTGATTTAAGTGTAAATAAAGTACAATTATTGCGCGCTAGGGTGATCCACAAGCAGTTGCGAGACTCACACATAATTGCTGGGAAATTCGTGTCTCTAGTCATAATCCTCTCAGTTGACGAGACAATTAATGTTATAAAATGCTTTAATACTACACTGGGCATATTATTATTTGTGGTTGAGCATTTGTGCTGTTAACATTCGTGTTAATATGGTTAGGCTCCCATCATACAGGTCTGATGTCCGCGGAGTTGTGTGTATAAGCGACGCACATCCTCATAACCACATACAATGAGATAATTAATGCATGTTGCTATTCCAAGTAAAAGTATGCTGTAATGAATTTTTCGCTTGTCTGGCTCGTGTGGGCTATTTTAAAAAAAGCGTAGCAATATGACGAAGAGTGTAATTCGATTACTAGATATAATATCTCATGATGGTTGGTTCTTCACTGGCCGCCTCAGGCCGCCTCATGGTGTGATCAACCATCACTTTAGTGATTCTTTTGCTCTGAATTGACCTGATTTTGTGAATCAATCAATATCAATTCCGCTTATAGTACTGCATTATTTGACGTATTAAGTAATATCATGGTGGAATATATTTTTTTTAACACAGAGGCGTGTGAAAACCCTCTTAGCATAGCTTTAAGCTCTTATAATATGGCAGGGATGTTGCAACCCGACGACTGCTACCCAACATTGGTTGTAGTTATAAAGAGTCAATAACTATCAAGTGACTACACTAAAAACAAATTTATTGAAAAACTACCTTTGAAAACAATTTTAATCGCCGAAATACCTTTCCCTACTGTCCTTTATCCGACCAGCTTAGTCTCACCTGTCCACTGCGAACACATTTCCTTAACTTGCCTATATTATCTGCTGGTGCTACTTTTCAGTGTCAAAAAACATTTGCTACAACATAACAACAATATGCCAGCACAGGTTCTATTATGAACATTACTGACTTAATGGTTTATTGGATGTATGAAAGTAATGTGAAGTGTGTGCTTGTTGTGAGCCAGGGTGCAGCCTCCCTTACTCGTGTAATAAATTTGTGGCTATTTGAATGCACACATATCAGGGATAAAAGAATGGTGGAATTTCAATTAGCAGATAATTAATAAGCGATATATTGATAGGGAATTATTCTGCGTCCAGCCACAAATGCTTTATCTGTGTGTATTGCTGCCTTATGAACCCTGCTGGTTGCTTGTAATGTCCGTTAGCATGTGCAAAGTTAAATCCTTAATGGGATGGGATGGTACTATGGCCTTGTAGTAGAAATCCTCTCTTGATATATTGGCAGACGCGCGTGACTGACGAGAGGATTTCCCAGTGACGGAAAGTACCAACAACACGATTGATCAGCAAAACATAAGTAGCAGAGAGGAGTATTAAATAGTTTGTTTTACCGAGCACCTTTCGGCCATATCGGAGTACATATCAGCAATTGAGTTGTTGTCGTTTCATCCCCGAAATATATTTGCGAAGTATGTCAGTTAAGCCATGTGAATCATGCTCTTTTTTGCTAGCGCTGATGGATCGAACAATATTGCTATCACTGTGAGATGTGTACGAGAGTTTTATATTTTATATGAATTGGAAGTATAAGCAGCCAATTCATATTAAAGAAAATATGTCCATCGCTATTAATTGCACTGCATGAAAAACAAACCATGCAGCGGTTTTTGAAGTATATGGTCAATGGTACAAATACTTAAACCTGATTACGGTATTTGGCTAACTTTCTCAGGTTGTGGTCCACCATGCAGCTATGGCCATACTCTACCAAATTTGCAACGGTGGATTTAATGACGCTATGTCTAACTTTTCAACAACCAGGATATCGATGGTTACTAGGACGTATATGGTTGGATGCCCTATGAGTGGTTGTAGGCCGGATATATGCTCCAATAGACAAATCGGTTCAGACAAGCACCCACAGGATTTGAATCAGCAGATAAGGCCTTGGTAAAAAATGGCATTGTAGTTGCTCCATGACTTCGCTTCAATGCACAATTGGATTTACGTCAAGTAACAGAAACTAAATCCTCGCGCCGGATACATACGTAACGATAATATTCATCAAATTACACTTTGCCCATAAATTCTTAATAGAAGATGGCATAATATCGGCTCCATTTCTCTCTCAAGCCTACTGAGAGGCGGCCTTTTATAAAATGCAATTGCTCTTGGTCTGACTGGTGCTGATGTCAAAGAGTAACATGTGATTATGTGTCACGGTTACAGAAATCAAAATGGAACGAGACAGCGATAGGTAGAAAGTGTAGTTGTCTCACCGCCTATGTTGAAGGGAGATTATGAACAGAAAAAGGCACTTGGTGGCACAAATTATGTATATCTTGTATGTATAATCACAAACAACAGAAGACAATAACGATTATCTGTATGTGAACCTTGCCATCCTTGATAATATCTAGAGGTATCGAGTGAAATAGTTAATTGTTTACTACGCTGGTTTTGAATGCCATCGCAAACTAGCATGAAGGCACTCAAACATTATATAAACATTCACACTTAACATTTCAAATAATATCAATTATCTCTTTGCCAGGAATGCTAGGTGGTTACCATCAGCCATCGTTACCAGAAACCGATAA
>CM067349.1:6510644-6782049 GCA_034190875.2 Urechis unicinctus
ACCGCCCTCTGTTGTTTTGCATTTTATGACATTATTTTCTGAAATGTGATTGGCTTTGAACGATTTAATTATGCAAATATATTATGGCCTACATTTGGAACCAAATCTGTTGTTCTGAGCGATATCGGGCGTTCAATAGAAGAGTTTTCACTTCCATTATTCGACAGCGACTGCACGTTTTTCGACGTTCGTGATTAAAATTTTGTACACACACCAACATGGCAGAGGTAAGGTCTATGTTTTCTCATTTACAAGTTTATCATATTATTATACATTATATGTTATTCAAAATTCTATGGCATATTAATGAGCTATCGCTAATAATACAACACCCCTGTTGAATGATTTTTCTGAAACAATGGCGTATTGATGCGTTCGTACTTAAATCGAAGTATGGTGTACTTCCTTTTGAATTGGTGCCATAGTCTGATAGTAGATCGTATACAGATAAAAGAACGTCATTTATGATTCATACGACCGAACCGCAGGTCGAATGTAGCCTTTCCTGGTGGTGTTCTTATATAAGATAATTTGTTATAGAAATAACCTCGTACTAATGAAGTGACATAGTCCCACGGTAGCATACATATAAATCAACAAAACGTCGTGCACGGCATGAAGTGACAATGTCAGTTATTCCAACCAAATATGATTTACTCTTTTAATAGAGGGTGATATAAAAAATCTCACAAGAATTGCTGGTTTGTGTTGTGTACTTCAACATTGATTATAATATTTAATGTTATGTATTTCACTAGACAGTGTCTGCCATGCCATTTTCAAAACGATGTGCTTCTGAAAGCCTTCATTCACAATGAGGATGTTTGGAAACTGTAAACCTGGTGTCAAAGAAAAACTTTTGGATTCGGCTGGAAAAAAAGAATCTGTCTATTACACAAATACTGCTCCTAAGTTCTGTCAATCATGCATTGACGAAGTGAATAAATCTATCCAGACTTGAACATTCCTTCAGCCGTTTGTTATGAGTCCTTGCAGCCGCCTACCAAGCCGCTGAAATTTGGTTTCAACTCTCTCAATGAAGAAGCTATTCCTGTGAGGGGTGTACCAGGTCTTGCCTGAACAATAAACCCATCTTTTATGGTTTTCGTCTATATACTCAACTAGAATATTGCCCTTACAACGCTGAACAAGTTCATAAGACTTTGTACATATTATCCTTTTCCTCTCGTTTCTCCTATCGCAGCATTCAGTACCATCAGATATGTATGCAATAGGTATGTTACCTGTGTGGTGTTTCCACTTTGGATCTCTAAAAGTATTAATAATTGTTTTCAATATATTCCATTCCAAACAACAGAGACACAGAGAGAATATTTTATTCTGGATTACATTTTCATGAAAACATAGGTACTGGCGCATTTTGTGCAGAGTCGAATTTGTAAACGTTATCGCATGAGTCCTTATCTTTCCTCCTTGGAAGGGAAGAGCCTGTCCCAATTAAATCCAGCGCGGATAAGGTCAGTTAACCAGCGCTTCTTTGTCTTTCGTAATAAGATTTCAATGACATCACATCGATTTGCTCTCTGTTTCTAACCCCTCCCCCCTTTCCGTTTTCAATGCCATCCCACCTTTTGAACATGCTTTCCTCTAGTTTTGTCATTCAACGCTCGCTTTTGTAATATGTATGTCTGCACATGTATAGGTATATCAATTAATCTGTGTCATGACCTATTAAAGTAGCTTTATCCTGCGTTGTGTAACCTGTCCTAGATATATCATAGTTATTTATCTCACTTATTGCATCAACATCATAGGTATACCTTTAGCTGTCAAACAGTCATAACGCTATTATTCTTGTTATCATTATCTGTCTCATCTAATACCGGTAATTGATTTGTAGTGTACCTGCACTCGGGGATTCCGTATCTTATAATGTAATACCGAATATTTTACATATGTGATTTTGAACACAATTTGCTACTTGAGAATTATTTCTAAAATAAAATTAACTCAAACATTGCTGTTCCTCCACTCCTTCACAAAATATGGATCTGCATGATATATTATTAAAGGCATATGATTTGGCCGATAGAAACTCAATTATTAGCAGCATGTAGGATAAAAACCATCATGAAGTTTACAGATGAGGAATATTCTTATGACCACTGTCCACATTGCTATGGAAGTATTTGTAATAAAGCATAGTAAATTTTTCAATACAACCTGATCAGTGACCCCGTGATTTTGTGAACAATCCATTCCATATCTGGTAAACCTTAAGTATGTTAAAATGATAATGTTCGTTACATATGTAATGATGCTCGATTCCATCTGTAAAGTCTTAAATACTAACCTAACATCCAATTAAAACAAGAACAAAAGTTTTCAAAAACTCGAACAGAACAGGCCAACAAAAGTATGAAAAACTGCTGTTGTGGTGTTTTGGGGGGGCATTCTGTTCAATATCAAACACCTGGCTGCTTTGTTATTCTATTTGAGAAGAACATTCATTTTTAAACACAACTGAGCACGTATATGAACACTTTCAATCAGACCCGGGTGGACAACAAGCGAGATTTGAAGCAATCATGGTACAGCGTACTTCGATTGGAGTACGCAAATATCGGTTGTGCAAATGGATTGACATGGGGTGTGATGTTATCATCCATAAGTCGCAAATATGCCATACAATTTTCACGAAACTATATTTCATATAATCTAGACAAACTATGCTCCGCAAAAAGTAAGTTATTAACTTTGCCAAACTGATACAAAATGATTCTTGCCTCATTATTCTTCAGGAAAGTCACGCAATAGCCGCCGTACTCAAGTTTAAAATCGAATATGAAAGCCTTCTCGTGCACGTGCAACGCTTATCATGGCCCCAAATCAAGGCTATAACAACTAAGGGGGTTTCCACGATTTTACCCAACCAAATCTCAGTAAATGATGTCACAATTTGCAAAACAGAAAATTAGTGTTTATGTATTCATACTTCAAAACAAGTACGCCGTACTAGGAACGAGGTACGTACCTCGATCGAGGTACGAACTTCCTCCTGCAGTGGTCTTTGACCTGGTTAAAGCAATACGATTCTTGTGATTTGATAGCAGTTTAATGTTAATTTTCTGAACAATGATCGCAACACCAGGCATACTGAAGAGTGGTAATGCAATGAAATTGATCAGCCTTCATGCTCAATCTGTAAAAGCATTCGCTATGGCTCCATATACATGCAATGGGCTCATAATATTTACATATTGGGGCGCTGCTCCAATACATTATCAGGTAAAATTAAATACTTGCATGGTATTTTATTTCAGCAGCACAAACGCAGAACCAATAAAATAACGATCGTCAAGTTTGAGACAAATATTTATAACATATGAAGATACCAGTTGGATGAACGACAAGAGGTGATTCAATACTTAATAAGATCGGTTTCCTCAAATATTTGCACAATATCAGTGAATGCTACGAGATAATTATCAATAGCGTCCTTGCACATTGGCTGCATGCATGTTGGGACCACTGTATGGATGCACGCAATTTTAGGTACCCTCGTTTGGGATTCACTGTTAAGTAAAATTAACATATTTGATCAATCACCACAGAAAACAGAAAACCCATATATACGGATTCAATTTCGCTCAGATTTTCTTACCCTGTCCCGGTTGAATAGACCACTTCGCCGTTACACAACGGCTAACATTTAGAATGCAATGGCGATGGATAATGTAACAGACGAGCTGGGTCACAAGAGTTAAGCACCTAGTCTGGGGTCCGCTGGAAATAAGACTACAGGTTGTCGATAACAATATATTCTTAAAGATAGTTTGGGCAGATTATAAAAAGGTGCAATGCTATTTAGCCTGCTTTAAATAATATAGCGAGATTTCCTAGTCCATTTCTGTCTATACGCTCTATAATCATCTGTTGTCCACAATGCAAATATTTCACCCCCGTTATCCATAACCACTTTGACACAATATGCGCGAGCGCAATAAAATACAAAAGCTAACGAAGTTAACATAATTAATATATGCATACTAATGCTTTATTTTGTAAAGCCATTTGCTACGTTTACTATCTGTGACCTGCCATATGCGTAGGTAGCAAATAAAATTGCTCCTTGCGTCTATTTCAACCCCTCGACTAAAATTTCCCACTTCGCTTTGAAGGCATCCTTCATCAAACTTAGTGCTGTTGCATGTGATGCGGAAATAATGCGGGTATAATGGAGCCATTTGCTGTATAACCCGATTTTCGATCAACGGTAAGAGTGGTTGTATCACCATGTAGATCATTCAAATAAATACTCGGTGTTTTCCGCGATTTCGGATGGGTAAGGTGATGAAGATGTTTGTCGAACACGAGAAGACATGAATGCTAAGGTTACATAACCGACCTACGACAAGATTACTTGAGGCGACCTCTAATACATCAACAAACATTGGCTACTGGCGAGATGTTTAAGGATGTTTTAAATGTGTGATCCTATTCGTCGTAAAGACTAAGGATGCCGGTACTAAATAGCTTTATGAACCAAAAAGGTTATTAGCAAAGATACTTCACATCTAACATTGATGGCATGGTGCATCGACTCCTGTCGTTCCTGATGCATTGTGGTGTGAATGTGGCACCATATATTCTGCTTATGACAGACAAACGAAACTACTGTGGTGTCAATATCATGCAGACAACATTTATTGTCATCGTTTTGTTATGTTAAAGTATTGCACTTTGAGGCGCTGATATATACTATCCAGAAAAGTCAATATTATAGTCTTTGTTCTGTGCCTCGAAGATGAGATGTCGCGACAAAAACTTCGTGTAATCGCTGCTTGCCAGATAAGCAGACCACTTTTATGTACTAGATAATCCGTAATACTCTTACATGGAATGGTGGTGGTGGTTTTTATTCGCCGTATTAAAGCTTTAAACGCATTTTACCATTTTACTGACAGCTTACATGTCTTTTCGAAATGGATGCTTTTATCTTCGTATCTAGTGGTCATAACGTGTGTGATAATTAGAAATAACAGCCAAGATGTGTGTTATTTCGATAACCTTTTATGTTGTATAACCGAAAAAAACCCTCCTACCTAACTGGGTTAGAAACAAACAATGCATGTAATTGGTTAATATAATTGCAGCACAGGACGGTGAAGGTTTTCCTAACGTTGGTAGGGCTATGTTTACTAAGAGAATTTTATTGACATGATTTATACATATGCTTTAGTTATATTACAACTGTAAGTTTGAATTTAAGGTCATATATGTTAGAATGAATGTGAATTAACTGATATTATTCCACGTACTTTTATGCAAGCAATGGCAAGTCTGAGAGCTTGCGTTTGTTTGCTACTTACTGGTTTTATTTTAAAAGATGGTTATGATCCAGTTAAATATTTGTGTTTTCACATGGAAAATGCACTGCAAGAGCAGTGGCATTGCAAGAAACAATGGCAATGACTACTATGCAAATGTGCTCGTGCATTTAATTTGCTGTTTATCAATATTACCTCAGGGGTGGTAAAACTGTTGAAAGACACTACCACTGACGTATTGTCGTTGCTAAATGTTTACCAGCCATGGAACGCTTTAACGCAATGGAAAACTATAAACCAAGATTCGATACCGGACAAAGACAATTATCTGGGGATGTGTGTACACCTTTTCTCGCAGTTCTGTGTTCATAATATTTGACTTTATACACACAGAACACATTGTTTTTCCGTCATTAATTATGACCAAGTAACTTGTCTCATCTGAAATGACAATTACTTTGATGCAAATAATCTGGTGAACTAATATGTTATCCATTTGTTGTATAAAATCTAACATCGAACATTTATGTGAGTGGTTTTAAGCATCGATCTACCTTTGCATGTTTACCATTAATGTCATGGCCCCATAGTTCCAAATATACCATGTAAAGCGTTATAATAAACCAAATGACGTTAATAAGTCACGAGGCATAGCGACCAATTAACACCCATCGTATACTGCCATTCTAAGCCAAGGAGCAAATAAGAATGTTGGGCACCCTAATCAATGTTCCCTTGGAGAGCCACAAGGATAGATAGCAAGGTGGTCACAATTGCAATGGCTAAAATCATGTCTTCCTCTGATATAATATCATTACACTGTATGCAACCGAGGTCGTTGGTTTTTTAAATGACCACAAACCTGAACAGCAGCAATAAAACCCCACTTCTTTCAACAGCCTTCTATAAAAGTGTAGTCATTCTTCATTCGAATAAAAGTAAATCGAATTGTATCATTGTTATCGCTGTTGATGTTATACTTCATCATCGAATTAACGTAATTAGAGATCATCAAGAACTGGGATGGCCTCCGTCGCCCTATTGTATTGCATCATATGGGATTGATGAGATCCGTTCTATCCCAGACATACACACCACAAGCACCAGTTCCTCTAAACTAAGAAGGAGTGAGGATGCGATGGGGTGTAGGGGATCCGGTGGTGTGGTAGTTCTCCAAGCATATTGTATATCGATAGGGCCAATTAAACCAGGCGGGTACCCCAATGCAGGTTTAAATTTTCTGTAATACGAATGTGCAGATCATTGATGCTGGTATAAGTCGCAGCAATTCATTCCTGCCCACCCTACGAAATTGCAACGAATGCCTGTTTATTACGAGCAGGGCCTAGCCGCATGCTATCAATAATGTGTTTTATGCTATTTACGATAATGGGTTCATTACAAATTGCAATGGAGCTATGTATCGTCCGTTGGACTGGCTGAAAGCTAGGCAATGTTTGCTATAATTTTTACTACAATAATAGCTGGGAAACTCGTGGTTAGCTAAAAAGCTGTCCCTTTGATTTAAGTGTAAATAAAGTACAATTATTGCGCGCTAGGGCAATCCACAAGCAGTTGCGAGACACACACATAATTGCTGGGAAATTCGTGTCTCTAGTCATAATCCTCTCAGTTGACGAGACAAGTAATGAAATAGAATGCTTTATTACTACACTGGCCATAGTATTATTTGTGGTTGAGCATTTGTGCTGTTAACATTCGTGTAAATATTGTTAGGCTCACATTCATACAGGTCTGAAGTCCGCGGAGTTGTGTGTATAAGCGACGCACTTCATCATAACCACATACAATGAGATAGTTAATGTATGTTGCTATTCCAAGTAAAAGTATGCTGTAATGAATTTTTCGCTTGTCTGGCAATTGTGGGCTATTTTAGATAAAGCGTAGCAATATGACGAAGAGTTTAATTCAATTGCTAGATATAATATCTCATGATGGTCAGTTCTTCACAGGCCGCCTCAGGCCGCCTCATGGTGTGATCAACCATCACTTTAGTGATTCTTTTGCTGTGAATTGACCTGATTTTGTGAATTAATCAATATCAGTTCAGCTTATAGTACTGCATTATTTGACGTATTTAGTAATATCATGGTGGAATATATTTTTTTTAAGACAGAGGCGTGTGCGAGCCCTCTTAGCATAGCTATAAGCTCTTATAATATAGCAGGGATGTTGCATCCCGACGACTGCTACCCAACATTGGTTGTAGTTATAAAGAGTAAATAACTATCAAGTGACTACACTAAGAACAATTTTATTGAAAAACTACATTTGAAAACAAAATTGAATCGCCGAAATACCTTTCCCTACTCTCCTTTATCCGACCAGCTTAGTCTCACCTGTCCACTGCGAACACATTTCCTTAACTTGCCTATATTATCTGCTGGTGCTACGTTTCAGTGTCCAAAAAACATTTGCTACAACATAACAACAATATGCCAGCACAGGTTCTATTATGAACATTATTGACTTAATGGTTTATTGGATGCATGAAAGTAATGTGAAGTGTGTGCTTTTTGTGAGTCAGGGTGCAGCCTCCCTTACTCGAGTAATAAATTTGTGGCTATTTGAATGCACACATATCAGGGATAAAAGAATGGTGGACTTTCAATTAGCAGATAATTAATAAGCGATATAGTGATAGGGAATTATTCTGCGTCAAGCCACAAATGCTTTATCTGTGTGTATTGCTGCCTTATGAGCCCTGCTGGTTTCTTGTAATGTCCGTTAGCATGTGCAAAGTTAAATCCTTAATGGGATGGGATGGTACTATGGCCTTGTAGTAGAAATCCCCTCTTGATATATTGGCAGACGCGCGTGACTGACGAGAGGATTTCCCAGTGACGGAAAGTACCAACAACACGATTGATCAGCAAAACATAAGTAGCAGAGAGGAGTATTAAATAGTTTGTTTTACCGAGCACCTTTCGGCCATATCGGAGTACATATCAGCAATTGAGTTGTGGTCGTTTCATCCCCGAAATATATTTGCGAAGTATGTCAGTTAAGCCATGTGTATCATGTTCTTTTTTACTAGCGCTGATGGATCGAACAATATTGCTATCACTGTGAGATGTGTACGAGAGTTTTAATATTTTTATATGAATTTGAAGTATAAGCAGCCAATTCATATTAAAGAATATATGTCCATCGCTATTAATTGCACTGCATGAAAAACAAACCATGCAGCGGTTTTTTGAAGTATGTGGTCAATGGTACAAATACTTAAACCTGATTACGGTATTTGGCAAACTTTCTCAGGTTGTGGTCCACTATGCAGCTATGGCCATACTCTACCAAATTTGCAACGGTGGATTTAATGACGCAATGTCTAACTTTTCAACAACCAGGATATCGATGGTTACTAGGATGTATCTGGTTGGATGCCCTATGAGTGGTTGTAGGCCGGATATATGCTCCAGTAGACAAATCGGTTCAGACAAGCACCCACAGGATTTGAATCAGCAGATAAAGCCTTGGTAAAAAATGGCATTGTAGTTGCTCCATGACTTCGCTTCAATGCACAATTGGATTTACGTCAAGTAACAGAAACTAAATCCTCACGCCGGATACATACGTAACGATAATATTCATCAAATTACACTTTGCCCATAAATCCTTAATAGAAGATGGCATAATATCGGCTCCATTTCTCTCTCAAGCCTACTGAGAGGCGGCCTTTTATAAAATGCAATTGCTCTTGGTCTGACTGGTGCTGATGTCAAAGAGTAACATGTGATTATGTGTCACGGTTACAGAAATCAAAATGGAACGAGACAGCGATAGGTAGAAAGTGTAGTTGTCTCACCGCCTATGTTGAAGGGAGATTATGAACAGAAAATGGCACTTGGTGGCACAAATTATGTATATCTTGTATGTATAATCACAACAACAGAAGACAATAACGATTATCTGTATGTGAACCTTGCCAACCTTGATAATATCTAGAGGTATCGAGTGAAATAGTTAATTGTTTACTACGCTGGTTTTGAATGCCATCGCAAACTAGCATGAAGGCACTCAAACGTTATATAAACATTCACACTTAACATTTCAAATAATATCAATTATCTCTTTGCCAGGAATGCTAGGTGGTTACCATCAGCCATCGTTACCAGAAACCGATAAACGAAGATATATAATACGTGTGGGGCACAAAATGATTATAGTGATAAACTATTAATTAAGACGCTATTCATTGAAAAATTACTTGAGACAGCTTTATGATTACTCGGGAATAGGTTGACATTCTTATACCATGGCAAAATCCTGACATCTAGTAAATATGCACGGTATCAAAGCCCCATGCTGTAAGCAACCTAGATGTTATAGTGTAGGCCTCAACAAACACGCAAAAGTAAGCTACCACTTGTTTATATACATAAAAAAATATTTGCGGCCGTTCGTACGCGTTATATTAATGATTTATCTATGAACAGTGGCAGGAAAGTTTTCACAAAGTGACAATTATTTCTATCAGTCAAATTATAATGCTCAATATTTGACCCATCGGCTGATGTCATTACCCTGCTATCCATTCCAAATGAGGTTGTTATCCATCGAACATATACTTAGTCCGATGCAATACAGACGAGTGCCATCATTAAGAAGCACTTGTATTGTACCTTAGATGAAACGTTCAATAGCCTGAAGCCAGATGATGAGTTGTTGATGCATGTACAGCCCAGACCAGCTGGGGGTTCACCCACACACGCAGCAATGATCTGATTACATTATTCACAATACATATATCAACTGCAAAAGTATTTCCCTTTTATTCAAACCATTCTTATTAAAGATTCGTGGCGTTTTGGTGATGCATACTGTATTTAACTTTGCAAGTGGTATTTACCACAGCTTGTTGGTGTCCAGTAGAGCCCTGTCTGTAACCAACCGCACCCTTCAAGCATTCATTTCAACCACTTAACCTGCGAAGTGTATAATTGCCCAGTACCGAAGAATGAATAAATTCCATCATGTTTGCTGATTCAGCTATATGCTGGGTATTAGAAGCATAACGTGTTGTCATCCAGAGCTTTGAATATGCGTAATCGCTCGTAGAACACATCTTAAAAAACCTCTTACAAATGCTTTAGATTTAATGCATCTTTATCAGATTGCGTTATACAGTACCTTATAACCCATATATACCACCTGAACAAATATTATCACATCCATAGGCCTCATAGACGTACGGGCGGCCATCTATCATGATGGTACATACTTGAATACGTTGGTTTGCTAAGGTAGTGCGTAATCCATAGACGCAATGTTTAATGCTGTATCGCGGACACGATGAACCAATGCTATACGGCTCGCATCCGGTTCATGACGGCAGAAGAGAATGTTATGTGCACACGAGCCATCGCTATGCTAACCAAGGAAAATTAGTCTAAATAGTCTTTACAAAAATATAATGAATCTGACCTAGCTCCGTATTAATGCGCAAACTGTAAATGAGTGGTATGCACAGCTTTCTGTGTGTAAGTCGTGATATCTGGCAGCGACTACAGGGTCTTAACATTTGCTATTTAGAGCTTGATAAACCGGGTACAATACCATAGTTCTCTCTTGGTATTTATTAGTTCCCGAACGACAATCGTGAATCCTTTCAGATGTAAGCACGCACGGAAAGCTAGAATACGATCGTGTCATAAAATGTGATCAGACCATTGGTTACAGAAAAATGAACATATCTCGGAGCGATATCGATTGATGTCGTTCAAACAGAGGTATTTTCGTGTCGTTACATCGCGATGTCACACTAAGACAGACGTGTGTCGTCCATGACAAGGTGCCACAAAAGTAGCACATTATGGCACACTTCAGGAATCGACATAGTGGCAACAGCACAGTGGTTTATCTGCTTTGTATCATCAAACATCTTAATTATATCAGCACAATGTTTTCCTCGCGGCTACTGAGAGGTGACCTGCTAATATAAAATGAACCAGCTCTTAGCCAGGCATAGCCACCTTTTGAGGAGTGACGGGAGATTTGGAATAGCAGTTGCCGAGGAGATTATTTTATTTTCGCATGGGAGTACAGTGGTCGTGTAATAGCGTCGTTGATGACTTGGGCATATTTCAATGCCCTTCCTGATATAACAGGACGGGAGGCTAAGGTACGAATCGTTTATGACAATTTACGTCACCTGAATGTCACAAACTGGGTATGCCGCCTAATAAAGTAGCTTGAAGGAAAAGCCATTCAGGGGTAGTTTTATATCCTGAACTCACCATACTTGATAGCTCAAATGCAATGAAGCTCGTACCAAGTAAGCATTACGGGCAGTTGTTCATTTAAAACTACGTCTTTTCTTGGTTGGTAATATTTACAACAAGTATGGCCTGACTCTGTCGAGCTCACTGCAGCATAAATCACAATCCACCACGATTGCGGTGCTTCATCAATGCACTTCGAATTATATAGTTACAATACACCTTGAAAGTTTCGACGTTTCAGCCATAACAAATATCCATGATATGTGTCTTTTCAGTCCAGCACTAATCCAAGCGTGATTTAAATTATACAAATATGACTTACCATTCATTATACACTGGCAGCCGTTAACATCGAGACCTGCAGTATGCATCTCCCATTTAACGATAAGCGAGAAGAGCTTTTGAATTGTTTACGCAGAGATACATTATTTCCGATGGGTACGGCTTCTACATCATATAACTTGCCGAGCCCTACCACCAATTCATTCTTTCGCGGTCACTTATCTGACCTCATTAACACTTAAACCTAGAATCGACACAAATTCGTTACTTGGTATAACTTAAGTGGTACAAAGGCTATGATTCCGTTTATGAAATGCAAATGATTTTTGCGACTGTTTTTAGTAGTTTCAATGATACCCGTGTGGAATAAACATAAGCTATTAGGTTGCCCACGCACCTCGATACAGTCATACCAGCGAATAGGTTGTCAGAGCTTTTATATCGCACCTTCACGTTTGAGGAAAATACTTAGCAATGCAAAGTAGTAGCCTTGCATCGATGATGACCACACACTGGCCTCGAATAATTCATGCCTATCAAGCCATGGAACTTGCGTTCTCCTGGCAATATGTTTGCACAACATACAGCTAACCCCATTTTCATACAAGATAGTTCTCAACATCTATCAAATATGCAGCCCACGTTAATCGTCCCTTTTCGATAGGCATAGAATGTCGGTTGTTTTCTCATTTTAGTGATACTTCTGGGTACAAATCCCTCGATTATTATCGAACCCGGAACTCTACCACACGAATGATACTTGCATGTTGTGTATAAATTAACTTTTCTGTCATGCACGTGTTATTGCACAATCTCAGATCATATTCAAATTGCTTTAACAAACTGCCTGTTCATTCATATTGTTGCGGTGTGTCATTCCAATGGTGTCAGGGTAGCATATCCGAATGGTTGTTTTGAAGGTGGCATTGGTTAGGATTACAATTATTGTAATATAGGCAGTATGTAAACGATTGCAATTAGCGGTAAAGCAGGTAAAACAGTTTTAGCTATCACAGATTATAAATTATGCACTTTAGTAATTCATAGGGGATATGTTTAGTTGTGCAATTTCGTTCAAACAGCACAAGAAACTATACCTTCATAATTATGCTATGGACCTGATTTAATAGCATGGATATGTCATGGGTGCTGTGTAACCGACTGACATCATGGTCATGAAGATGGACAACAGGTATGATGCAGGGGTAGTATGCTGGACTGGTTAGCAGAACTATTTAGTGAACGAAGCACCTTGCGAAAAGGATGGAACAATGCTACTTCGCGTTAGCGCTATGCATTTATCAAACATGTGAATGGCACTTATCACAAATGATGGTAACATATTGACTTATCTATCGTAAAACTCAATCGGCATAACATAAATTAAGCCCCGTGGAGGACATGCACCAGCTAATGACTTTTATTTGATGTCTGCCGAAATTCAACGGTAGAAGTAAAGAAAGTGTTCGACGAAAAGAAAGGTTTCATATTCAGCCACTGACAAGCTGTTCGACAGCATACTTCATGCTAATAGCAACTACCTTTACTGTCACCATGCCATCTCTAGCTAGCCTTGAGAAAGCCACGATGCTGCTATAAAAAGCCGTTTCAATGGTAAACAGAGCACATTATGCCAAACGGCCTGAAATAAACATAGGAAACATGTACAGCTACGTCACAATATGCAATCCTATTCACTATCTGATAATGTAGAGCTTGTGATGTTGCCCTTGTTCATATATCAGCAAAATATTAATACAAAGATTATGAAAACTTTGAGCCCCATCAGTCCAAAAACCTTTCCTTGTACTTTGCGTCCTTGAAATAAACGATAGCGAAACATAATTCACCGTTAATAAAACAACCAGCCCTTGCAAACTGGACCTTTAAGACATTTCACTTTATCATCATCATTACTGGTTTTACATACTTACTTGCATCATTATAATCGTACTGTGCTCATAATAATGAACTTCAAACAAACAGATCACCAAAAGTGTGATAGCATCCGGACTTAATACATGTACCCTTGTAACACAGATATAATTACCCAGGGAATGAGGCGAACAGTTGATGGCTTGGTCGCATTCATCACACCCTTCCGGTGATTTTATGTGTCTCTGTCATTAGCGGTAATGCATTAATTAAGGGTAACGGCAACAATTCAATGTTTAATTATGTAAAAGTAAAAGTAACGACACAATCGTAACTTGCCTCATTTGAAATGACAATTGCTTTGAAAGGGCGACGGAGCGTCTAGACATGTTGCTTTACCAGCCAAATAATCATAATTAACCAACATTACTCTGGGAAATCTGCTCTTTGTTGGCCCTGATTACTTGGATGTTATTGTGCAATCGGGGCGGAGGTAATGGTTGGACGCTTTCAAGGTAAGCTACTTTGCTTATGATAGGTTTCTCAACGTCTAGTGAGAGGGCCAAACACTTCCTCTGGTCCCTGTTCCATCGCTCATAGACCTCTCCATAACGTATTTAGTCAGTCGCTAAACGCATTCAATATCAGGATCATAGCAATAGCAGATAGCTACATGCAGATAGGATATGGTGTCTGGAAGCCAGTAAATAGTATATGTCACAAATGCTGGATATAGTACTTCAACAGCAAATATCTGTACTTTGAGGACATCAATACTATCTACATGGTGAGTGAATGAGCATATCTTATAATGAACAGGGTGCAAGGTGCTCCAATGAAAACGGGATATTCTCTAGTAGTAACCGAAATGACTTTGATCTCTCGATATTAAGCATTATAATAGAAAAGGTCACAAACAATTGTAATTTCACATATTAGATTGCACCTAACTTGAATTGCTAACAGCGTCAACTGGTTTGCAATCTTGGTCAATCATTGTGAGGCGGTTAGGAAAGTGCAACACCGTGACTTTTAACAAACATGGTCGCCACATGGTGCACCACAATATATGCCTTAAAATGAACATATTGATGATGCTCATAATTGTAATAGCACCAACATTGTAGATTGACTGGTAGCATTAAGTCATAAGTTGAAACCCCTGCCGAAACTATTCATCAGTAGAACTAGCAATGCTTGCAGAATACTTATTTTAAATTAATGGACTGGAATAGTCTAAATAAAAGCTCTCCAACAAAATCAACAACTCTGATGAACAACCCGTAGGGTCTGATCAATTTGCTTTGATCTTGTCTGACCATGCATTAGCTTTTTAGTTCAATGGAATATGTAAGCGTTGCACCGTATAACTGTGCTATAACGCGGTTGAAGAGACCGCTTCACCATTAAATTAGGACACTGCGTTTAAGTACACTGACAATACATGACCAGGTCAAGCGAACAAGCTAGTTGGAAAGCAGTGACATGAACATTGCAAGACAAAAAATCATTGTGTCTCGAGTCGGTAGATATTCTAATAACATTGTATCAATAGCGACATATTCCTGCAGCGATGTTAGTACGGGGTGCATATATAATCTGACCAGCTTTCAATAATGTAGGGATCGTGATTAGCCAGCCATTTGTCTTTATGCACGTTTAACCTCACCCGTCTTTTAGTCATCAATACAGATATGTCACTATTGCGATCCAGATTCATGTTGACACAATATGTACTATCGAAGTAAAATACAACAGCTGATAAAGCACATGAACATACAACATTTGCGCATCTTATTGCCCAAGGGCTTCCCCCTAGTTTCAGTATTCGCTTAATGACGTGTGCTTCCCTCGTATTATGTTGGTAGTTCGATTGCGCTCATATTATGTTTTTGATGGATGGGATTTATCAGATGAATAATCATTTTTCATATATGATTGAAAAATGTTATATTAATGAACTTTGTGAAGCAATAACTTTACCAATAACAAATTTGAAGATGCATTGATTGTTATTCATTTGTATTAAATTTTATTTTAAGTGAAATGTTGAGTACTGATCTTTAATATGCATGTATTTCCTAATTTGTCCATTTGTTTTATCTTTTCTCCAAAGCGCGTTATCCATTGCAGGTCATTGTAAGTCTTCTAGCTAGCTTTCGTTATGCTAAGCATCTAAGATGATCAGTTGTTCAGGACATAACTTCTCCAATTACTATTGGTCTCTTCTTCATAGAAAAAAGTGAATCCAGCTATTCGTTTTAACAAGGACACTGCATTTCTCGTGCATGCGGCAAAACTGCGTGCAGGTACTTCCAGCCTTCATTAAGATTAACACTCTTTTATTTTCGTTAAAGAGGAATATATATTCGAAATGCGATACCCAATTGGCGTTATAGCTGGTTGGCATTCGCAGCTCAAACAAAACATCACTATTCAACAATTAAAGCCTTAAAAGTGTACTCATACATGACATAATTGACAGATGCGAATAAACTAGTACACTAAATTATTATACCTAAGGCGTTTAACATCTTATTTCGAATATCTATGTGAGTGGTTTTGGACATTAATCTGCCTATGCATATTTACATTTGATATCATGTGCCAAAATTGTGCAATACTACCACGTGCAGCGTTATAATGAACCTCATCAGTCAAGAGGCATAGGGACCACACCCATTTCTCTATGCCATTCTATACAAGGAGCAAATATGGATGTTGTGCACCATTATCAATGTTCCGTAACAAAATAGTAACATTTGGAATAATACCATTATACTATAAAAAACTTAGCTGAAATTTACGCTGCAGCAGTAAAACATCGTTGCCTTCAACATTCGCAACTGTTTCATTCGAACATTTAATGAACAACTAATTAATTCATGAAAGTTAATTCAATTTATCATGGTTTGTTGCGTTTGTGTATCTGACCAACCCTAATGGCAACTGTAGCAATCTTAATTAAGAACATGTGATGTGAGATGCTTAATTTGTGGAAATTATAATATAACGTGTGATCAGATGGCCTTGTTTTTGTGGGATCACTGATTAATTGAATAGCTGCTGGTTTGTCATGTCGATGCAGTATATCATCATCAAGCGACTGTAATTAAGAGATCATCAGGCACATATTCATCGCATCATATGTGATTAGTTAATTTATACCAGACGTTAATAATGTTATTGCATTAATGCTCAAAATGAGTTAAATAGCACGTTCAATGTTTAAATATTTAACAGTTGCATGACTATCAAGTGAAATGGTTGTGTGACCATAATGTGAAATTTTTGTTAACCAGGTTGCAACATCATTAATAGTAATAAATAAGCCGCTACAAGAATTGTATACATATAAACTATTGATGAATGGTCGACGTTGATTAAGCAGCATAATAATGACAGATATAAATATGGCGGATTATGTCTGCCAATACTTTCTCTCTGTGTGTGGTATGTGGTCTGCCTGTTCACTTGTATATTAGTTTGCACACTTGCTCTTAAGATGTAACCAATGCCTCATTGACATTTATGTTTGGAGGTTACCATCAGTCATTGTTACCACCAATCGACAAAGGACCTAACATTATGCAAAATTGTGCTAGATAGAGCACAAGTTGTACTCCGAACTAGGTTGAGGTAATACTGCGCGAATTCTTAACTATGACCAAACCACTGACATCTTTGGAATATTAACGGTATTAAAAGCATATCGTGTAGACAAAATAGGGGTGATTATGCATGCCTGAAAATACTCGCAACATTTAGCAGTTGCTTATGGGACACGTTTCTAAATAGCTTAGTTCTGTTCTGAAAGATTTAATGCAAGGTTTAATATCCCTTTTTGTCAGAATATTGATATTGTTGAAATATTTTATGATATTTTAACATGGGTAAATAGATTAAGATGATCATGCTTCAAGAATTACCAATGAATAATGCCATTGGCGTTGCATTGATCTTCTTCTCGCTACCACGTTTACTCTATAACAATTATTAAAAATCTAGAAGAAAAATTGAATACCAAAGTAATCTTGCACTAACATGCTTACATAAAAACTTAGAAGGTCATTCGCGGTCATTCGAATGCAGATGATTTGTTGACAAAATATATCATGCCCACAAAACCTTGTTAGCCCGTATTAACTGGTTAGTCGCCCTGAAATACAAAATATAGCTTTGCATATATCCATGATAATTGAAGTTGCAGTGATAATCTTATTACATTAATTACAATTCAGTATTGCACTTTAATTCCCACCATTCTTACAACAGATTCGATGCTTTCAGACCCTGCAAAGTGTATCCAACTTTGAAAGAGTCGTTTACCAATTCTTGTTGGCGAACAGTAAAACCCTTATCCATCTAGCGGTCATGTCACCCACTTCACTTGCCCATAGTATAATAGCTCAGTACCAATGATAACGAATAGATTACTTTCTGACGGCTTGTTTTCCAACTCCGGTTTATTTTTGGATATTAGAAGCATCCTGTTTAAGCATCTTAGAACACCTCTTACAAGAGAATAAAATTGAATGCATCTTTTACAGATTACGTTATAAGCCGCAGAGACGTTACTTTACAACCTTATACAGGTCAGATATCTTCATAGTGGATCCGTGAAAACATTTGTACACTCAGAATGGCGCAATCTATACACTCAGTAATTAACGCGGTATCATAGACATAACCAATTCACGTTATTCGACTCGCTTCCGGTTGATGACAACGGACAAAGTAGTCGTGCGCACACGACCCATCTCCATGTAACTGAAATAATATAATTAATAATATTCCTCACTCTTAAAATGGAACAAATACAGAAACTTTCCCCCGATGTTTTAGTTTTTCACTGTTTGAATATCCATGTTGGTATCTAACTGATTATAATGTGTGTATAGAACCTGTAGGGTGGTGGGCCGTACTGGTAAATATGCCATATGCAAATATGCAACGCGTCGGTCTTCGTCGACTTTTCCTCTGTGTTGCCTCTAATAACTCTGCTATGTTCTGTGAGGTTGTACTGCACGATATATTTGACTTCGCGACGACAATCTGGTCATGGCAGGTTGGGCCATAAATGTTCCCAGTAAAGATGATTGCGCAAACACTGTGGTAATCTTTATGCATGGATGATCGCACTTCTCTTTTAAGCTACGCTTTATGCAATGAGAATAAACGCTATGGTAAGGTAATAAGAATGTTATGTCGTCAACATTACACTACGCAAAAATCGAATATATGATCGTGTAGACACCAACTGTTAACAAAGGCTATAGCTGTGGTGGTAGTAGACTGCAATGAATGCTTCATTACGTGTTTCGACCCGGATGAAGCCTAACGTATGGGTAAGAAGTTTTGCTGCATAACCGTTATGAATTATTGGAAGCAGCCGATGGCAGACAGTTATTAATCAGTGGTCCACGACCCAACATAGAATCAATCGCTACATTCTGCATTTGTGACATCCCACGACCGTTTCAAGCGAACCAAATGGCGCGCTGTACCTATCTCACCCCCACGAGGTAAATTCGACAACCCACTTCATCATGGTAACGCTCTTACTTTTAATGTGACTTGGCCGCCTCGGCAAAAGCAATACGTTCCGCGTGGGGATTTGGTGCCTTTCTTCCCGATTTATAGTCAATTAATGCTTCATATCTCACAGCAGATTATTCTGACCATGGCGATCTGCAGTGCGTTAGCAATTGGACCAGACGGCCATGGTGGTGTTATTAAGTCAATTGCAATTGCAAGGCTTGAAGGAATGATACGCACAGACGGAGGGGAAATATACAGTTCCAGACAGTAAAGTCTAACCCCCCTCAGCTTTTAAATTTGATGCCATTTTTGGCGATAATTAATTTTTTACTTTTCAAATTGATGTTACGCACGTGCGTAAGTGCGTATCGCTCGCTACGCCCTTAAACTGTCACTGTTATAATTCAAGATCTGATGGTTCAGTACATGAAGGTGTGGGTCTAACAGGGGAAGTTTTTGTTACGAAGGTTACATATCCGGTCTATGACAAAAAAATGCACATGAGGACCCGAAGTGAACTAGATATCAACAACCATCGATATCGAGTTATGATGGTCGTAAAAGTGGTATCAAAGCTTTATCGTACAGGCTTTCTTGACTTCAAATCACCCATTTCTCAGAGATAGCAGCCTCCACCGTGCTAATCGCTACTACAATGCATGTGACCAAGTCACCTAATGATAACCTTGAGAAGGCAATACTACTGCTATAATTGAGTGTTATGCTATTGCTTTATGGATCAAGTGCTTATTGGCGTAGATGATTAAAAAACTAACGTAGTCGGATTGGAACTTTCAGTCCCTTTCTTTCTGTCTAATAGTGCTCCACACCAAATAGTATGTTTATGGCAGCGCACAAACGGTTGGAATCACAATATCACGGCCTAAAATATTGTCATTTAATCTAGTCACAGCTGTTGTATTTTTAGATACAGGATGTATTTCATCTACGATAGTCAGTTGTTTAAGTTAGATGGTCGGTGCGCTGCAACATCAATTCCTTTTACTAAATGTCTGCAAGAGAAGCGGCAGGTGTGGGGCACATAAGCTTGATTTGAAACTGTTAGGGAATTACAACACAATGACTCTCACCACACATGTTCATTGCTTAAAATGAATGCAATTTATTGTACGAATTCAAAATGTACAAAATGAAGGCGTGACTAATTGCATTAAGCGAACTTGTTTGGCCTCATTTGCGACTATACATCAGAAATTCTGCTAGCAGAATATATTTGCTATTAATGGATTGGATTAGATTAAATAAGTGCTCTACCCGACAAGCACAATCAGCGACACTTATCAATATCCAGCAAGGATTGATTCATATGCTATTCCAAATGACGTAATCATATAATTTAGGTAACTGCTTTCACACTCATTTCTAATAATACCAGAAAACACAACAACATTTGTATCCTCAGTGCTCATGATTGAAGTCAATATGATGCAAATAATAGTTTGTTATCCAAATATCTAGAATAACAAAAACACTCGATGACTATGAATGTGTGTAGCCAACGCGGCTGCTTCGTCGGATGCATTAACGATTGCTATCGTCGATTGAGAATTGTTGTGGGCTTGCAAATTGTCAACAGTGGTGTAATGAAGGCGTGGTTGTGTAATTGATAAAGGTTTTAATAGGAAAGCACACTTATCTGTCCTTAATCCGATTTCGTAAATAACGGAAATGTGTTACTCCCGTCAACCATAACCTCATTAGCACAATGTACACAACTACTGCTACATTCAACAGCGCACAATATCTTAAGTTTTCTAACGCGCTTTTATCATCCAATGGATACATGGCAAGTGATGGCGAGTAATCATCAAAACTTTAAGAAATAGCAATATACGTTACTAAATCTCTGCAATAGCAATATACGTCTACGCAATGGACTTGGTCGTTATCAATCAGTTTACACAGAGCTGCATTCAATTATTTGCGAACATTAGTTAACAAATTTGAGTGTCACTCTTTCCATATGCTGTGATCAGTCGCTGCACCACTTTTTTGTGCATGTCACAGTCAAACAGACAGATATTTCCAATAACCATTAACGGACTGTATCTGTATGGGCAATTGGTCTGCAATATATGACACTGGTAACGGAGTCTGTTACATACTGTGGAACATCTTACGCTGACCCATAACGTGATTATTCTACGGACGAACGGTAATTTGTGTTATATGGACAACATCAGGCAAACAATAAATGATAATTTATTTATCAAACCTTACACTCAGTCAGCGCCAAAATGGAATCAATTTGATTACGCACTTTAATATTGTTACAGACTGCTTTATTGCAATTTATACCAAATGGGTAAGCAAAGTGCTCAATTACACGCTAGGAACAATGTGCATAACTAAACTGGGAACGTTCCGAAATGCTAAAACGCTAAAACGAATGAATCATTGAAAACGACGTGTCATTGAAAATGATCAAACAAATGTGGTATATTACATTTTAACGATCATCATGACCAATGCAATCCGTGCTGCGGCTTTATCTCCAAATGATTATACCAAACATTTATGTATCCATTGTACAACAACGGCATTAATGTTTAATAGAAATAACGCTTTGTCATCAATATAAATACCTGATACACATCTGTCCACTCGTACCAAACATATTTCTTTACCATACTTGTCACATAACAACATTCAAAAATGCCGTGAGCCGCCAAAGAAACTATTCCTTTTCATAATGATCTAAACCACAGGCGTTGATGTGATAGAGTAACGTTAATCAATCAATGTTGCAGGTGGCTTCATTCACAGAGTAATCCTGGCCATCAATCACGCCTGCCTAAATGTCTAGCGGGGATATCTACTTCAAAGCCAAAGTACTGGAAGTTTCCTTTAAGGATTTTCCTTTTTACATGCAACAGGAAACACCATGACCCATGAAGCATCCATATATAGAGAGAAACCATACGTTCTTGGACATGGAATAACGCTCACTCAATAAAACGCTTTTGCCTGAGATAATTATTCTATTATTGATACGTTATGAAATTGTCGTTGCGGCTGGTTACTTACTTGTGTTAATAACGCTGCAAGCTGGCTCACTACAATCACACACCAAACACGAGACAACCATAGATCCATTTAACTAGTCATGTAAATAATGGTTCCGTCACTGTCGTGTTATTGGTTGGATTGAGCAATAACACGTAAAGAGCCCCTGCTGCAAGATCAGAAATGTGTATCACTGCGTATGCTATAGCGTTTGGCATGATAGAGGCTGTTGTCGAAGTGTAATGGCCGAGGTCCAATATAAAGTTTTAGCTCGTGACGACACAAAATTATAAATATTTTAAACTCAATAGCCATTAATATATGCAAGCTATAAAGCAATATAGTAGTTCATGATAAGTTGAACGGAGGTTAGAGACAGGGAATGGCACTAGACGGAACTGCTTGTGTAAATCTTGGAGTAATCACCACAGTAGAGTTTTACCATGGCATCAAGATTCTCTTCACGCAATGTTTGCTAAGACTTGGCAATCAAAACACTTCATGTCGATAACAGATGATTTAATACAAACGCAAATCTACAATAAGCCATTCAAGCTAAATATATGTAGGGCACACTTGCCCTTAACAAAACAACTGACACCCATTTTCTAATTGTCATGCTTGTAGGGATGTCACCATCAACCTCCGGTGTCATTAATCAAATGTACTATGCAAATCAGCCTCAAAACGATAAAGCTTCCATTAAGATACTGTTAATTGCGAGCATTATTTGACACTCACGACACACTCACCACTTTAATCTAGATTGAGGACCATGTGCACAAACCCCATACCAGGACAAAGCTCACAAAGCGGGCCAATAATTGCGTCATCAAATGTGCGCAGACCATATGTTACAGACGAGTAAATTCTGGCTTTTTTCGGAGATTCTCTGGAACCTCTTGTTCATTTAAAAGACTTTCATTCACAGTAAATACAATAGCTGCTTTGAGATTAGCATCCGCCGTTGTTGTTCCAATCAGGTAGTAATTTCCATGGCATCGACGCGTATCTGAACGTAATTGGCCGTGTTAATCACGGTTTTAAATATAGAAGGCAAGTCTGAGACCCGTTCAAGCCAAAATGAACATCGAGTCAGGATGGTTAACATCCTAATAAATACGTCAGTATGAAGTAGAACTCGATATCACTTGCTGGAAAAATTAATCGATAATCATGTTAGCATAGGTGTGGCATTAGAGAGGTTAGGAGGTTTTAATCTGCATTAACACACCATCTGCAATAGCTTCATTCACGATTATCTGTAAAGTCACAAAAATATTTCAGTGCGAGACGCTGTAGGGTAATTACAAAATCACAAATGTTTGCCAGTGACACCTCAGGCAACTAACTTGATGAACCTCTCAGAGAAAACTGACATTGGTCAGCCAAGCGTCCCACCACAGGAAACTTGCGGCCAAGTACTTTCCACCATCCGCAAGGTCATTCTCTTCCAGACGGAGCATCTACACGATGTTAACCAGCCTTAAGTATTGGATTGGGGCGCATATTCTAAGCTTCAGATAACCACATGATGCCATCAACACAATAGTTTAACTGTAATTTGCCTCGTCTCTAACCCCAATATTTACCATACATCAGGAAGAAAATGGTTCCAAGCCTAATGCTGACTTTTTATTATCTTCCCTCAAGGTAACTTAGCGGCGACCTCGTCATATCGAATGAGCTTAGCCGAGTGGAGGCTGTTAATGAAGAGAAATGGGTAATTTTGATTTGAGGTAGCTGAAGCTATTACGTTTTTTCCACACGGCAGGAGAGATGACAAGTAACAGCTCTAATGGTGATGTGGCTATCCCCTATGCCCTACTCGATATAGGATGGGGTTGAAACAGGATAGATAGAAACACACCAGGCCAGCTGGAGTTCACGACATGGGAATGGCACCTCATAGCTGATTCCTACAGCTTAGAGATGAACCACCATAGCTGCGTTTTATCATATTCTGAACATGTTTCTCGTGAGAACCTGCCATACTTGTTGTGGTCAGTGTTTGTGGCATCTGACCCAGACGACCACGATATCGACCTAAAGATAGGTTTGACTTACATTAAAACACTCCACGCGGTTATTGTTATGCACAGTGCTCTGTTGGTAAAAGGCTGTCAATGGACGATGCATCTAAGTATTAAACAAGGTATAAATACAATTAAGCTGTCATGCGCGTTGAACAAGTTCATTTCATATACACAGTTTCCACTAAATTAGATCAAATATTGAGAGATCAACATTAGGTGGAATAAAAAAATGATCCATGGGTCATTTATTTTGCAAACAGGATACATCATTCCTCTTCTGTCAGTCATATCAAGATGAGCGGTTGTTGAAACAAAAGGTACCATAAATAACGGGCAGTAAGTGAACTGATATTGTCCATGTGCACTCCATATCAATATGCCTCATCCCTCTTATATGCCCCAACTATGCGTTTCTTGGCTCTGCACAGTGTACTTTCTGGGAGCACTAAGAGAGCGATGTAGCTGCTGAATGTAATAGCCTCGTACTTATCCTTTCAAGTTGCAATGTGGATATGTATATCATATACAAAGATTAAGTCAACCACGACTTCTATTCAAATTCGCTAAGAGTGAGCATTTCAACTGACAGAAATCGGACTGCGGATTTTCCGTCCTAAGTTTGATACAAATTGTAACAAACATTCAAGCTTTACAAACACATCGAAGCATTTGTTAAAGCGTCACGAAAGAAAATATCCAATAATTCCTTATAAAATGTGCTATTGTTTTGATCCCACTTATAGGGTACTTAAGTTATCGTTCCTCGCATCATCCAACGCAACCTCAGTCAATGACGAAAGCAATCATCGTGAATTGTGTTTTACAGGGATTGCAAGCCTTGACCGTTATCAATAATCATCATACCTTATAAAGACTATTCTGGATGAAAGTGTCATCGTCTAAAAATCCCGAGCTTGTACTATTAGTTGTGGTGGAAAAATCATGCACCATCAAGTTTGTGAATGCTACTTAGCAATAATGGATTGAAGTGGAATAAACTAACCTCGCTTCATCTAGAGCGCCAAAATGCAATAAATCCAGTTTCAAGTAAACATTGCGGACATTTGTCCAATATATGTCTTGTTGGTTCTCGTTTGGTAACATTTATGACTGGCCTGGTCTAAATCGGACAGGGTCACTGCAGTATTAAACAAAGTGTTTGATGTGGAAGTGTGGTGCATCATATATGCACATCGAATGACATCGTGTCGATTGCACCGTGGCAATCAAACTTATCGGTTCCAAATTATTTTGCGACAAACAAAACCCCCATGACTTCCATTTCTGTCAGACACTTACCAAGTCACTTACGGCACAGATAAAAGACTACTGGGCTATACAGCAGTGAATAGATAAAATGATTACTATATATTTACTAAGCTATCATGGTGATTCCTGGCTAATATTATGTAAGGCAAGTGCAGAAATATTGGCTAGGTTTTATTAAAGTGATAAAAGTCTGTTAAATGTAAACTGTGGAAGATGTATTAACCGCTACTTAGGACAAGCACCAGACTCGTGAATTGATGTGATGTTTGCCATGATACTGTTGCAAGTGGTTGATAATACGAATGAATTACCTTATTTATAAAGTAGGAGAATTTACCCCTCATACAGGCGTACTCATGTTACACTCGGAAGGTGATGGTCATCCATAGTTGCAAGGTCTGACATGAAATAAGGATACAGAACTGTACAATGATGTTATTCGCGCCTTCTGTAGTTATATATTCTAGTAACTAACAATAGCTAGCTCAGCTGATACTTGTACAAAAGAAAAACCACCCAATATATTCGTTTACAACTAGGGCAATACCAGAATAACCAAACGAAAAATCCCCCTTAATTGCATCCATGATGAGTGTTTGCCTTGTTATCTGCCCCACCCCACATGACCTAAGTTGCCCTTTTGTCATTTCCAGCCACACGTCATGCACCTTGACACGCAGGATGTATGCTAACGTAGGCCGTCAATATGCGATATCATGTAACAAGGACAGTTTGTTCTGACAAATAAGGATGATTCTTTGATTTCAGTTTGGTCGTGGTGGTTGTGTGCGGCACTGATACTAACCAAAGCAGTACTGGTGTATCACAGAAATCATAAGAGATTGCATATGTCAATGCTATCTTTATATAGACATGACTCGTTCACAGTTACTGTGTGTTAACATTCGTATAGATAATGTTTGAATGTGGTTTGGTTGTGGATCTTAGCCTCTAATATTACTAAAGACAAATGTGGATAAATGAGAGCAGTCGTCTGCGATCGTGCGAATGATATTCATGTAGATGCAGGATGACTTTAACATAAAGCTATAATTGTCTATGTAGCTTTTTGGTTGTTATACAGGTCGATAAAAATTTTACATGAATTATGTGTATATTTTCGTCCTGTTTAAGTCACGTTTTACATGGACTGGCTTTATTTTATAAAAAGTTTGTTTTCATGACATGTTAACGTAAGTAGTCTAATATACAAGGATTCTTTACATTACACTTAGGGAACTATATCGTTTAACATGATTATTTAGTTCGGTGATATATGACTGTGATTGGTAGCACATCATATAACCATACTTTACTACTACCACCTTGCCCAATTTTAAACCTATATTATACCATCGTTTAGCTGAAATATTAAATATGCCTTTGGATATTTTTTCCTGATCTAATTAGTGATAATCTATCACAATATTCTTTGCGCAGTTTTAATTACTAAGTCCCTTGAGGTATATGATTAAGCGCCCATACTCATTATGTTCATGGCATGTACAGATAAACAGAAATACGGCATTCGCTAAATATTACAAAGCAGACCATCACAACAGGTTTTACTGCAAATAAATGTGATGGTTATCGGCGAGATAATGATGTGTTCCTGAAACAACCAGAAGTGTACTTGTGATTGCGGAAATCATTGGTATTTATTGCTGCTCTCCATCAGCGCCGATGTGAAAAGCAGATGCGCCCTCGTCATTGGGTGTGTTGCGTTCACAATTGATGAAAAAGCTGTTGTACCTTGCAATACCAAGACAAAATGACAGATGTCCTTCCTTAGCCGTCATCTTGCCTCGGCCATCATAAAAAATGGCCTAAGGTGTAAATCAATTGACAAGCTGGTCATCAGTTACTTACAGTCTGATAAATGTGAAAGCTTTGATAACAAGCAGTAGTAACATGACCCAAATAAAGTGGTTCGAATAAACATTAGTCCGTTTGCAGATATTCCAGTTAAATATTGACTACAGCAACATCACCAGCCTCGGCCTTATGACATCTTTGGCTCCTATGCTGTCACCATTACCAGCTACTTCTACAGTTTTCAAATGAAATGCGAACACAATAGGTTAACGTAATAACATGATCTCAAAATACCGCAAAAGCCTGCGATGGATGTAAGTTTCTTAAATATTGCACCGGAAGAGCCAACTTACTTAAATAGCTACATTATATATTCTTTGTCTCAAACTGCAACATTTAACTGCAACTCACTGATGACAAAACTATCTTGCTCTGCCATAAATATACCATAAGGCGAAATGTTCAGACTTTAATACGTCTGGAAAAAAAGGGGCAAAAGTCTCACGCTGGCTGCGTTAACTTTTAATCATATTCGCCACAGAACACTATGCTCCTAGCTAACGGCTTCTCTGCAGCAGCGTTATTGCTTTTTCGATGCTATTAAGAAGTGACCTCGTCGCATATAAAGGTAATAGTGATCAGCATGATGGAGGCAAAATATCTGATTTTGGGTCAATATGGCAGATAAAATTGCACTTTGATAACACGTTTTAGCATCTTAACTTCGCCAATATGGATGTTTATGGACGTCTAGGTCACATGAAATGCAATAACGCTTACCAGGATGGAGCTTACTTTCGAGGAGAAATTTGTAAGGGCAATGCAGCTGTTCAAGCTATCGTTACGTTACTGCGTCACGTACGATGGTATGATATGCATGCATTTCGGGCAGCCAGTTTGTGCAAACCATCGGTTCTCTGAAGCATTGCTAACTACAAGCAGCGATTTATATGTAAATATAAACTATTAAGCAATGTTAAATGTACTTGGGTAAGGTGTCATTCAGATGCATGGGCAACACAAATGTTGCAAGTCCACTCTGTTCGGACATCAATGAACGTACACAACCAAACACAGTCCTGCAAATCATTCATATTTCATAAAGGGAGTAAGCGATTTGCATCACCACAGTGATTCAAAAGTACGAATCTTGGTCGTATCAAGGTCGGATAGATGACTAAAAAAGACTGGATTGATGGTAGGGCTCGGACAGTTTTAGTATCTAGAAGCCTTACCCTCGGAATTAATGCTTCTTTGTGCAAATGACTTTCATTCGAAAAACCTCAACGGACCAATCGTTAATGGCCGATACCACCTGCCAGGTTTCTATGGCTAGAGACTGGCGGTGTCAACATTTAATGAATTTTACGTCGCAATTGCAAATATTAACTGATAGCTGCCGTCTTATGGGCTTTGGTTAGTGCTGTACTGAAATTACTCAACGTTCCGCAAACCGCGGTTTTTTTTCGTTTATCGTAACTTGTGGAACCGAAAAAGTTTATTACAACGATGCTAAAGATTTGATTTAATTCGATGTGCATAAATCAAGCTAAGCACTTCCATATCTTTCCTAGTCATTTTGTTTATGCTGAGTGAGCTTGACAGAGTGCGACCATACGAGTCATAAATGTTACCAAGCGCAAACAGACATGGCTTTTAATAGAAAACGATCCATAATATCAACTTGGAGAGGGCTTTATTGCATTATGGCTCTCTAGTTGAAGTAAGAGATTTATTCGACTAAAAACCGTAATTAAAAAGGAGCATTCTTCAACTTTCCGGTGCCTGGTATTTCCATCACGACTTTGAATGCACGCAAGGGATATTTGACAATATCGTGGCAATCAACCAGACTATTCTTCTTAGAGCATTTCGCATGGCCTATGCCTATCTGCGTCATCAGTATAAAAAACAAGATATTGTATATTGATCCCCAGTTCATCATGACCACACTCCTCACTGATTAAATTTTGCTTTTGATGATGGTCACGATAGAATTGGGCAAATGTGGTTAATATGCGTTAAATTTAATGGCGCGTTAAATGTAAGTTGCAAAACAAATATGTTAGATGGTTCTGGTGAGATTATTTCAAAGTAAATATTGGGATATGTCTTGAACGATAAACGTGGACCTACATCCGTAGCTAGCAAATAAAAGTGCTCCTAGCATCTATTTCAACCCCTGGACTGAAATTATCTACTTCGCTATGAAGGCATCCTTCATCACATTAAGTGTTGTTGCATGTGATGAAGAAATAATGCGGGAGTAATGGAGCCATTTGCTGTATAACCCGATGTTTGATCATGCGGTATCAGCATGTAGATCATTCAATTTCGGATGGATTGGGTGATGAAGGTGCTTGGCGGTCACGGGAAAATATGAGTGCAAAGGTTACATATCCGGCCTACGACAAGATTACTTGAGGTGACCTCTAATACATCAACAAACATCGGCTACTGGCGAGATGTTTAAGGATGTTGTTCAGGTGTTATCTTAATCGCCATAAAGACTAATAATGTCGGTATTTTATAGCTTTATGAACCAAAAAGGTTATTAGCAAAGATACTTAAAATCTAACGTAGACGGCATGGTGCATCGACTCCTTTCGTACCTGATGTATTGTGGTGTGAATGTGGCACCATATATTCTGCTTATGTCAGACCAGCGAAACTACTGAGGAGTCAATATCATGCAGACAATATTTATTGTCATCGTTTCGCAATTTCAAAGTATTGTACTTTGTTGGAAAGTTAGATATTGAGTCATTAAGGCGCTGATATATATTATAGGTAAGATGGCTCTTGCTGTGCAATATTTAAGTCTTGGTTGTGTGCATCAAAGATGAGATGTCACGACAAACTCCTTTTGTAATCGCTGCTTACAAGAAAGGCAGACCACTGTTTAGTACTAGATAATCAGTTTACTCTTACACGAGTATGGTGGCGGTGATATTTATTGGCCGAACGCAAGATAAAAAAGCATTTTACCATTTTACTGCCTTTTCGAAATTGATGCTTTTATCTTTGTATCTTGTTGTCATAACGTGTGCGATAAATAGAAATAACAGCCGAGATGTGGGTCATTACGATTACCTTTTTGTTTTGTGAAACCAAAAAAAAAACAACTAGCATTAATAACCAGGGTCAGAGGCTGTGCTTAGATGATGCAAGTTCAATGTTTGTGTCCTGTCGTTTCTTAGACTAATAAGATTAATAAAAAAAGCCTATAACTAACATTACCACTGTTAAACAAGTGGCGGACTCATTAGCTATTAATTGGCAGGAAGTTGTTTGATGTCCAACCACAAAGCCCGTCGCACGAAGAATGCTGCTCAGCTATCGTGTACCTTTGCACCGAGAGTTGAAAAATATAAGGGACTTCACCGATAAATAGTTCAATATATTCAACGCCTCCTACCTTACTGCCTAGGGCGTGAACGCGTTAATAAATGAACGTAAGGGTAAGAAACAAAGAATGCATGTAATTGGTTCATATAACGGAAACACAGGACGGTGAAGGTTTTCCTAACGTTGGTAGGGCTATGTTTGGTATGAGAATTTTATTGACATGATTTATACATATGCGTTAACACTGTAAGGATTTTTTCGGTCAATGGTTGGTTATTGATCAATCGCTACTTATCATTTTATAGTTATATTACAACTGTTTGTTTTAAAGTTTGAATTTAAGGTCATTTTATAGTGAATGTGAATTCACTGAAATCATTCCGATAGCTTGAGTGTGTTTGCTACTTGTTGGTTTTATTTCAACAGATAGATATGATCCAGTTAAATATTTGTGTTTTCGTGTGGATAATGCAATGCCAACTATGCACATGTGCTCGTGCATTTATTTTGCTGAATATCACTATCACCTCAGGGGTGGCAAAGCTGTTAAAAGACACTACCACTGACGTATTGTCGTTGCTAAATGTATACCAGCCATGGAACGCTTTAACGCAAGGGAAAACTATAAAACAAGATTAGATACTGTACAAAGACAATTATCTGGGGATGTGTGTACACCTTTCCTCGTATTTCTGTGTTCATAATATTTGACTTTACCCAAACAGAACACTAAAAGTTAGACAGCACCTGGACTAAGTCAACCTTGTAACACAGATACAAAGACAAAACCTTCTAACCCCATCGGTGATTTATTGTGTTTCCGTCATTAATTATGACCAAGTAACTTGTCTCATCTGAAATGACAATTACTTTGATGCAAATAATCTAGTGAACTAATATGTTATCCATTTGGCGTATAAAATCTAATCTTCGAATATCTATGTGAGTGGTTTTAGGCATCGATCTGCCTTTGCATGTTTACCATTAATGTCATGTGCCCTATGTGTGCAAATATACCATGTGCAGCGTTATAATGAATCCAATGACCGTTTAGCGAGGCATAGCGACCAATCAACACACATCGCAGGCTGCCATTCTAAGCCAAATAGCAAATAAGGCACCCTAACGCATGTTCCCTAGGTGAGCCACAAGGATAGTTAGCAAATTGGTCACAATTGCAATGACGAAAACCATGTCTTCCTCTGATATAATATCATTACACTGTATGCATCCGAGGTCGTTTTTTTTTAAATGACCACAAACCCGAGCAGCAGCAATAAAACACCGCTCTGTCAACAGCCTTCTATAAAAGTGTAGTAATTTTTCATTCGAATGAAAGTAAGTCGAATTGTATCATTGTTATCGCTTTTGATGTTATGCGTCATCATCGAGTTAATGTAATTAGAGATCATCAAGAACTGGGATGGCCTCCATCACCGTATTGCATTATATGGGATTTTGTAATGAGATCCGTTCTATGCCAGACATACACACCGCAAGCACCGGTTCCTCTAAACTAGGAAGGAGTGAGGATGCGATGGGGTGAAGGGGATCAGGTGTTGTGGTAGTTCTCCGAGCATATTGTATATCGATAGGGCCAATTAAACCAGGCGGGTACCACAAAAGCTATTTAAATTTTCTGTAATACGAATGTGCAGATCATTGATGCTGGTATAAGTCGCAGCAATTCATTCCTGCCCACCATACAAAATTGCAATGAATGCCTGTTTATTACGAGTAGGGCCTTGCCGCATGCTATCAATAATGTGTTTTATGCTATTTACGCTAATGGGTTCATTACAAATTGTAATGGAACTATGTATCGTCCGTTGGATTGGCTGAAAGCTTGGCAATGTTTGCTATGATTTTTAATACAATAATAGCTTGGAAACTCGTGGTTAGCTAAAAAGCTGTCCCCTAGATATAAGTGTAAATGAAGTGCAAATATTGCGCGCTAGGGCGATCCACAAGCAGTTGCGAGGCACACACATAATCGCAGGGACATTCGTGTCTCGGATCATAATCCTCTCAGTTGACGAGACAATTAATGTTATAGAATGCTTTAATACTACACTGGGCATAGTATTGTTTGTAGTTGAGCATTTGTGCTGTTAGCATTCGTGTTAATAAGGTTAGGCCCACATTCATACAGGTCTTCAATGCACAATTGGATTCACGTCAAGTAAATGAAAAGTAAATCCTCACGCCGGATACATACGTATTGATAAAATTCATCAAATTACACTTTGACCATAAATCCTTAATAGAAGATGACATAATATCGGCTCTATTTCTCTCTCAAGCCTACTGAGAGGCGGCCTTTTATGAAATGCAATTGTTCTTGGTCTAACTGGGGCTGATGTCAAGGAGTAACATGTGATTATGTGTCACGGTTACAGAAATCAAAATGGAACGAGATAGTGATAGGTAGTAAGTGCAATTGTCACAACGCCTATGTTGAAGGGAGATTATGAACAGAAAATGGCACTTGGTGGCACAATTTATGTATATCTTGTATGTGTAATCACAACAACAGAAGACAATAACGATTATCTGTATGTGAACCTTGCCATCCTTGCTAATATCTAGAGGTATCGAGTGAAATACCAATTTGTTTAGTACGCTGTTTTCGAATGCCATCGCAAACTAGCATTAAGGCACTCAAACGTTATATACAAATTCACACATGCTCTTAACATTTCAAATAATACCAGCTACCTCATTGCCAGGAATCTTAGGAGGTTACCATCAGCCATCAGTACCAGAAACCGATAAACGGCGGTATATAAGACGCGTAGGGCAAAAAACGATTATAGTGATAAACTATTTATTAAGACGCTATTCACCGAAAAATTACTTGAGACAGCTCTATGATTACTCGAGAATAGGTTGGGATTCTTTTGCACTAACTGCTTACCATGGCACAATCATGACTTTTTGTGAATATGCACGGTATCAAAGGCATCATGTTGTAAGCAACCTAGATGTTATAGTGTATGCCTCAACATACGCGCAAAAATAAGCCGCAGCTAAGGAGGCGGGATAATCTATTCAAACGTTCTTAAACAGTTGTTTATATACACAAACATATTTGCGGCCATTCGTATTCGTAATATTAACGATGTATCGATGTACAGTGGCAGGAAAGTTTTCAAAAAGTGACAATTATTTCTTATCATTCAAATAAGAATGCTCAATGTTTGACCCATCGACTGATGTAATTAATCTGCTACCTCTTCCAATGAGGTTGTTATGCATCAAGCATATATCTAGTCCGAGACAATACAGAAGCAATTGTACCGTAGATAAAACGTTAAATGACCTGAAGCCAGATAATGAGTTGCTGATGCATATACAGCCCAGACCAGCTGTGGGGTCACCCAAAAACGCTGCAGTGATCTGATTACATTATTCACAATACATAAATCAACTGCAAAAGTATTTCACCTTTATTCAAACCATTCTTATTAAAGATTCGTGGCGTTGTGGTGCTGCATACTGTATTCAACTTTGCAAGTGGTATTTACCGCATCTTGTTGGTGTCCAGTAAACCCTATTTGTAACCAACCGCACCCTTCAAGCATTCATTTCAACCACTTAACCTGCGAAGTGTATGATAGCCCAGTACCGAATAATGAATAAATTCCATCATGTTTGCTGATTCAGCTATATGCTGGATATTAGAAGGATAACGTGTTGTCACCCAGAGCTTTGAATATGCGTAATCGCTCGTAGAACACATCTTACAAAACCTCGTACAAGAGCTTTATATTTAATGCATCTTTATCAGATTGCGTTATACAGTACCTTAAGGTCCATTTATACAACCTGCACAAATATTATCACTCCTACAGGCCTCATAGCCGTACATGCGGAATTATATCATGATGGTACATACGTGAATACGTTTTTCCGCCTACGTAGTGCGTAATCCATAGACTCAATGTTTAATACTGTTTCGCAGACACGATGAACCAATGCTATACGGCTCGCATTCGGTTCATGACGGCAGAAGAGAAAGGTATGTGCACACGAGCCATCGCTATGTTAAGCAAAGAAAAATTAGTCCAAATAGTCTTTAAAAAATATAATGAATCTGACCTAGCTCCGTATTGATGCGCAAACTGTAAAGGAGTGGTTTGCACAGCTTTCTGTATGTAGGTCGTGTATCTGGCCGTGAATACATGGTCTTACAATTTGCTGTTTAGAGTTTGATATATCGGGTACCATACCCTAGCACTCTCTTGGTATCTATTAGTTCCCGAAGGACAATCGTGAATCCTTTCAGATGTAAGAGCACACGGAGTGCTAGAATACGATCTTGTCATAAAATGTGATCGGGCAAATGGTTACAGACAAATGAACTTATCTCGGAGTGATTAATCATTATGATTCATCTCAGTAAATGTTTCATAGAGAGGTGAAGCTTAAAGTATTAGACTTGTGGAAGGCGATGCGACGGACTCGCTTAATATCGACGGATATCGCTCAAACAGTGGTGTTTTCATCTCATTACATTGCTATGTCACACTAAGACAGACGTGTGACGTCTATGACAAGGTGCCACACAAATAGTACATTATTGCACACTTCAGGGATCGACATAGTGCCAACAGCACAATGATTTATCTGTTTTGTATCATCAAACATGTTCATTATACCAGCATAATATTTTCCTTAAGGCTACTGAGAGGCGACCTGCCAACATAAAATGAACTAGCGCTAAGCCAGACATAGCCTCCTTTTAGGGAGTGACGGGAGATTTTGAATAGCATTAGCGGAGGAGATTACTTTATTTTTGCATGACAGAACAGTGGTCGAGTAATAGCGTCTATGATGGATGGGGCATATTTCGATGCCCTTTCCAATATAACGGGACGGGAGGCTAGGGTACGAATCGCATATGGCAATTTACTTCAGCTGAATGTCACAATCGGGGGATGCCGCCTAATAAACTAGCTTCAAGGAAAAGCCATTCAGGGTGAGTTTTATCATATCTTGAACTCACCATACCTGATAGCTAAAATGCAATGAAGCCCTCACCAAGTAAACAATATGGGCAATTGTCTATTTAAAACTATGTCTCTCCTTGGTTGGTAATATTTATTACAAGCATGGCCTGACTCTGTCGACCTCGCTGCAGCATAAATCACAATCTACCACGATTGCAGCGCTTCATGAATGCACTTCGAATTCCATAGTTACAATACACATTGACAGTTTCGACGTTTCAGCCATAACAGATATCGATGATATGTGTCTTTTTAGTCTAGCACTAACCCAAACGTAAAAGTCAGGAATCATTTAAATGTCGCAAATATGAATTATTATTCATTATACACTGGCAATCGTTAAGCGACCTGCAGTATTTGCATCTCCCATTTTACGATTAGCGAGAAGAGCTTTTGAATTGTTTACGCAGAGATACAAAGGCTATGATTCCTGTTATGATATGCAAATGATTTTGCACGGCTGTGTTTAGTAGTTTCAGCGAGGTGATACCCGTACAGAATAACCATAAGCTATTAGGTTGCCCACGCACCTCGATACCGCCATACCAGCGAATAGGTTGTTAGAGCTTTTATATCGCACCTTCAAGTTTGATCAAATATACTTAGCAATGCAAAGTAGTAGCCTTGCATCGATGATGACCACACACCGGAATAATTCGATCCGAATGGTTGTTTTGACGGTGGCATTGGTTAGGAGTACAATTATGGTTGTTGGATTTAGTGCTTGGATTTAAATAGATCCAATGCACTGATGCCAATCTATGAGCAAGCAAATATAGATTTGGCTGGAGTTTACCCGACATCTCATTACCTTACTAACATTTAAAAAGAAATGTACCAAATGGCATTAAAATGATGATTATACATAGTACGAGGCGTGATAAATGTTTGCGTGAAGAATCTCTTTCAATATAGGCAGTATGTAAACGATTGCAATTAGCGGTATAGCAGGTAAAATGGTTCTAGCTATCACAGATTATAATAATGCACTTTATTAGTTCATAGGGGATATGTTTAGTCGTACAATCTCGTTTAAACAGCACAACAAACTATACCTTCATGATTATGCTATGGACCTGGTATAATAACATGGGTATGTATGGGTGCTGTGTAACCGACTGACATCATGGTCATGAAGAAAGACAACAGGTATGATGCAGGGGTAGTATGCTGGACTGGTTAGCAGAACTATTTAGTGAATGAAGCACCTCACGACAAGGATGGATCGATGCTACTTCGCGTCAGCGCTATGCATATATCACAGATGTGAATGACACTAAATGATAGTAACATATTGACTTATCTATAATAAAAGTAAATCTGCCTAACATAAATTAAGCCCCGTCGAAGACATGCACCAGCAAACTACTTTTATGTGAAGACTGCCGAAATTTAATGGTAGAAGTAAAGGAAGTTTTCGACGTGCAGGAGAAAAGAAGTGTTACATATTCAGCCACTGACAAGGTAGCATGTGCATATGCGTAGGAGAGTACATCGTAGTCATTAACAGACATATTTTTGCGTTATGAAGATGTTAAAACATGTTATCAAAGCGCAGTTGCAAAATGACCTATTTCTGTTCGACAGCATACTTCATGCTAATCGCAATTACCTTTAATGGCACCAGGCCATCTCTAGCTAGCCTTGAGAAAGCAATAAGGCTGCTATAAGAAGCCGTTTCAATGGTAAACAGAGCACATTATGCCAAACGGCCTGACATAAACATAGGAAAATATGTACAGCAACGTATATACACGATAGCGAAACATAATTCACGGTTAATAAAACAGCCAGCTCTTGCCATCTGGACCTATAAGACATTTCACTTTATCATCATCATTACTGATTTTAGATACTTACTTGCATCGTTATAATCGTAATGTGCTCATAATAATGAACCTTAAACAAACATAACACCAAAAGTGTGATAACATCCGGACTTAATACATGAATCCTTGTAACATACATATAATGACACAGGGGATGAGGCGAATAGTTGATGGCTTGGTCGCATTCTTCACACCCTTCTGGTGATTTTTTGTGTTTTTCTCATTACCGGCTCTACAATAATTAAGGGTTACGGCAACAATTCAATGTTTAATTATGTAAAAGTAACGACACAATCGTAACTTGTCTCATTTGAAATGACAATTGCTTTGAAAGGGCGACGGAGCGTCTAGGCATGTTGCTTTACCAGCCAAATAATCATATTTAACCAACATTACTCTGGGAAATCTGCTCTCTGTTGGCGCTGGTTACTTGATTGTTATTTTGCAATCGCAAAAGGAGGTAAAGGTTGGACGCTTCTTTGCATATGATAGGTTTCTCAACGTCTTGTTGGAGGGCCAAACACTTCCTCTGGTCCTTGTTCCATCGCTCATAGACCTCACCATAACGTATTTAGTCAGTCGCTAAACGCATTCAATATAACGAGCGTAGCAATAGCAGGCCTACATGCAGATAAGATATGGTGTCTGGAAGCCAGTAAATAGTATATGTCACAAATGCTGGATATAGTACTTCAACAGCAAATATCTGTACTTTGAGGACATCAATGCTATCTACATGGTGAGTGAATGAGCATATCTTATAATGAACAGGGTGCATGGTGCTCCAATGAAAACGGGATATTCTCCAGTAGTAACTGAAATGACTTTGATCCCACGACATTAAGCATTATAATATAAAAGACCACAAACAATCGTAATTTCACATATTAGATTGCACCTAACTTAAATTGCAAAGAGCGTCCACTAGTTTGCACAGTTAATCTCGGCCTTGTTCAATCAGTGTGAGGCGGTTAGGAAAGTACAACACCGAGACTTTTAACAAACATGGTCACCACATGGTGCACCACAATATGTGCCTTAAAATGAGCAAATTAATGCTGCTCATAATTTCAATAGCACCAACTTTTTAGATTGACTGGTAGCATTAAGTCATAAGTTGAAAGTTCTTGCCGAAACTATTCATCAGTAGAACTAGCAATGCTTGCAGAATACTAATTTTAATTTTAATGGACTGTAATAGTCTCAATAAATGCTCTCCAACAAAATCAACAACTCTTATGAGCAACCCGCAACGTCTGATCAATTTGTTTTGATCTTGCCTTACCATGCAATGGCTTTTTGGATCAATGGAATACTTATACGTTGCACCGTATGACTGTACTATAACGCAGATGAAGAGACTGCTTCACCATTAAATTAGGACATGCTGACGATATATGACCAGGTCACGCGAACGAGCTAGTTGGGAAGCAGTGACATGATTATTGCAAGACAGACAATCATTGCGTCTCGGTTCGGTAGTTATTCTAATAACAGTATATCAATAGCGACATATTCCTGCAGCGATGTTATAACGGGGTGCATATATAATCTGACCCGCTTTCAATAATGTAGTGATCGTGATTAGCCAGCCATTTGTCTTTATGCACGTTTAATCTCACCCGTCTTTTAGTCATCAATACAGATATGTCACTATCGCGATCCAGACTCATGTTGACACAATATGCACTATCGAAGTTAAATGTTTCCCTCGTATTATGTGGGTAGTTGTACCACGTTATGAATTGTTCGATTGCGCTCATATTATCCTATTGATGAATGGGATTTATTAGATGAGTATTCATTTTCTATATATGATTGGAAAATATTCATAGTAAAATGATGAGTGCTGATCTTTAATATGCATTTATTTCCTAATTTGTCCATTTGTTTGATCTTTTCTCCAAAGCGCGCTATTTATTGCAGGCCACCATAACAAGAACTTTGCATTTTCTCGTGCATGCGGTATAACTGCTTGCAGGCACTTCAAGCCCTCATTAAGTTTAGCACCCTTTAATTTGCGTTATAGAGGAATATATATTCGAAGTACTTAATTGGCTTTATCGCTGGTTGGTGTTCGCCGCTCAAATTAAACATCACTATTCATCAATTAAAGCCTTTAAAGTGTATTATTATTTACACATGCATGACATAATTGACAGACGCAAATAAACCAGTACACTAAATTATTATACCCAAGGCGTTTAACATCTTAATTCGAATATCTATGTGTGTGATTTTGGACATTAATATGCGCATGCATATTTACAGTTGATGTCATGTGCCAAAAATATGCAATGTTACCACGTGCGGCGTTATAATGAACCCCATCACTCTGAACCCCATCACTCACGAGACATAGAGACCACTTTACACCCATTTCTTACTGCCATTCTATACAAGGAGTAAATAAAGATGTTGTGCACCATTATCAATGTTCCCTAACAAAATAGGCACAGTTGGAATAATACCATTATGCTATACGAAAATGAGTTCGTTAGTTAATTAAATAATTATCACAAATCTACGCTGCAGCAGTAAAACACCGTTGCCTTTAGCAGCCAGCCATAAAAGCGTGGTCAATAAACGCAACGGTTTCATTCGAACATTTAATGAACCACTAATTTATTTATTAATGACAGTTAATTAAATTCATCATGGTTTGTTGTGTTTGTGTATCTCATCAACCCAAGTGAAATGGTTGTGTGACCATTATTTGAGATATGCGCTTGTTGTTAACCAGGTTAAAATGGCGGATTATTCTATGTCCAATCGCCAATACGTTTTATCTGTGCATGGTAGCTTCATGAGTCTGGCTGTTTATTTGTTACGTACGTTTGCAGGCGCTAAGGCAAATCTATAATATAACCACCTGGTACTTCGTCTCTGTGGAACAAATAATACCTACTCGGCATATAGGTGACATACGTGACTGATGGGCAGGGTTACCCTGTAGAGGAAAAGACCAACAGCAAGGATTGATTAGCACAACGCAAGTAGAAGAGAGAATTATTTGAACGAACAGTTTGTTTTATCCAGCACTTAACGGCCTAAACGAGAACTTATTAATTCATGAGTTATGATCGTTTCCTTCTGAAAATATCTTCGTGAATTACGCATGTGGTTTTATCTTGGAGGTAATGGAGCAAAATATTTCGCTTGAACAATATTGGTCATGACTGTCGCTGTTACATGAATACTTAGATTATGTATTATGATTTGAATATGCTGGAAAGATTGCCAATTCACATGAAATTATTTATATCCATCATTTTGCATTACACACTTAGATTGACAAACCACGAAAACAAACGGCTGCAAAATTAAGGCTATCGCCTACATGCCATTGCCACATATTATCACTTAACCCTAGGTCCGTTAGTATTGGGCTATATGGGTGGCCCATACAGAAGTTAGTTTAAAATGCAGAAGTGATCAATGTCGTTTATGCATACACTCCATTTACAACATTTGTCTAACTTCATCCAGGGCTTACCCACATCAATTTCGTTCCGTATTTGCAGCTGATTTTGTTTAAACTAGAATGCAGCAAGGGTCGTCATACTCTTACCCATCACGAATAGTAGATATCGCTTCAAATCGTGATGGTATTTATTGACTCAAAGTCATGCTTTTCATTAACACATATATTGACGCTCAAGAGGCCGTATCTGGTTGAACACCTCATAGGCAGATACTTATGTAATCGCGTCATAGGCCGGCTATGTTCTCCAGTTTACACATAAATACATTTCCGTTGCTTGCCCACGTGACATGAATCAGCAGATCATGACTGATATTCATGACTGTTGTTCAGAACTATTTGTTGATGACAGCTGATTCCTGGCTTCGCTTTAATACACAGGGCACCGTCTTGTTCCGCGCATCAGACTGACATATTTTAATTGGATTCAAATAAAATAAAAAGCCACATACCTACTACATACATATTTATAACATTAACCAAAATGCACTCTGGTCAAAAAGTCTCTGTAAATGGTGGAATAAAATTCACATAGTTTCTCCCTCCAGCCTAGCCAGATATGTCCTTTTAATTTTTTGATTTACGATACAATAGCGCTTAGTCTGATTGGGGCAGCTGTAGAAGAGTAATATATTTTTATGTCTCACGGTGACAGAAATCAAAATGGAAAGAGACAGTGAGGGATAGGTAGAAAGTGTATTTTGCTCACCTCATATGATAGAGGGATATTGTGTATGCACATATGCGAGCTGTAATCTGCATAGCAGAGTGTTACCAAGTCATAAGGATCATCCACATGTGAATCTCTCTATGGTGTATGTCTAATGCTAAATGGATTACTGCACATCGAGGCAGTCAAACTGAATATTAGTATGCACTCTTGCAATAATAATGTAACCAATGCCTCATTGACATGTGTGTTTGGAGTTTACCATCAGTCATTGTTACCACCAATCGACAAAGGACCTAACATTATACGACTGGGCCACAAATCGAGTATAGTGAGACATCGATAAACGAGACGCTATTTACTCTACACATTGCTTGATACAGCACAATTTGTACTCCGAACTAGGTTGAGGTAATACTGCACGAATTCTTAACTATGACCCAACCACTGACATCTTTGGAATATGAACGGTATTAAAAGCATATCGTGTAGACAAAATAGAGGTGATTATGCATGCCTAAAAATACTCGCAACATGAAGCAGTTGCTTATGGGACACGTTTCTGTATAGCTTAGTTCTGTTCTGAAAGATTTAATGCAAGGTTTAATATCCCCTTTTGTCAGCATATTGATGCCGTTTAGATCATAATATTGTTGAAATATTTCACGAAATTTTAACATAGGTAAATAGATTAAGGCAGTCATGCTTTAAGAATTACCAATGAATAATGCCATTGGCATTGCATTGATCTTCTTCTCGCTACCACGTGTACTCTATAACAATTATTCTAAATCTAAAAGAAAAAATTAACACCAAAGTAATTTTGCACTGACATGCTAACATACGAACTATAACGACAAAATATATCATGCCCACAAATCCTTGTTAGCCCGTATTAGCCGGTAAGTCGCCCTGACATACAAGTTACAGCTTGGCATATATCCACAATAATTTAAGTTGCAGTAAAAATCTTATTACATTAATTACAATTCAGTATTGCAATTTAATTTCGTGGCTTTCGTGAGTATGATAGCTCAGTACCAATGATAAGAAATAGATAACGTCTTGTTTTCCGACTCAGGTTTATTTTTGGATATAAGAAGCATCAAATTTAAGCATCTTAGAACACCTCTTACAGGCGAATAAAATTGAATGCATCTAATACAGATTACTTTACAAGCCGCAAAGACGTTACTATACAATACTATACAGACCAGATATCGTCATGGTGGATCCGTGAATACATTTGTACACTCATGATGGCGCCATCTATACACGCAGTAATGAACGCAGTATCAAGGACATAATCAATTCACGTTATTCGACGCACTTCCGGTTGATGACAACGGACAAAGTAGTCGTGCGCACACGAGCCATCTCCATGTAAATGAAATAATATAAACTACTAAATTATAATATTTCTCACTCTTAATACAGAACAAATCAAGAAACCTTTTCCCCAATGTTTTAGTTCGTCACTGTTTGAAAATCAATTTTCGTATCTAACTGATTACATCGTGTGTATGGAACATGTGGGGTGGTGGGCCGTACTGGGAAATACGCCATATGCAAATATGCAACGCGTCTGTTCTTGTCGACTTTTGTTCCGTGTTGCCTCTAATAACTCTGCTACGTTCTGTGAGGTCTCTGACCGACGTTTTGCTTGTACTGCACGATATATTTGACTTCGCGACGACAATCTGGTCATGGCAGGTTGGGCCATAAATTTTCCCAGTAAAGATGACTGCGCAAACACTCTGGTAATATTTGCGCATGGATCATCGCACTTCTCTTTGAGGCTACGTTTTATGCAATAAACGCTACGGTGAAGTAGTAAGAATGTTATGTGGTCAACATTACACTACGCAAAAATCAAATATATGATCGTGTAGACACCAATTGTTAACAAAGACTATGGCTGTAGTGGTATTAGATAGCAATTAATGCTTCATTAGGTGTTTGGACCCGGATGAAGCCTAAAGTACGGGATAAGAATTTATGCTGCATAAACGTTATAAATTATTGGAATCAGCCGATGGCAGAAAGTTATTAATCTGTGGTCCACGACCCAACATAGAATCAATCGCTACATTCTGCATTTTTGACATCCCACGACGTATCTATCAAGCCAAATGACGCGCTGTACCTATCTCACCCCCACGAGGTAAATTGCCCATTGCAAGTCGACAACCCCCTTCATCATGGTAACGTTTTTGCTTTTAATGTGACTCGGACCCTCTCGGCAAAAGCAATATGTTCGGCGTATGGCTTTGGTCCCTCTCTTCCCGATTTATAGTCAATTAATGCTTCATATCTCACAGCAGGCCGCTGTGGTGTTATCATCATGAAGATGATTCAAGTCAATAGCAGGGGTATTGCCAGGCTTGAAGTAATGTTACGCTTAGAAGGGGGGGAATTCTACAGTTCCAGACATTAAAGTCAAACCCCTTAGCTTTTGAATCTGATGCCATTTTTGGCGATATTTTATTTTTTCACTTTTCAAATTGATGTTACGCACGTGCGTAAGTGCGTATCGCTCGCTATGCCCCTAATTTGTCACAGTTATCATTCAAGATGTGATGGTTCAGTACATGAAGGTGTAGGTCTAACAGGGGAAGTCTTCAGTACGAAGGTTACATATCCGGCCTATGACAAGAAAATGTGAGCATATGCATATGAGGCCCCGAAGTGAACTAGATATCAACAACCATCGATATCGGCCGAGTTAAGATGGTCATAAAAGGGATATCGACTTCAAATCACCCATTTTTCTGTGATAGCAGCCTCCACCATAGTAATGGCCATTACAATGCATGTGACCAAGTCACCTAACGGTATCCTTGAGAAGGCAATACTACTGCTATAATTGAGTTTTTTGCTATGTCTTTATGGATCAAGTGTTTATTTGCGTAGGTGATTAAAGAACTATCGTAGTCGGATTGGGACTTTAAGTCCCTTTCCTTCTGACGAATTGTGCTCTACACCAGCGCAAAAACGGTTGTACACAATTATATGTCATTTAATCTAGTCATTGCTTGGTATCCATCTACGATGATCAATTTTTTAAGCTAGATGGTCGGTGGGCTGCAACATCAACTTCTTCAGCTCCATGTCTGCCAGAGAGGCTGTAGGTGCTGGGAACATGGACTTTAAAACCATATAACAATGTACAGATACGTTATTTTGACAGCCTTTTATATTTTGAAAGCAAAAATACCGTCTTTGACGGAACCAAGTAGTACTTTAATTGCTTGGTATACAGGTTGTGCTTGCGTGATGTCCGTTCTGTGCTTGTGGTGTGTCGTGCTGCTGACTTCATAATTCAAATAATAACTTTAACACAATCGGTTTCTACTGTTGGCTTGGTTATGTTAGTTTTAGCAGATAGTGTTAATTCACATAGAAATAGGATATTCCGTCGGTTTTAATTATTTGGCAGAGTATATTGCCCTCCATCGATTTTATTCTGACAATTTTGGCTGTGTTAATAAGACACATTGGTCTGAAATTGTTAAACGATTGATTATCAATAAATAGAATATTACGTAAGCTAGTAAGGCACGAGCTCGTTCCCTAAGAATCAGATATCCTGGGGTAAATATAAATTCCATTATAGGTTATGAGAAGATATGATCAAAAAATAAACAACATGAGTAATGAGGTAATGATACAAGTGTAAATGTGTTCAGGTACCTGATTTGTCGGTTATATATGCTGCTGTAAGGTTCAAAATGCTGTTTCAATTACACAAGCTTTGATATATGGTGGATGTATGTCAGCTAAATCATGCTTTATTAGTAATTTCCATTTTTGCTAGCACGCACGCATACACATGTTCGCATACACACAAATACGCACGCGTGCGCAAATATGCACACACACACCATGATGTGTTTGATTGTGCGTAACAACCACTTGTTCTGGTATCTATTCCGTTGTCCTCTGTAACTCAGCTTAACATAACTGGTCAGTAACCCAACACATTGTTTATGTCAACCAGATTAGCACAGTTTACCTAGTGGCTGCTCGTTGCATGAAAAGGGTCTTTGATTTGAAACTGTTAGGGAATTAAAACTAATGACAATAAACACACATGTTTGAACAGATAATTGATAGATCACCATTTCATTGCTTTAACTGAATGTAATTTATTGTACGAATTCAAAATGTACAAAATAAAGGCGTGACTAATTGCATTAAGTTAACTGGTTTGGCCTCATTCGCGACTATACATCAGTACTTCTGGCGATGCTGGCAGATTACATTTGCTATTAATGGATTGGATAAGTCCAAATAAGTGCTTAATCCGACCAACACAATCAACGGCACTAATCAATACCCAGCAAGGATTGATTCATATGCTATTATCTTGTATTGCCATACAACGGCTGATTACATCAATGCAATTAGTTTACTATGAATCATAGCTGAATAGCTTCAATCCACGTGTTGTCTTACAGACGCAGTTCTACCAGGAAGCTCACAGAAAGCAATACATTACGGGAAACGTGATCATTAGAAAGTATGATAGCCAACTGGACGCATAAGTGATGTGTTGCTCCATATCTGATATTTAGCCACTGTATGCTAATGATTTTAATAGTGTTTGTTCGTATATGTCATATATGAGGTGGTAATACGGATGAATAGTTAAATCAAATTTCAAAATAAATTTTACGATCTAATTATTACCCTTTCACAAAGATGTTTGTACTGAATTATCATAATCTGTCGTATACTCTCTAGAGCTAGTGCATACGGTAGCACAATTGTGTCCTCTCACAAGCAGTGTAGGGCTCATCTTGGTGTATTGCTATAATTGAACATCTTGCTCATCGTGTGCACCCCTCTGCTGAATTTCTACGTTCCAGCCGGAATACATGACGCATTTAAATGTAATACCATATGCACCGAATGCAGTATCTTTTGAGATGATGCATTGCGTAACGTATTGGTCACACTGCACGCTACCCAAATGTTTATGTCTTGGGCAAAGCATTTTAGCGTATTTGAACCATTAATAAACAAAGCAAAGCCCCTATCCCAAATGAGGTAATCATATTATTTAGATAAGTGCTTTCACACTCATTTCTAGTGATACCAGAAAGCACAACAACATACTTGTATGATTAATGCTCATGATTTGAATCAATATGATGTCCATAATGGTTCGTTATCAAAATATGTACTGCTACATTCAACAGCACCCAATATCTTAATTTTTCTGTCGCGCTTTCATCATCCAATGGATGAACGGCAAGTGATGGCCAATAATCATTTAACTTTCATGAATAGCAGTAGCGTTACTAAATCTCCTGCAATAGCAATATGCTTCTACGCAATGGACTTGGTCGTCATCAATCAGTTTAAAAAGAGCTGCATTTAATTATTTACGAATATTAGATTTGAGTGTCATTCTCTTCATATGGTGGGATCACTTCTTTGTGCATGTCACAGTTAATCAGACAGATATGTAACAAGAGTCGTTTTACTTCTAATAACCATTACAGGACTGTGTCTGTACGGGCAATTTGTCTGCAATATATTACACTGGCAATGGAGCCTTTTACATACTGTAGGACATCTTATGCTGAACCATAACGTGATTATTCTACGGACGAATGGCAATCTGTGTCATGGACAACATCAGCTAACAATACATGATAATTAATTTATCAAACCTTATAATTTTCGCCAAAATGGAATCAATTTAATTACGCATTTAAATATTGATACAGACTGTATTATTGCAATAATTACCTAACGGGTAAACTAAGTGTTCAACTACATGCTAGAAATAATGTGTATAACAAAGCTGGGAACGTTCCGAAATGCTAAAACGCTAAAACGGATGTATCATTGAATACGACGTGTCATTAAAAATGATCATACAAATGTGCTATATCACATTTTAAAGATCATCATGACCAATGCAATCCGTGCTGCGGCTTTATCTCCAAATGATTATACCAAACATGTATGTATACATTGTACAACGGCGGCATCAGTGTTTAATTGAAATAACGCCTTGTCACCAATAACCTGATACACATCTGTCCACTCGTTTCAAACATATTTCCTTGCCATACTTGTCCCATAACAACATTCGAAAATGCCGTGAGCAGCCAAAGGAACTATTCCTCTTCTTAATTCTCTGAACCACAGGTGTTGATGCAATAGAGTAACATTATACAATCAATGTTGCAGGTCGCTTCATTCACAGAGTTATCCTGCCCATCAATCACGCCTGCCCAAGTGTCTAGCGGGGATATCTACTTCAAAGCCAAAGTACTGGGAGGTTTCCTTAAGGATTTGCCTTTGTACATGCAAATGTAAACATCATGACCCATGAAGCAGCCATATATAGAGAGAACGCATACTTTCTTGGACATGGAATAATGCTCTCAATATCACTCGTTTGGCTGAGATAATTCTTCTATTAATGATACGTTATGTAATTGTCGTTGCGGCACGTAAGTTACTTGTGTTAATAGCGCTGCAAGCTGGCTCACTACAATCACACACCACACACGAAACAACCATATATTCATTTAATGAGTCATGTACATAATGATTCGGTCACTGTCGCGTTGCTGGTGTTTGAGTGTGCAATAACACGTAAAGAGCCCCAGCGGCAAGATCGGAAAATGTGTTTCACTGCGTATAAATAGTGTTTGGCATGATAGAGGCTGTTGTCGAAGTGTAATGGCCGAGGTCAAATAAAAAGAGTGGAAAGGTGGAAAACGCCCATTTAGCCCACTAAGTTGAACGGAGATTAGAGACAGGGAATGGCACTAGACGGAACTGCTTGCGTACATCTTGAAGGAGAAATCACCACAGCAGAGTTTTACCATGTCATCAAGATTCTCCGCACGTAAACTTCGCCATGTTTGCTAAGACTTGGCAATAAAAACACTTCATGTCGATAACAGATTACTCAAAGCTCCAATACAAACACAAACCTACATTAAGCCAGTCAAACTAGAAAATATAAAGGGCACACTTGCCCTTAAAAAAACAACTGACACCCATTTTCTGATTGTCTGATTTTCATGTCAACATCATCCTTCGGTGTCATTAATCAAATGTGGCAAATGAAATGGTATTATGCAAATAAGCCTCAAAACGAGTTAAGTTGTAGAGCTTCCATTCAGATACTGTTAATTGCGAGCATTACTAGACACTCACGACACAGTCACCTTCAAGCTAGATTGAGGAACATGTGCACAAACCTCATACCAGGACATAGCTCACAAAGCGGCCCAAAGTAAATTTTGGCTTGTTTCAGAGATTCTCTGAAGCTCTTGTTCATTTAAAAAACTCTTCAGATAACCACATGATGTCATCGACACAATAGTTTACCTTTTACCTGCCAGCAAACTATAATATTTAACATACATCAGGACGACAAATTGTCCAAAGCCTAATGCTGACTATTAATTCTCTTCGCCGATGAGTACATGGGAGAACAAGGCATTGAAACAGGCTCCATTATTGTCGCATACCTTTTCCCTCAAGGTAATTAAGAGGCGACCAGGTCACATCAAATGAGCTAGCGCTTAGCCGAGCGGAGGCTGTTGTTGAAGAGAAATGGGTGATTTTGATTTGAGGTAGCTGAAGCAATTACGTTTTTTCACCCGGCAGGAGAGTTGACGAGTTACAGCTCAAATGTGGATGTGGCTATCTCATATGCCCTACTAGATACAGGATGAGGCGGGAACATGATAGATAGAAACACACCAGGCCATGTGCGTCAGCTAGAGGTCACAACCAGGGAATGGCATCTCATAGCTGATTCCTACAACTTATAGAAGAACCACCATAGCTGCGTTGTATCATATTCTGGAGATGTTTTTCATAAGAACCGGCCATGCCAGCTGTGATCAGTGTTTACGGCAACTGACACACACGACCATCATATCGCCAACGGATTTTGCGTACTAAGTTTGATGCAAGTTGCAACAAAAATTCAAGCTGTACAAACATATCGAAAGATTCGATAGAGCGTCATGAAAGAACACATCAATTCCTTTAAAAATGTGCTACTGTTTTGAGCCCACTTATATGGTACTTATATTCACTTCAAACTATTATTACTCGCATCATCCACCACAACCTCAGTCAATGACGCAAGCAATCATCGTAAATAGTGTTTTATAGTGATTGTAATTCTATCATGAACAACATCACAAACTTATTTATAAGGTGCGATGTGTGGTCATAATGAATGATTCATTCTTGCAATCAATATGCCTGATGTGACAGAGGTAAACCTTGAGTGTTATCAATAATCAGCAATCGCTATAAAGACTAATCAGCGATGAAAGTATCATCGCCTAAATATCCCTGGCGTGCATTATCGGTTGTGGTGGAAACAGCACGCACTTTCAAGTCTGTGAATGCTACCATACAATTATGGTTTTAAGCAGAATGAACTAACCTCGCTTCATCTAGAGCGCCAAAATGCAATAAATCCAGTTTCAAGTAAACATTGCGGACACTTGTCCAATAAAAGCTCTGTTTGTTCTCGATTGGTTACATTTATGACTGGCATGGTTTGCCTCGGACAGGTTCACTGCAGTATTAATCAAAATGTTTGACATGGAAGTGTGGTGCATCATATATGTACATCAACTGACATCTTGTCGATTGCACCGTAGCAATCAAACTTATCGGTTCCAAATTATTTTGTGACAAACAAACCCCTGTGACTTTCATATCAGTCAGGCACTTACCAAGTCACTTATGGCACAGATCAAAGACTACTGGGCTGCAGGGCAGTGAATAGATAAATTGATTACTATATATTTACTTCAAGTGCAGAAATATTGGCTAGGTGTTATTAAAGTGATAACAGTCTGTGAAATGTGATCTGTTGAAGATGTATGAACCGCTGTACAGGACATGCACCAGACTCGTAAATCGATGTGATGTTTGCCATGATACTTTTGCAAGTGGTTGATAATACGGATGAATTTCCTAAATTGTAAAGAAGGAGAATATACCTCTCACACAGGTGTACGTATGTTGCACTCGGAAGGTGATGGTCAACCATAGTTGCTAGGTCTGACATGAAATAAAGATTCAGAACTGTTTAATGTTGTTACTCGTGCCGTCCGTAGTTATATATTCTAGTAACTAACAAAAGCTAGTTAAGCTTATACTTGTACAAATGAAAAGCAATCCAATCTATTCGTTTACAACAAAGGCAATACCAGAATATCCGCGAGGTAATGATATGTTCCTGAAACGCGCTGGGTAACCTTCTTCTATGGCTCAACCAGTGTACTTAATTGCTTTCGATATTTATTACTGCTCTCCATCAGCGCCGATGTGAAAAGCCAACGCGCCCTCGTCATTGGCAGTGTTGAGTTTACAATTGATGAAGAAGCTGTTGTACCTTGTAATACCAAGACGAAATGACAGATGTCCTAAGCCATCATCTTGCCTCGGCCATCAATTACAAAATGGCATAAAGTGGTCCTCCTTGTAAATCAGTTTACAAGCTGGTAATCAGTTACTATTCATCTGATAAATGTGAAAGTTTGACAACAAGCAGTAGTAACATGACCCAAATAAAGTGGTTCGAATAAACCGTCAAGATGTATTTGTATATGATTGTTATTGCGTTGTTTTTATTATGACAATGCAAATCCGTAAATAACATTACTATCTATCGCCAATGAATAGCAATGAGTTATTATTGACAATACACCTGAAATTTTGCATCAATTTGACTTCACATCTGCTATTATACTTGCTAACGTTCAGGTGTCCCGAAATTTCCAAAGAACAATGATGGATCTGCTCCTACAGGACAACACGCCGATTGCAATTATAATGGTGAGATGCAGAGCAAACTTATTGCATTGACCCATTTAGTTGTTGAACAGTAAGAAAACATTAAACACAATGCAACAAACACCGCCGGGAATTTAGTTGTGGCGTTAATTGTGTTGGTCAAACCTAGCACTAATTGAGGCTAATCCAGTCCATTAATTACAATCGTATTTTGCCAGTATCGCTAGTCGCATCGTCGTGATAGAGGCTGCAGCACCACTATCAATGCACTTGTCGCGCTCCATTGTTTAAGCTTTTTAAATGATAGAGAGATTATCTTCATTTAAAGATATTTTAGGATGCACCTGCAGTTAAAGCTATTGCCTATTTTGTTAAGGCTAAAGGTGTTATCATTCCATAACCGCCTCACAATCTTTGACTATTGTGCCACAATAACAAAGCAGCCGGTGCAAAGTAATGGACACAATTACCAAGTTAGCGGCAGTCCATTCTGTTACCTTTAACTGGTTGTGACCTTGTCTGCTATGATACTGAATATCGCACGAACAATGCCAATCCGTGAGGCAGTTACTGAGAAATATTACACAGTCGCGGCAGCAACCTATAGTTTATTGCATCCTGGTTTTTTGCTCCTTTGCTCGCAACGGATGGAGTTCTAGTTGCACTTTAACATCCAAATATTCAGCGCATACAAGTAGATTTTCACAGCAATTGTTGCCTGTGTCATTACGTTTGTGTTTTATTAGGCTGACTAAACATGGTTTATCTGAAGCATTTTGCATTGCTTTCTACAAGCTGCAATTTATATGTAAATATAAACTATTAAGCAATGTTAAATGTACTTGGGTAAGGTGTCATTCAGATCCACTCTGTCCGGGCATCATTGAACGTACACAACCAAACACAGTCCCGAAAATCATTCATATTTCATAAAGGGAGTAAACGATTTGCATCACCACAGTGATTCAAAAGTACGAATCTTGGTCGGATAGATGAGAAAGACTGGATTGATGGTAGGGCTCGGACAGTTTTTATATCTAAAAGCCTTACCCTCGGAATTAATGCTTCTCTGTGCCAATGACTTTTATTCGAAAAAGCTCAACGGACCAATCGTTAATGGCCGATGCCACCTACCATGTTTCTATGGCTAACGACTGGCAGTGTCAACATTCGATGAATTATACGTCGCATTTGCATATATTAACTGATAGCTGCCGCCTTATGGGCTTTGGTTAGTGCTGGAGAGAAATTACTCAATGTTCAGCAAATCACGGTTGTTTTCGTTTATCATAACTTGTGGAACCTAAAAGAGTGGACCATACGAGTCACAAATGTTTCCAAGCGCAAACATACATGGCTTTTAATAGAAAACGTTCCATAATATTAACTTGGAACGGGCTTTATTGCATTTTGGCTCTGTAGATGAAGTCGGAGATTTATTCTACTGAAAACCGTAATTGCTAAGGAGCATTCTTCAACTATCCGGTGCGTGGTATTTCCATCACGACTTTGAATGCACGCAAGGGATATTTGACAATATCGTGGCAATCAACCAGACTATTCTTCTGAGAGCATTTCGCATGGCCTATTCCTATCTGTGTCATCAGTATAAAAACAAGATAACTGTATATTGATCCCCAGTTCATCATGACCACACTCCTCACTGATTAAATTTTGCTTTTGATGATGGTCGCGATAGAATTGGGCAAATATGGTCAATGTGCGTTAAATTTAATGGCGCGTTAAATGTAAGTTGCAAAACAAATATGTTAGGTGCTTATAGTGAGATTATTTCAAAGTAGATATTGGGATATGTTGTGAACGATAAACTCAGTGGGTTGATGCGAGGAATGATAACATGCAGTGAGCATATGCTCTCTATGCGCCCAAAAAGTACAAAGTGTACAACAGGGGAACGCACAGTTGGGGTACAAACGGGGATGAGGCATGGTAATATGGAGTGCACCTTGGTCTCTGGCAATTTCATTTTACTCGATGTGCTTTATTAATGGTACCTTCCGTCTCAATAAACGCGGACCTTTGCTGGGAATGATATCAAAGACACAGTACCCTCTTTGTCCATGTCCGAATCAAAAGACCTTTTGATATTTTTGCACCCACTTAAGTTCAATGCTTCACCACCTCTTAGTACAACTGTTTTTGCAACAAATACGAATTTAATGGAATCTGCGCCGACGAAATTAACTTGTTCAATGCAGTTGACAGCATATTTTTATTCAATCAAAATAGTTACTTGAAACAAGAAACAATGTACTTACAGACACGTTGATACAGAGATCGTATGGGTTCAATGCCGTAAACCCCGGCCCCTTGTCATAGCGCTATATGACATGCTCAGCCATACCATGAGATAGGTCTCTTTACATATTGTTGGAGCCAGAGCCGTCAAAGCCTGTTTTCGTCAAAACGCCTTTGGAACGTCACATGCACTTGCTTTGTAAATACCATACCGTTATGAATTATTCATGATGAGGTGAGATCGTGATTGATGATATACACGAGCTAATACACAGCCAGAGTGACCAAGATACATGCCCTTCTTAGGGTCTGTATAACGCGTTATTTCTGTAAACACTGTGTACTGGTGAGTTAATATGCTTGAACAATTAACCTCTCGTTTGCGTACGGCTTGGCTTGATCATGAATATCTGATAATCTAATGGTGATTAAGATAGAATCATTGAATTGACTGGATGGTTTTGCCGAATCGTACGACGCATTACACATTTATTTATATCCGAGTCAATATCGAATGTGGAAATTATACCATGGCCTACACGTTGTTGGCGGCAGGGAGGATTGATATTTGCCTCAAACCTGCTTTCAAAATCACCAAGTTCAACTTGAGCGTGTTGCACTTTATATTTGGTTCGATTTTCGCTTAAGGATCTGCCAATTGCGACATAATATTGGCCGGTTATGACAGTTAAATTGGGATGCAAGGTCTATTCCCTGACTGCATCAAGTATGGCGGGTTTGCACGAAATACATATTCAAAATATGATGAAGCTCAGTTGGGGTGGTTCATCTCAAAAGTGTCAGTTATCAGGAGGCATTCCCTGGTCGTGACCTCTAACTGACACACACGGCCGGACACTTTGCTATCTATCCTGCTCCAACCCCTGAAAGGATATTTGGTAAGATATTGAAGCCCGCCACATTCAACATTGGCGCTATTACTCATCCACACTCCTGCCACGGGATAAAACGTAATCGACCCTGATACCTCGAATCAAAATCCCCCCATCCTCTTCTACAACAGACTCGACCTGGTTAAGTGCTAGTTCATCATGATCCTTCCTCAGAAGTAGAAATCCCCACTCGACATATCGATGCCCGTAATTGATGGAAGGGATTACTCTGCGAAAGACGCTGTGGTTTAGCATTACAGCCTGCACTACTGCTGTATGGGTATGGAGGTTTTGGTGTTACCGTTTTAATGTCAATAACGATATTCACATAAATCACGTGCTTTCATAAGCAAACTCGCATCATGTCAATCAAGCTGAATATTCCGACAGCTACCGGATACGACTAGGGTGAATCAAACCGGTACCTATATACAAGATGCGCAATAATATGCAGTTTAAGCAATACGATTCTTGTGATTTGCCAGTAGTTTGATGGTAATGTTCTGTACCATGATCGCGACACCAGGCACCCTGAAGATCGGCAACGCAATGGAACTGATAAGTCTTCATGCTCAATCTGTTCAGGCAATTGATGTGGCTCCAAATACATGCAATGGGCTCATAATATTTACATATTGAAGCGCTGTTCATAACTGCCGATTCGATGTCAGTTTGTTCCGACGAAACAATTAGCAATGGCAAACAATAATCAAGTTGGTTAGGTTAGGTCCACCCCCTTGTTGTATGTCACTTTTGGTTTGATCTTAACTGATCAAAGATAGTCCGTTTACATTTGTTTCTCTCCTAACTTGGGCTTAGTGTAGAAGAACTTTCAATTGTGCCTGCTGTAATGCATTATCAGGTTAAAATATATACTTGCATGGTATTTTATTTCAGCAGCACTAACGCGAACCAATATAATAACGATGACGCATCGTAAAGTTTGAGACTATATTTTATAACATATAAAGATACCAGATGAATGACAAGAAGTGATTCAATAATTAATAAGCTTGGTTTCATCAAATTTGATGCATGCATGTTGGGACCACGTCATTTTAGTTACGCTCGTTTGGGAACAACGGTTAAGTGAAATAAATATATTTGATCAATCACCACGGAAACCGAACAACCCATATATATGGATTAAATTTTGTACAGGTTTTCGTACCTTGTCCCGGGTGAATCGACCACTTCGCCGTAACACATGGCTAAGATTTAGAATGCAATGGCGATGGATAACGTAAGAGACGAGCTTGGGTCACAAGAGATAAGCACCTAGTCTCGGGTCAGTTGATTATAAGACTGCAGGTTGTCGATAACATTATATTCTTAAAGATAGTGTGGGCAGTTTATTCAAAGGTGCAATGCTATTTAGTCTGCTCTTAATGATATAGCGATATTCCCTATTCCATTTCTATCTATACATTCATCAATTATTTTTTGTCCACAATGCAGATATTTCACAGAATATGCACGATTGCAATAGAATACAAGAGCTAACAAAGTTAACATAATTCGTATATGCATACTAAACTGCTTAATTGCCATTGCCATGCTAAATATCACTAGATAGCATGGACGACTGCCAATTAGCTCATTGCAATCTTTATTCTAGATTCAAATCCCATTATGCATCATGCTATTGCTCTCATATCATTCGATTGATAAATTACAGTTTTGAGTAATCACGTTACAAAACTGACAATGCTCTGTTCGTCCACTGTTATAATCAAAGCACAAGACTATTAATTGTTATCAACTAGTTGAAATATAACTGCATTTTATTGCTTGTGTAATATTTGGTGTTGTATTTGATTTATATAAACGGATCCTCTTCGGCGTTTCACACTCATGTGTTGATGGGAGCGCTGACTCATGAATCCATTAAATCATCACAATGGACATGCCTGATGTACCCGGCGCCACCGCTTATGGAAGCTTCCAATCTTCAAGATATCACCATCATTGAAGCATGTTACATTAGCTCCACTTCCAGAAGCAGCAGATGATCTATGACATGGTAGCATTGGCTCCTTTTCACTATCTGTAACCTCCAACATCCGTAGCTAGCAAATAAAATTGCTCCTTGCATCTATTTCAACCCCTCGACTGAAATAACCCATTTCGCTTTGAAGGCATCCTTCATCACATTAAGTGTTGCTGCATGTGATGCGGAAATAATGCGGGAGTAATGGAACCAATTGCTTTATAACCCGATGTTTGATCAACGGTAAGAGTGGCGGTATCAGCATGTAGATTATTCAAATAATGACTCGGTGTTTTCCGCAATTTCGGATGTGTTAGGTGATGAAGGTGCTTGTCGGTCACGGGAAAACATGAGTGCGAAGGTTACATATCCGGCCTACGACAACATTACTTGAGGTGACCTCTAATACATCAACAAACATTGGCTACTGGCGAGGATGTTTAAGGATGCTGTTGAGGTGTGATCTTAATCCCATAAAGACTAATGATGCCGGTAATTTATTGCTTTATGAACCGAAAAGTTAAGTACTAGATAATCAGTTCATCCTTACACGAGTATGGTGGTTATGGTATTTATTGGCCGTATGCAAGCTTCAAAAGCATTTTACCATTTAACTACAAGTTTGACAGCCTGCATGTCTTTACGAAATTGATGCTTTTATTTTCGTATCAAGCGGTCATAACGTGTGTGTTAAATAGAAATAACAGCCGTGATGTGCGTTATTTCGATAACCTTATATATCGTGAAACCAAAATAAACCCCACTAGCATTAATGACTGGGGTCAGAGGTTGTGCTTAGATGATGCAAGTTCAATGTTTGTGTCCTGTCGTGTCGGAGTCTGAATTATACAAACCATTGCTATTACGCAAAGTGTACGGTAAAATCAATCGAGTATATCGCCTATAATCCACATTTCCACTGTAAGGCAAGTAGCGGTCTAATCAGCAATTAATTGGCAGGGAGTTGTTTGATGTCCAACCACAAAGCCCGGCTAACGAAGTATGTCGCTCAGCTATCGTGTACATTTGCATATGCATATATTCTCATTCATCAACCGAGAGTTGAAAAATAATTAGGATTACACCAATAAAGAGTTCATTATATTCAACGCCTCCTACCTAACTGGCTTGAACTTGAACGCATTAACAAATCAACGTAAGGGTAAGTAACGAACAATACATGTATTTGGTCATATAATAGCAACGCAGGGCGATGAAACTTTTCTTAACATTGGCTGGGCTATGTTTGGTATGATAATTTTATTAACATGATTTATGCATATGTGTTAATACTGTGAGAATTGTGTCGGTCAATGGTTGATTATTGAGCAATCGCTACTTGTCATATTATAGTTATATTATTACTGTTGGTTCTAAGCTTGAATATAAAGTCATATATTTGAGAATGAATGTGAATTCACTGAAATTATTCCACACACTTTAGTGCAAGCAATTACTGGTCCAATCGCTTGTGTTTGTTTGCTATTTGTTGGTCTTATTTCAACAGATGGTGTTTTATTGAGCAGTGGCATTGCGAGAAACCATGGCAATGACTACTATGCAAATGTGCTCGTGCATTTAATTTGCTGTTTATCATTATTACCTCAGTGGTGGTAAAGCTGTTGAAAGGCACTACCACAGACGTATTGTTGTTGCTAAATGCATACCAGCCATGGCACGCTTTAACACAAGGGAAAACTATTAGATCAGATTAGATACTTGACAAAGACAATCATTTGGGGAGGTGAGTATTCGAACCAGTGATGTCGTTACATTGGTGAGATTGTTTTACAAATATACAATCAGTAACATTTGTCAGGGTGATGTTTGTATGTGGCCAAGCAATGGACGAATGCGATTGAAGAAGCCTTATCAGAGCACATTATGTCAAACGGCAATGTCAAAATATGCAATTCAATCAAATATCTGATAATGTAGAGCTTGTGATGTTGCTCGTGTTCATAAATATTAATATTAAAGCATTAATACAAATTATGTGAACTTTGAGCCACGTTGGTCCTTACACCTTTCCTGGTAGTTCTGTGTTCATAATAATTAACTTCAAACAAACAGAACACAAAAAGTGTGACAGCATCCAGACTTAGTCAACCTTGTAACACAGTTATAAAGACACATACATCTCACCTTATCGGTGATTTATTGTGTTTCTGTTATTACCGGTAATAATCAAGGGTTACGGCAATTTTTCAATGATTAATTATAACCAATTAATTTGTCTCATCTGAAATGACAATTACTTACTGCCCACCAGACGACATGGTGTAATGAATGCCTGTGTGGTACGAGTAGGGCCTAGCCGCATGCATTCAAGAATGTGTTATATGCTATCTACACTATTGGGTTCATTACAAATTGTAATGGAGCCATGCATCGTCCATTGGACTGGTTGAAAGCTAGTCAATGTTTGCTATAAATTGACTACAATAATAGCTGGGAAACTCGTGGTTAGCAAAAAAAGCTGTTACTGTGATGTAAGTGTAAATAAAGCACAAATATTGCGCGCAAGGGCGAATCACAAGCAGGTGCGAAGCACACACATAATTGCTGGGAAATTTGTGTCTTTGAGTCATAATACTTTCCGTTGACAATTAATTTTATAGAATGCTTTAATATTACATTTATATGCTGGGCATAGTATTATATGTGGTTGAGCATTTGTGCGGCGAACATTCGTGTATATATGGTTAAGCTTAACTTCGTGCAGATCTGTATCCGCGGAGTTGTGTGTATAAGCGACGCACCTTCACATAACCACAAATAATTACCTAATTAATCTATGTTTCTATGCTAAGAACAAGTATGCTGTCATGAATTGTTCGCTTGTCCGGCTTGATGTGGGCTATTTCGAATAAAGCGTAGCAAAATGATGTATGTTTATTTCGATAACTAGATATAAAATTCATGATGATCAGTGCTTCACAAACATTGCGAGGTCCATGCGCTAAAACACTATTGCATTTTATATGAAATGGCCGCCTCATGGTCCTATCAACCATCAATTCAGTGATTGTTTTGCTGTGAATTGACTGTTTTATGCATCAATCAATATAAGTCTAGCTTATAGTACTGCATTATTCGGCGAATGTAGAAATAACACAGAGGGGCGTGCAAGCCCTCTTAGCATAGCTTTAAGCTCTTATAATATGGCAGGGATGTTGCATCCCGACGACTGCTACCCAACATTGGTTGTAGTTATAAAGAGTCAATAACTATCAGTGAAAAACAAAGTTTAATCGTCCAAATACCTCTCCCTACTTTTCTTTAACCAACAAGCTTCATCTTAACTGTTCACTGAAAACACGTTCCCTTAACCTGCCTATATTTTCTGCAGGTGCTACATTCCATTTTCCAAAGAACATCCGCTACAACATAACAACAATATGCCAATACAGGTTCTATTGTGAACATTATTGACTTAATGGTTTGTCAGATGCATGAACGTAATGGAAGGTGTGTGCTTGCTGTGAACCACGGTGTAGCGTCCTCAACTAGAGTAATAGATTTGCCGCTATGAGAATGCACACATATCATGGATAAAAGAATGGTCGACTTTGAATAAGCAACAAATTAATGAGCGATATATTGATAGGGAGTTATTCTACGTCCAGCCACAAATGCTATATCTCTGTGTATGGCTACTTCATGAGTCTTGCTGTTTGCTTGAAATGCCCGTTAGCATACACAAAGTTAAATCCTTAACGGGACCGCATGGTACTACGGCCTTGTAGTAGAAATCCCCTGACTGATGGGCGGATTATCCAGTGAAAGAAAAGACCAACAACACAGATTGATCAGCAAAAAATAAATAGCGTAGAGCAGTATTCAATAGTTCGTTTGACCGAGCACTTATCGGTCAAAAAAGTATCTTTACGAAGTATGCAAGTTAAGCCATGTGTATCAGGGTTTCGTTTACTAGCGGTGATGGTTTGAACAATATTGCTCTCACTATGAAATGTATAATAGCCCAGTACCAATGACAATGAATATATTCCATCGTGTTTGCTGATCAAGCTATATGTTGGATATTAGAAGGATAACGTGCTGTCGCCCAGAGCCTTGAATATGCGTAATCGCTCGTAGAACACATCTTACAAAACCTCTTACAAGAGCTTTAGATTTAATGCATCTTTATCAGATCGCGTTATACAGTATCTTATAGCCCATTTATACAACAAATGAACAAATATTATCACAACCATAGGCCTCATAGATGTACGAGCGGCCATATATCATGGTACTTACTTGACTACGTTTGTTCGCTTAGGTAGTGCGTAATTCATAGACGCAATGTTTAATGCTGTATCGCAGACATGACGAATCAATGCTTTACGGATCGCTCCCGGTTGATGACGGTAGAAGAGATAGTTATGTGCACACGAGCCATCGCCATCTGAAGCAAAGCCAATTAGTCCAAATAGTCCTCACAACAATATTATGAATCTGACCTAGCATTGCACTAATACGAAAACTGTAAAGGTGTGGTTTCTACAGCTTTTTTTATGTAGATCGTGATATCTGGCAGTGACTACAGCGGCTTACAATTTAGATGTAGTTCAAACAGTGGTATTTTGATGTCATTACATCGCGATGTCACACTTAGACAGACGTGTGACGTCCATGACAAGGTGCCACGACAGTAGCACATTATTGCACACTTCAGGGATCTATATAGTGGCGACAGCGCAATGGTTGATTTGTTTTGTAACATCAAACATCCTCATTATATCAGCATAATGTTTTCCTCAAGGCTTCTAAGAGCTAACATGAAATGAACTAGCTGTTAGCCAGGCATAGCCTCCTTAAGAGGAGTGATGGGAAATTTGGAATAGCAGTAGCGGAGGAGATTATTTTATTTTCGCGCGGCAGAACAATGGTCGAGCAATAGCGTCTATGATGGATGGGACATATTTCAATACCCTTCCCGATATAACGGTACGGGTAAGGTATGAATCGCATATGGCACTTTACGTCAGCTGAATGTCACAATCGGGGGATACTGCCTAATAAACTAGCTTAAGGAAAAGCTATTCAAGGTGAGTTTTATTATATCCTGAACCCACCATACTAGATAGCTCAAATGCAATGAAGACGTACCAAGTAAACATTATGGGCAGTTGTCCATTAAAAACTATGTCTTTTCTTGGCTGGTAATATTTATGACAAGCATGGCCGCACTGCAGCATAAATCACAATCCACCACGATTGCGGTGCTTCATGAATGCACTTCGAATTCCATAGTTACAATATACCTTGAAGGTTTCGACGTTTCAGCCATAACAAATATCCATGATATGTGTCTTTTCAGTCCAGCACTAACCCAAGCGCATAAGCCAGGAGTTATTTAAATGTCACAAATATGACTTATCATTCATCATACACTGTCAGCCGAGACATGCAGTTTGCATCGCCCATTTCAATTGTTTACGCAGACATCCATTATTTCTGATGGGTACGGCTTCTAGATCATATAACTTGCCGATCCTTACCACCAATTCAGTCTTTAGACACGACACAAATCCGTTGCTTGGTATAAATTTAGTGGTGCATTGGCTATGATTCCGTATTCGAAATGCAAATGCAAAACTATTTTTAGTAAGGTGATACCCGTACGGAGTAAGCATAAGGTTTTAAGTTGTCGATGCACTTCAATGGCGTCATACTAGCGTATAGCAAGAGCGTATATATCGCACCATGCATCGATGATGAGTACAAACTGGCCTCGAATAAATCATGCCTATCATGCCATGGAACTGGCCTTCTCCTGGCAATATGTTTGCACAGCATACAGCTAACCCCCTGCTCATACAAGATAGTTTTCATCACCTAACCACAGTTCAGCCCCACGTGAATCATCCCTTTCCGATAGGAAGAGGTGGTCGGTTGTTTTCTTATTTTAGTGGGCAATATTACATTATGATGACTGACTTCGTAGCGTTTGGTGTGCACAACTAACGATAAAATGTCATATATTTAGCAAATACTGTTATAACAACCTGAATAGTCGCACAGCATTTTGGGAATCTGATGTAATGCAGACTGACCTAATATTAGTCATGTCTAGGCAAAATATTAGTCATGTCTAGGCATACTGATGACGCTGCGCATTACATTCGAAAACGTGGTGTCTAGTTGTAAGCTCTACCAAAACCGTAACCGACTTGGCGCTGTGGTCGTGCAACAGAGAGACTAGCATTGTACAACTGATACTTTTTAGTACAAATGCCTCGATTGTTATCGAACCCGGAACTCTACCACAACAATGACACCTGCATGTTGTGTATAAATGAACGTGTCTGGCTTACACGTGTTATTGCATAGTCTCAGATCATATTCAAATTGCTTTAACAAAATGCTTGTTTGTTCACATTGTGGCAGTGTGTCATTTTCACTGGAATCAGGGTAGTAGATCCGAATGGTTGTTTTGAAGGTGGCATTGGTTAGGATTACAAGTATGGATGTTGGATTTTTTGATTGGATTGGTTTAAAATGGATCCAATGCACAAATGCGCAACTTTCTTAGCCAATCTATAAACAAGTTATGTTTTGCAAATTTAGATTTGGCTTGAGTTCACTACCTTACTCACATTTCATACGAAATGTACCCAATGGCATTGAAATGATGATTTATATTGATAAGCACATCATATATATGCAATTATGCATAGTCCGAGGGGTGACAAATGCTTGCGTGAAGCATCTTTTTAATATAGGCAGCGTGTAAACCATTGTAATTAGCGGTTTAGCAGGTAAAATAGTTTCACTTACACAGATTACATAAAATGCACTTTATTAATTCATATGGGGCATGTTTAGTTGTGCAATCTCGTTCAAACAGCACTAACGAACTATGGTGATAAATTGTACCTTCATGATTATGCTATGGACCTGATATAATAGCATGGGCATGTCATGGGTGCTGTGTAACCGCCAGATATCATGGTCATGAAGATGGACAACAGGTATGACTCATGGGTAGTATGCTTGACTGGTTAGCAGAATTATTTAGTGAGCAAAGCACCTTGCGACAAGGATTGATCAATGCTACGGTATCCCTCCAATGCTTCGCGTCAGCGCTATGCATATATCAAACAAGTGAATGACACTTATCATAAATGGTAGTAACATATCGACTTATCTATCATAAAACTCAATTTGGCTAACATAAATTAAGCCCCACGGAGGACAAGCACCAGCCAACTACTTTTATGTGATGTCTGCCAATCAATGGTATTGGATTCGCTACTTGGTACAAATATTCATGGTGCCACTACGAGGAGATTGTACTCCCCATCAAAGCGCACGTATGTCACACGTTGATGGTAATAGTCAACCAATGTTCACTAAAAAGCCAAAACCTTTTCCGCTTGCCGTCTAGTTATAGTAAGTCTTTTTTACAAAAAAAGCCATTAAAATAGATTCAGGTACCATGAAGCGATACCAAAATAAACAAAACATACGATCGCCAATTAATGCATCAACAGATGATTTTATATTGTTCCATTGTAGTCCATGTGTTATCGCTGACGTTGCGTGATGGTCGTCTCAAGCTTAGGACCCCTCTGTTGTGCTGAATATATAGCAATCAGTCAATTGTTTATGACATGCACAAGTAGTCAGAGTAATCAATTAATTAACATGATTAAAATTAGCGTATCCAAGGCCCTTGCAGATCAGTTATCGTTCTGTTTTGCATGTTAAAGTAAAATGGACAAAGATTAAGCACAATTGAGCCATTTCACCCATTTCACCCACATATTGTAGGTCACTAACCCGTACACCTCACCACGCGATTGTAGCAGATATCTTTCTGGTTTATAAGTGTGTATTCCACGTATGTCCAGGAACATATACTGTAGAAGAAGGGCAAAATAGCGGAAACAGCATTCGATTCAATAAAAACAAAAATGGTTGTGTGCACAGGGAATAAAACGATAATGATGATTATTATTGGACTACAGCTAAGAGAATAATATCCAAAAAATGTAAGTTAATGATAACATCGCCCGGTGTGTTATAGAATAAAGGTACGAATAGATATGTGTTACATGTCATATGCCATCCTAGCCTATCAGTTGATACCCATTATAGTAGAATCTTCGTCTGAGTCAGTGTTAATAATTTTACTTTTATAAGCATCGCTATTCTATCTATCAACGCGCCAAGAGTTCTACTTGCAAAATTGGACCTGTTACTTCTATGAGCAATAAGCATTCGTTGCCTGCCGCAGTATTCTGGTCACTTTACCAACCCCTACCATCTTGTATTAGGCGGGGCTTGTCACGGCATAATGCTATCTACCTTCCAAGTAACTATGACAGGGAAAATATATAAGTAACAGATATATGTACGTGGATCATTGCGTTCCCATTGTGGGTAAGTGTTATGCAATCCGAACAAACGAACACAAAGATGATGCAATACGAATGTTGCAATGCAATGGATCCTTTTCTATGCGAGATATTTTCCCATATCTCACAGCGGTGTAAGTTGTGATGGGGCGTGTCGGAGTTGAGAGGTTATCATCGGTCGATCATTCAAACAAATGTGTAAACATTTATTAGCCAAATTCACGACGAACATGAGAAAATCAAGGTTACATATTGCGTAGATAGCATGTGCATTGTATGAGATTACATCGTAGTCATCAACAGACATAATTTTGCGTTGTGAAGATGTTAAAACATGCTATGAAAGCGCAGTCTCAAAATTGCCCATTTCTGTTCGACAGCATACTTCATGCTTACCGCAATTACCTTTGAATATACGAATGAACGCCAATTAAGGCATGCTAATTCAGAAATATATTTAATATATATATAATTTATATACTATATATATATATATATATATATATATATATATATATATATATATATATATATATATATATATATATATATATATATATATATATATATATATACATATCTATATAGATATATATGTATATATATATATAACATATACACATATACTATATGTCGGATCGCCATACAATATATATACATTATACTAAAGTATATTTATTTCTAAGTATATTCATTTTATTAAACATATATATATATTCATATATGGAGCATACATTTATTTGAATTAATATATACACTTTTAATATGTATGTGTGTATGAATATAAACAAATGTGTATGTATATAAATATATATATATATATATATATATATATATATATATATATATGATATATATACATATATACATCTATACTATACATACAAATATATACATAACTAAAGTATATTTATATATAAGTATATATATTTATATATATATTCATATATATATTTATATATTTATATATACTTTATATGTATATGTATATATATATATATATATATATATATATATATATATATATATGAATATATACATATATATATATACATACATATATGTGTGTGTATATATATATATATATATTTATGTATATTCATATATATATATATATATATATATATATATATGCGTGTGTGTGTGCATGTGTGTGTATATATATATATAATCAAATATTATATCATTATAGTGCAGTGCCTTAGTTGCAAATTGCATATAGAGTGTTATTGTCTCGATAAACAGTCATCCATAGCCAGCATCTAATGTAGGCGTCAAATTATGGTTTTAACGTTGGACAAATTTAAGGGAGATTCTCAACACGAACCATTGGTCCATCAGATGAAGTCAAATAGCATTGTCGATGTCCCGCCGTGAATTGACGTATTCGGGTTCGAACATTTCAGGACGATGAGATGCTGTGGATCTAGAGTTCATGTTTGAAGGTCGTAGAGCCTCATTCTGCGTGACGCTCGTCTCTGACGCTACCTGCAAGGTTTGCACATGTACAGAATGCTAACAACCAAACTGGTGTATGTTAGACGCTTACATCAGATAATGGCTGTGATTGAAAGCAAATGGAAATTATCACAGTAGGTAGAATCCTTACGGCGTATCCGTTCAAATTTACAACCAGTTGGTATAGGCTACCCCGAAATTTGTTTACGCAATTAACTTCTCACATGGTCTTAACTCCGCCTAGCGTCAATGGCGTACTAATAAACCACATCGGACTACTGAAGAGCGCTCGAATTACCCAAATCATAATCTTGCCAAGTGCGTGGAATTGTACCTGTGTGGGTTGTGGACTCTAGTACAGCATTTGATAAGGATAAGTGGTTTTCGGAGGCTCTGTAACAATCATAGATAGGATGTAAACAATGATGATAGCTTAGATAAACTATCATGCTCAGGTCGTACAGCTGTTACGGTTTCATAAACATCGACATAATGCTGTCTCCTTCCAGCGTCTGCGTCTTCACCAACATAGACGAGAATGATAACGTGCAAAGGAAGATGCAAATATCGAATTACCACCTCTGTCTATGTCCATCATATTCTATGCTAAAGCACAGCTTTTCAGTTTAGACGTGGGCTGACGTATCTAAACCTGCGAGGGCAGCTGAACCTTTTCGCTCAAGATAGATGTTTTCATAATTTATGCCGGGAGAGACAGGGACACGTTGGGCACAGTTGGTTGGACTGAAATGTGTAATGTGTTAAATTAGTAATTGATCTTCCTGGTGGGTTTACTTAATGTCTATTGAATAGCAAGGAGTTAAGAAGATAACAACTCAGCATTCAACATAAGGATTTGACAGTATTTCAATGAGCAATTCACTGACCGAGGATGGGTCGCTTGATCACCGTCTGAATAAAATCACAACAATACATATACACAAAGCAATGGTCATTTATTGGAAATGACCTTTACGACATAATGAACTCCTAGTAACGCAAATACGCGAATATTGAATAAATCGAATCTTGCTGAAAGCGGAAAATATCTACAACTAACCACCGCGCGACCTCCTCCTCCTCTCAGCAATCACTCCTACACATGTGGCCAGCAGCACAGCCGCGATGACGACACCGGCAATGGTCCCGACAGGCAGTCCTGAGTCGACTGATTAATGGACATACACCACACAACAGACCGTGGAAACGCATAAACCATTACTCGATGTAATGTATATCGCGACTATACAAGACATTAGACAGTGCAACTTCTTTAAGCAAATCATTTGTTCTGACTTAAGCGATACTGTCTGTTTCCTTTCAAGTTCTATTGGTGTGCATCATCACATACCTTAGCTCTGTTGTTCACGTTCAAAATCAGATCTTCCCCATCATACACTAGGAATTCAAATGTGTAAGACGAGCCTCCTTCAGGCACGGCAACCTCTACCGTGCTTGTCATGGGAGGGACTATGAATGTGAGGAGGCAGTCTGTGGAATCGTTGACACAGCTGTTAACGTCCACGTGAGTGATTGGTCCGCTGTAGCTGTATAGGCCCCAGGTTATGGTTGCAAGGCCACCGGATATCACAATTGATAATTCATCGGTTCCCAAATCAGGCTGAGCTATTAAAACCAACAAACTATATAAGCTATGTTCAAGAGTTAAAATGGTCATTTTAGCAACTAGTCAACCCACAAACAACTTAAACATGAAAAGACCTTAATGCAATTATCGTTAACTCCGTTTTCATTATCAATGAGTTGTATTAAATAGGAGATGTCTTTGGTAAAGATGTTTTTGGTGCTCTGTTTTTGGACAAACTGACGTGTTGTAGGTATACTGTGAGGAATCAATTGATTGTGGCCAAAGCTTTTCTAAACTATAGTGATTGCTTTGGCATAATCGAAATGGACTAAATTGGCGAATTTACTTCTGACCTGTTGTGGAGGCTGATACCAGCTGCGATTGAGAAGATTCGTATCGATTGTCAGCTACAACGATGAAGTCATAGCTACTGTCTGAAAAAAGATTCCTAGCCTTAGCTGTAACTGTCTCGCCCTGACCAGGGTCACTGATGTCTGTGATGTTGGCGTAGCTGCGATCGCTATCAGAGTGTCTGTACATGAGCGTAAACATTTGTTCCCCTCCTGTGTTCCACCCTGATGTCCACTGCATCGTGATGCTCACTGCGTTAGAATGAGAGGCCACTAGCTGACCGGGTTCCAAAGGGGGACCTGTGTACATTCACATTCCTTGAAATTATATCTTTAAAAAATCGTTGCCATAGACGCCTCAAACCGATGGTATCAAAGAAGGTTTTTTGATATAAGTAAAGCCCCATAAACTAAAACCCTAAAAAATGAACAAATCCCAATGAAAACCATTTATAATGCTTCCCTTACAATTATTCATCGCAAATCGTTAAAAAGACATTGACGGTGATTAATCACAAACCTGTCATTGCTGTAAATGAAGAAAGATTTTGGCACCTCAACATTTACTGTAACTCCCGAACATTTACCAATTGTAACTATAGTTAGAAAGGAAGACATTGATTACATAAATGTAAATGTACACGGCCGGTTACACGTCGCAGAACACATTACAGGTCCATGACTTTCATATGTTTTGATCTCAGCACTCGAGTTCACTTAAACGGTATACGAAGCAACTGCATGGCTAAATGTGATAGCAAATGTGATGTCTGTTGAACCTTCAATTCAGAAATATTATATAGATCACCGTGTATAGGCATTCGTGGGTTTGATTTCTAATAACGTCCCAACATTTGTAATAAGTTTTGGTATATATCAATACAGTGAATGTCAGAGAAAGATCAGCCATTTACTCTTACATTGAACATCCAGTATGAAGTCCGTGGTCGTACCACCCACGACATTGCTGGCCACGCAGGTTATACCGCCTCCTTTATGTCGTCTATCATCAGGTGAACTACCCGCTGTCCACTGCAGATAACTCGTCGTCATGGTATATTTTCCGGCTAGCCTTGGCGAACTCGTCCAGGTAAATACGCTGGTTGGTAGACTGGAGCCGTTAGTATATTTCCAGGTGAGGTCACATTGAGGCCGCGCTTTAGCGTCTCAGCTTACGTTCAGTGACTCGGTATTTGTTAGCGAAACGTCCTCAATGACAACCAATAACGGCATTTCTGTAACAATAAACAGCAATAGGCACGGTAACAAAACAGCATACCATATTCCACAAAACAAAATGTCTGGAAACGTTTGAACCTGTAACTGAGAAAAAGGTAAAGTCACCCTGGACGGTTACAGTCACATAACCACGAGCTCCATCCCCGACATTGTTAGTCAGGCGACATGAGTACTCCCCATCACCGCTCGTCACAGTAACATTGGTAATTGCCAGCTGACCAGCATCACTTGTGTTGACCACATCATCTTGTGGGGTCATCCATATCCAGCTGCCATCAGGTCGCCCGAGATCATCAGCAGAGCAGGACAATGTGATATCATCACCTGTAACTACAGTCTGATCTCCGCTAGGTGATGCATGGCCCGGAGCATCTGTAGATCGATAACATATATAATTTATTCAGGTATTCAGCATTTTCAAGGTTGACAAAGCAATTTTAAGCAATAAATATCATGAAACGTGCACTCGGCATAATTAATAACTTATGTTATGCACGTCTTTTTACTCAGCTCATCACAGAAGTTGAGAATTGGAATCAAATTTTCACCTAAGTTTCAACACATATCTGGTACTGATAGCAGAAAGGAACGCTGAGCTGTTATCATTCAGAGTCATTTAAGACGCACTTACACAATGGCTCCAAGTCATAACTATTGCTGTACGAAGATTGTAAATTAGATCCATCTTCATGCGCCGTACACGTGTAGGAGCCAGCGTCGTGTCTAGAGAGGCTGGTGATAACCAGGAGATCATTGACTGCATTAGCCGGGTCTCCACTGCTGGTTATATTGTATCGCTCTGGTAGTTCACCGGGGTCAAGCTCCTTACTACTATTACGCCAGGTGTACATCATGTCCACCTTGGGCCGATTGGTGGTCTGTAATGACGTAGTAACAGCGTGACACCGCAATGAGAACTGCGTGCTTGCATTGCATTGTCTCAAACTATGAGATCACGAATACGTTTATGGAGTGATCCAAGCATTCGTTGGTGTATTGGTGTTAACAGAACATCATCAAGCTATTTAACACCAACGGTCTGCCTAACATTTGTCATTGCACAATGAGGAAAGATGTATTAAATAACTTACTAAAGATGTAGAGTACTGCATTTGAGTCATTATAGAAAGTAGACCCTGTGTTTACAGCACAGGTATACTGCCCTGCATCACCCAAGGCCGTGTTCTGCACGGTGTAATCCACGTGGGTGTCATTGATAGAGAGCAATCCACGTCGTGTTCCATCACAGTCATGTCGAGTGCCAGCGAACATCCATATTAAACACTTGGTAGAGGTATATACTCCAGAATTGAAGCCCCACTCCATCGGTTGAGACTCGCCACGACAGATTGACATCCTGGTGCTGGTTGTGTGTTTGAAATCCTGGTGAAGCTGTGTAAATAATGTCCTGACCTGGTGGGTAAAATACTACATCCTGAACTACTTCAGACATCGGATATTAATTACTGATGGAGTAATTTTGAGAGGCACTCACCTAGGCACATCTGCATCAAACTCCAGATAGCAGCTTGAATCGCAGTTTGCTTCATAGCTATGCTGACATTCTCTCAAATTGTTGACACCTTATCGATTTGGTAACAGAGCCGGCGATAACAAATGATAACATCAGAAGCATGAATATTTGACTTTTCTAGTCGTAGAAAGCTTTACCTAATAGTTTATCTACAAACGATGCGCGCAACGAGACGGTATGGAGATTACCTAAACACAGTTGGTTGCGGTCATTGGTGACCGGTGGTCACGCTCTTATGTCCTTAACAAAGCAGCACCTCTCTATGGTTGTCCTTGGTTAATGGTTTCTAATGGTGATGGTGCACGCGCTGAATTTGACAGACAAAGTAGTATCACACTAACCGTGTGATCATGACGTGAAGTACTGAGTGCGGGTGTAATAACACAACACTCATGTCATTGGGAGGCACTATATGGTCAATGAAAATAAGTACACTGGTTCATTTGATTAATCACTATTAATGACAATGGTATTTATATGTGTAAGGACAGGAGAGTCAATTGGAAGTCCATGGATCATTTAACAGCATTAACACTACAGAGCCACAGCCTTAAGATATCAGCTTTTCAAGTAGCCAGTATTTTACAAGTAAACGTCATTAGCCGTCCGGGAAAATGTTCAAATGATGCACACAGCAGAGGTACATTTGCTTGCATTCATATCTTCACATTTGTACACACAATTCCATAAAAGAAAATTCAAATACTGGCGACAGACTTTATTGACCCACAATCATACCGAGTAACCCCGCCAGGACTCCCTTGGACACTAGCTGCGAGGTGACGAGTAGGGAACTGTACGCCCTAGTTTATATTGCTAACAGGGTTATTTATGCTTCAACTCCGTGTACGCGATTTACAAGTTGTAAACAATATATCAGTGGCGGATTACCGTATATTCAAATACCTGTAAATGTCTGCTTGATTTTGTAACCCTTTCTGGTACATCTAGTTTGTTCGCTGGACAGTATTTGTACTAGCCCTTTAAGACATCCACTTGGGTCATTCTACGCTCTTTCGCTTCCATGAGTTTTACTGTGAGAAAATATGTCGGCTTTTAGTGCTGGGCACAAAGTACTTCAAGGCGTTTTTTTCAACCAAGATATTGATCATGCTTCTGAATTTATGTACTATCTACGGTCGAACGGTAATAAAACACGACAAAATGCTTGGTAATTTACCCCATATCGCCTCAAACGCTCAGTTTGCTGTGCGATAACTGCAACCGTGTCGATATCTCACCAAGAAACAACTTCATTTGAGATGGTTCCTCACAGAGCACCGATGCTCTAACATGGCAACACTACGGAGGTTTTTAATATCACATACACTTTACAAGTCTTATAACTAGCCCAAAAGACCAACGTCAGGTTCTATTAATCACCTTGTCAGTCCAAGAGATAAAGCTAAATTTTGTAGTCGATGCATTCGATCAACCCATAACTCACCACTTTTTTCACGAAATATGCATGTTCTGACGAGTTTCAGGCGATCAGTGTTGAAAGTAATTATTAAGTTCGGTTCAAGATGATGCTGAATATTCCTATCGTCTGTGGAAAACTGTATTTTCGATAACTTTCCAAGTTTACCGTTGATATTTTCTTCCGAAATACAAGCCTAGAGAGCGGTTTCCCAGAGTGCCCTTGCAACTTCCGGTTTATATTTCCGACTCTCTGCATTTGTCAGTGAAATTTGTGTTAGCTGAAATCTATAGAAATCTACCCAATCACCCATCATCTGACTGTGTACCAAACGAATAATTATGTAAGTATTTTCATAAAATGTATTTGACATTGTTGTATCTTCTTTGATGGTCCCAAAACTTCGCTTTTCGGTTCACCAACACAAAATGAGCGAAAATACGATGTTCTGTAGCCGAAGAAATGGCGGTAAGAACATAGGCAATAACTTAAGTTCATCGTTCCCATCGCCTTTTCGTAATTTTCTTCTTGATTTGGTGTGGTATTTTCACGATGGTGATTGTTTGTTGACTTTTTCATGTCAGTCAAGCCTTTTGCGTTGAAGATTTTGTTCGTGGCTTTGTGACTTGTTTTGTTATGTTCGACTTGGTCATGTCAACTAATATCATTTATTGTTTGACATTTTACAATTAAACTGTCGATGCGCCTCACTGGTGAAATACGCATCTTTCTAAAATGATTGTAAGATTTACTCAGCCGGATGGCTGTACAATTAAGAGATTGGTGAAGATATGAAACAGGTATCCTTGGTGGTTTCATGTGGAGCTAATCCATGGGTGGTAGTAAACACTCGCCTGCCCGCCAATGACAGGTAAAACCAGGCTGTGTTTAGTGGCGGTACCTAATTCAGTCCAGCAAAGGATTCGGTTTTTGGCAAAGCCTCGCCACGGGTTTTTTTTTTGTATGCTGCGTCAAACTCATTGAATGTCTAGAGCACTCAACCTATTGTAATTCAATTCAATTGGTAACCATTTGTATACCCACATCTGTCACCCCACTGAATATAAAAATGTGTCAACATAGCCCTGGTTGGATGGTGATACATATATAGCTTCCTGCAGGGCTAGAGTCAACCATATGAACTCCCATTGAATGGGTGGAAATTAGTACTTGCCTGCCTGCCAATGGGGCGTAAAATCAGGCTCGGGCAAGTGGCGGTACCCAATTTAGTCATGCGAATCGATTTTTCCCGTAGCAAAACCTTGCCTCAGGATTTTTAGGTTTTTGACGCCATTTGAGTTAGGCCGCACCCTAGCGTTTGCGCCTAACCTCATGAATAATTAATACAAATTGTAACAGACAGCGAATATGGAAGAATGATTACACCAAGACTGAGTTGTTATCTGATCCATAGCGAATAAAATCAACAGCTTTCAAAGTGCGAAACACCTCAATCGAGCCTTACGACGTGGATAAACGGTGCGTCACCGTTAAGCTTATGAACGTCGTCGCGTATGTCCGTCCTCAGTTAGGCAATAGTTGAAACTAGGCACAAAGCGTTGTGGCACTGTCACTTGGGCCACTGGGTCGACCCGGGAATGATAATTTTCCACGAGTCGATTTTCAGGGGAGTTCGGACCTTCCCAGAATGAAGGCCCCAGCTCTTGAAAGAAACCCTCTGTCAGTGACCAGCACATGTCTATGCTCCTGCACACACAAATGTCTATTTGAACAATATTGTCGCAGCGGGTTAGCTGTATATAGTATTATATTACATAATAAGTGGTGTTCAATCATTCATCGCGGCTATATCCGCGTGGATTACCTGACAAAAATGAGAATTTTCGGGGCCTTGCTCCCCCGCTCCCGCAATCCGTCTACAATCCACCGTAGGTGAGTGGTTGGTTTGGCTTGGCCATGGCGGATGGCAAGGTGTATGTTGCTCCTGCACAGGTAAAGAATGGTTACTAATTAGCTATTACTTATGAATTCATAACTAGCGTAGAGAACGCCAAATTTTCGATCTTATTTGCAGTCAACCAACTAACACTTGATCCGCTATCATAACATAGATTATAGGTGTGCGTACCGGTTGGGCACAGTGGATTCGTGCACATAATCTGTGATACAGAGGAGGCTAACTATTAGTGCCGTCATGGCACCGGTTACCGTGGCTGTTACCATTGCACCCGGGACCGATGACAGCACACTCCTCAGCTGCGCCACCTCTTGGTATTTGGGTCTGAAGGAGTCCCCCCTGGAACATATGTACCTGTTTGGTGAGACTTTCCCAACATGCAGTCATTTAAAATTAATGCTGTTGTAATATAAGGTTTAAGATTTTTATGGCTTGTGCTCTCTTCTAGGTTTGATGTTTCGACCACGGTAGATCTATGTCTCACCATTCGATCAAGCAATGGGCCTCATCCAGCGCCAGGACACAGATGGATTTACGCATATTCCCAAGAACACGTCGCCACTTGGGATGGACGATGGCTTCTGGGGTGGCGAGGAGAAGACTAAAGTGCCCTTGGTTGATTCCTGAAAAATAACTTTGAAGTATTAAAAAAGTGTATTATTTTATCCATACTAATTTTGCAAGAATATTAAAGCTGTCACAGCTTGTTGGTCTGTTCTGCAATACATACCTTCCATCGTCTCAGGTGTGATGGTGGCACTATCCATGATGGCAGCACAGCTAACACCTACATTACTCCATCGACTTATTTGATCTTGTATCAGGCTTCTTAGAGGCATGACGACAAGGCTAACGTGCCTGCGTTGGCTTTGTTTCATCTGTCACAGAGTTAAAAAATTGGGTTGTTGGTTCACGGTCTGATTTGTAATGTTTATATTTAATATCGTATTGGCTTATTTGAAAACAGTTTTCATAAAGCATATTACAAAAAAAACTAGTTTGTAGCACATAAATATTAAATATTGGAATTTAAGTTTATATTTTAATATAGGAAAAATATCTCTACCTTATCTAGAATGAGGGGAGCCAAAGCGAAGATGTCGCTTTTTCCGTAACCAGTCAGCAGACTAACGAATACGTTCTTTCCTTTGCATATGTGTTGAAGACAGCGAACTTGTTCGGGTCTAAAAACATAGCGCAGCGCAAGCTCGTTACGGACTGACAGCACTGCCGTGTTAAAGTCCATGTCGACATGTCGAATAACTAATAATTCTCAAAACGTACGGAGACTAAATGTAAGATGTGACATTCGACGGTACTATTATATCAGCGGCGCGTTACGTCAGCGTTTGTCAAGACGCTGACGTAAGGTAGCTGACGTGTCAGTCTAGTCACCATTCCGCGAATTGATGTCGAATTGAGTCGCGTTGTCTCATCCGAGAAACTAATAAGATTGTCCATTTCACGGATGCCTGGTAATTCCTAGGTAGTGGTGAAATTTGACGGATAGGTCGGAGGGAATTTAGTATTAGCCGTTTAGTATAGCCGTTTGACGCAGTTAGGTTCGATTCTTTTGCATAAGATGACAATGAGCACTACATGAAAACGACTCTTATTAGAATCAACAACAACATGATAACTACATGCGCCATTAGGCACATATAGTTGCTACATATAATCTACATAGAATTAGTGGGGTCTGTTTCTAGTTAAGTTTCTTGTCCCATAGAGCATCTCAGTCTATAAGAATAATTAATATATTTCAGGAGATGTGTGTGTAATAATGTCGAATGTTCTTGTAATTTATGCACACTATCTGGCCTTTCAGTCTGCGTTTGATTTTTTAATATGTTGGCGATATGGCTGAAATTATATATACGTACTGCGGATTGCTTAGTGAATAGTAACAAAGAAATATCAAATAAATAACTTCGTCACCAATATTGAGAAGAGTTTTCTGTGCCAGGTACACATATATACATGGTACATCCCTTCCTGTTAGCATAATCAGTTACCAACCATCGGTGCTCAGGTGAGCGCAACCATGTATATTTCACCGTATAGCAGTGATTTGTGAGATATTACAATATACCTTTAAGTTGTAATACGTTCAGTAGCTTAACAGCAGCCGATTGATGAAAACTAAAACACACAACACACAGGGTTTCCTTGTAAAAAAGTAATTACAAAAGTAATATGAAGTTTGCATCGACAAAGATGTTGGTTAATACCAAAGAATAAAACCCAGCTTAGTAATTTTTCATCTGCAAAATAATTTTCAGACTATATTAAAAATGTTTAATCTATATCTGTATTCCCTCATGATTCAGTAACTCTGATTCGGATCCAATGTAATGTCGATAGTGGTTCATATTGTCGATGTCGCCTGCATCTTGCTCCAGTGTCTGGAAATAACTCGCCTATGTTCCAGTTGGTGTGTGCTGGTGTTGATGTCCGGAACCTTGCCGCCATGTTGCCAAGTCGGGCTCAGATATTACCGTTTGGTGTGTTTTAGGCCAAAATACTTATTCCCAGGATACTGTTGTTGCTGAAATTCAGCTTCTGTTCCGATAAATGTTTGGTGAGTTGATTTTATTAGCTAAAACTAGGTAAAGCAGCGCAACTCTTGATAATTCCTTTGACTTATGTCGGGAATTATCGTTGGACGCCAGAACTAATAGGGAGTGCATGCTCACGTACTTAGTTCGAAAGAGCTACTTATAACGAAGGTTTTCTCAAGATTCATTTCCTTGCCAGCTTTCCTGGTTGCGTAGCTCATCTAATCTGGTCGCTTGCGGAAGCATGCTACTTCGAAGGTTTCTCAAGATTCATTTCCTTGCCAGCTGCTAATCTGGTTGCGTATCGCGCTGGAAGTCGCGGTATAATCCCCGGAATCATACTGAGGCGCGAAATTCTAACACCTGCCGAGCCGTGTCTAAACTGCGCCTCAGTGTTGCTAGCATCGAACAACGACGGAGTCGGCGGAGCTCTGACTGCCGGAGTTGGGAAGGTTCTGCAAGTCTCACACAACTAACTATCGAAGCATATTCTAATAAAAAAAACAGGTATAGAATCAAAAGTATTTATCTAATCATCGCTAAAACACAGGCAGCTGACGCCGAATGGTTGATTAAGATATCCCTCTCATATTAACAGGTCCCAGGCAGATACCTTACATAACATAGGTTCACGCTAATTATCATTATTAGAAGACAGCGTCGTGCTTGATTACCGCGCACGTGACCATGCGATAACCAACACATACCGTTATGCGCCGATCATTTTGGCGCCCATTAAAAAAATGCTTCGACTGCGTCGCTGGTATTGGCATCCATAAAACAACATATAAAAAGAGCATATGAACAAATATATCACATCGCACCGAAAGCTTACCACCGATCGATGCCAATATTGAACAAATGCCATCTATTGATTAATTATGGCATGTCATAATGTATTTTATGTGAAGGCTTGCGCCTTATCGTGGTTGTTCTTAGCGGTTTTCCATATCTCGCGCGCCAAGTTGGTAAGTCGCTTCACTCCCGCTAGGGGCGTTAGCGACCATCCAATCACAGGCGTTGCACCAGGCACGCGGCCTGTTCTCTTCGCGCATAGCCTTTGGAAAACTTTGCAGCAAAAAGTTCTCATAACAGTTTTCAAAGTTTTCATTGTTGTTTCTACCTGATTTTTCTTCGCTCATCACCGACTCATTTCTGCTTCTTGGCCACTTCATCCAGTAACGAACAGCACTTATCGAGGTAATATAAACATTACTTATTTGGCTGCGAAATAGTCTGTTTACTAGTTATCATGGCTGTTGCCATCATCGGCCATTCGTACGTTCGCCGTTTGAGTGATTATGTGGCGAACAATGGAGTGCAAACGCACAATCTTCGTTTCAATGACGAAGAAGTTTTGTTTCATGGGTTTGGTGGTGCTAAACTTCGTGGCCCAAAATCAATAATACCCCATTTACATGGCTGGTTAGGGTCCCGGGTTTGGAAGGTTGTGTTCCTTCAGTTAGGAAGTAATGACCTGTTCAATCAGTCATATCCACCCGAGGAGGTTGCGGGAGATTTGTTGGCCATTGCCAAGTTCATCATCAATTGCTATCATGTCTCAACAGTTGTTATTGGCCAGGTCCACTATGGAATTACCTGTGTCAAGGGTTTTAATGACCGAGTTCTTGAAGCAAACAAGCACCTCCGTTTCAAAATCAATGACTACCCAGGAAACTCGATTCAGTTTGCTTCTCTGCGGGGTTTGGCCCGCCCTTACAAGTCTCAATTCTCGAGCGATGGCGTCCACTTCAATAACTTTAGTAACAAGAAACTGTTCAATGGTATAAGAGGTGCAATTCTCCGTGCAATCAAACCAAGGGAATTGTAGTCACTGCAAGTTATGCCCCCCCCCCCCTTTTCATTCCCCATGGTAATTTTGCACCTGTTTATAATTTCGATGCAGTCTTAATAAAAAAATAAATAAATAAATAATGAATTGTTTGTTTGTTTGCACTGCTAATGTTTTTCGCCAGTGCTGTCATGTGTTACAGTTTGATAGCCTTGCCATTGGGCACCGCAATTCCTGGCACATGTTCAGATGGGCTAAGCAGACAGTTCAGTTGGTAGTCTGAGAGAAATATGTGCAGTTGTGTCATAACACATTGCAAGATCATTTCCCTCATTAAAAAATTTATTATGGTCAATGATGTTTGTCTCGGTCATTTGCCATTACAAGCCCCTCTTTGGCTTGATTGCAAAGTTTGGGTTGGCATTTGCCTTTGTATTCGTAAATATCTGACCTAGTTTTTTGTGTGCTTATGCTGTTTTCTTAGCTGGCATAGCACCATTTATACTGTCTTGCTTTGTTGTTGTATTGTTTGGTTTAGACCATTATTGGTCTACAGTACAGTGCATTTAGGAGACCAGTGCGGTCTTGTGTTTCAGTTGTATAGCCTTGCTACTAATGTTAATCAGTTTGTGGCATATGCGCAGATGGGCAAAGTTGTCAGTAGCTTGGTTGCCATTTATCGTTATGGGGTTGTGGCATACTGAGTCACAGTACACTCAGATTCTTTTGTACTGTTCAGTTTCATTCAAAACTTCGTCTTGTTTGGTTTGGGCATGTATGTTCGCAGAATGCCACCAACACGGAGGAACAGGCGGGGACGTTCTGCAAGCGCAGTAGACCCACCTGATGGCCCATCTACTTCTTCTGGCACCGGAGCTGATGTCTCAGCAGCCGCCCCCTTCCCAGCTTTTCCCCGGATGCCTCGGTCACCTGCAGCAGAGTTCCAGCTGGACCAGGAAACCCTCATCGATGGCATCTATACTAGGATGCGCCGCCCGCGATGGTCTTCTCCCATCATTCCCTACGCCTGTGGTTTCGCAACCACAACCAGATCCTACGCCGCCAATTAATCAGCAAGAACCAGAAGTGGTTAACCAGGCATTGGCGTCAATATTAGGTTCAGGTGAGTTGCAGGACACTGAGCCTCAGGCCCCAACCAAAAACCCTGTTAGACTCGCCGCTCCATTGGGTGCGCACATCCCATTGCTGACTAAGCAACTAATATGGGAAGGGCGTTTTGTTCACCTGCAGGAGCTTGTCAATCCCATCCCCAAAAAAAACCCAAGATGGTAAAGACAAACCCAAGCAATTGCTCTCAATTGGGGAATGGGCCGAAGCATTTGAGATTTTTACATCTATTGCATGTGAACAAGACCCTCAACTGGCTGGGGGCCTGCTGAAATATATGGCCACAGTCAAAAAAATGGCTAAAACTTACGGGGCAGAGGCGTGGCGCCACTATGATGATAATTTTCGGTGGGCAAAGCAATTTGACACTAGCCTAACATGGGGTCATGTTGACCTCATGCTGTATACAGAGGCTTCACACCTCGCATTACAATATGCCCCAGCCAGGCCTATCCACTCAAAACCTTTTAGTGCAGGGCGTGTGGGACAACACCAGCAGCCCTTTCGTCCAGGCACTTGCTGGGCCTACCAGCGATTTGGTCAATGCACCAACAAGCAGTGCCGCTTTCAAAACACCCATTGCTGTTACAAGTGTCAAGGGCCCCACAAAACATCAGCCTGTCAGGGTAACGCTCAAGCCCGAATTGCCTCACAGTCTGCAAAAAGAGGTGGTCACTCCAGTAAAAATTAAACAATTGGAGCAGTTCCTGTCCGGGTATCATGCATCCACTTTAAACTACATTTTACAGGGTTTTCGATTTGGTTTCAGCATTCAATACCAAGGCCCATTGCAAAATCAATTGTCAAAAAATCACAGTTCAGCAATTTCCACAAGTGGTGCAAAATATGATACAAAAGGAGCTTCAGCTCGGCAGGATTTCGGGGCCCTATGATTCTCCTCCTTTCCCAAACTTTGTGGTTTCCCCTTTAGGCGTTGTACCAAAAAAAGAAGTTAACAAATTTAGGCTTATTCATGACCTTTCGGAACCGCCATTTTCTTCAGTGAATTATTTCATCGACCCCAAAGACAGTTCAGTCAAATATGAAACTCTTGATGATGTCATTCAATTAGTTCAATCGTTTGGTTCAGGCTGCACATCGGCAAAATGCGACATCGAAGAAGCTTTCCGCATTATACCAGTAAGGCCTGCAGAAAGACACCTGCTGGGTTTCCAATTTAAGGAAAAAATCTATTTTGACAAATGCTTGCCAATGGGATGCCGCATGGCTTGTAGCATTTTTGAAACCTTCAGCTCTGCCTTACAATGGGCAGCCTATAACAAACTCAATGTCGCTGGTCTGAGCCACATACTAGATGACTTCATCTTTGTCGGCCCTCAAAATTCCAATAAAACAGCAAAAGACCTCAATAGTTTCCTTGCCATGTGCAAAAATTGTGGTATTCCCATCAAACAGGAAAAAACTGTCCCTCCCTGCACAAAATTAACTGCTCATGGCATTGAGCTCGATTCGTTAGCAATGCAGGCTAGATTACCTGGTGCAAAAGTGTGTCGCCCTCCTTACTCAATTCAGAACAAGGAAAAAGGTCACACTAAAGGAATTACAATCCTTGGTAAGGGTTCTTAACTTCGCTTGTCGAGTGATTCAACCAGGTCGGGCCTTCCTTCGTAGGATAATTGACCTGACAGTAAAGGCAAGCAAACCTCATCACAAAATAAGGCTCAATTCCCAGTCAAGAGCAGACATGCAAGCGTGGTTAGATTTCCTTTCTGTTTATAATGGGATCTCCTTGTTCCTTGAAGAATCCTGGACTAGTTCAGAGGACCTCAAACTCTTCTCTGATGCATCTGGTTCGCTGGGTTTTGCCGCAGTATGCGGAACACATTGGTTTGCTGGAAAATGGCCAACCTCCTGGGACAAATATCACATAACTCTTAAGGAACTGTTCCCAATAGTAGTCAGTATTGAAATTTGGGGAGATTGTCTCTCACGTAAAAAGATTCTTTTTAAAACCGACAATACTGCGGTCGTTGCTATAATAAACAAACAAACTTCCAAAGACCCAGTCCTAATGATTTTGGTGCGTCGTCTGGTGGTTGTTGCCCTCAAATTCAACATAATGTTCAAAGCTCAGCATGTTCCTGGTTTTCAAAACGTTGTGCCTGACAAATTGTCCCGTTTCAATTTCCAGGAAGCCAAAAGAATTGCTCCTTGGCTGGATCCACATCCCACTCTAATTCCCAGGCACCTGGTCTCCCTTCACTGAGGCAACAAGCCGCTAAGCTCCTTTCGGAATCCTTGGCTCCTTCCTCAAGGCTAGTTTACCGCCGTGCAGTAGTTAAATATGCTAGTTTCGTAGATTCAGTCCACTCATCTCGCTCTTTCTTTCCAGTGTCAATTGATTTTCTGATCACTATTATCACTTACTTACATTCTCAAGGATTTGCTTCCTCTTCCATACTTACGTATTCTACTGCTGTTTGCTTCTTCAACAAGATGCTGGGGTTCAAAGATCATTCATCTTCATTCATTGTCAAAAAAATTATTGAGCGGTGTACAACGGGCAGGTATTGCAAAACCACAACGTAGCCCTATACACCTATCTCTCCTTCATACCCTAGTTGACTCCATAGCAAAGTCTGGACTTTCCAACTTTAATATCTTGCTATTCCAAAGTATGTTCCTTCTGGCTTTTCATGCTTTTCTCAGAATTGGGGAAATCACCATTCGAAATCAGCACATCACTTCGCAATGCGTGCAACTTCATGACTGCAGTTTTACTTTCTCCTCTGTTCCGCCAGGCAATACACCTACAGGTGTAGAAATAACACTGCGCTATTTTAAAGGAAATACCTCACGACAGCCCTTTGTTATTCGCATCAACTCCTCAACAGTGTCTCGTTATTGTGTGGTGTCAAAACTACAGCAATATACATCCCTTCGCGGAACAACTCCGGGACCGCTTTTTTGCTACCCTTGTGGCATTCCAGTTTCACGTAGTGCGTTTAGCAATCAGCTTAAAGCTACTCTTCGTCAGGCAAACATCAGGGACGCGCATATTAAACCACATTCCTTCCGCTTGGGAGCCGCTACCTCAGCTTGTGCACAAGGCGTCTCTGACCAGGACATTCAAAAACTAGGTCGGTGGAAGTCCGATGCATACAAGCGATACATCCGCGTTCCACATTTTCAGGCGGTCACTAGCGATCCCCCATCCTCAATCTAAATCACTTTTAAGTGGTATGTTCATTTCATCTTAATAGAGGTATTATTAGCAACACGGTCCAGGCATCAGTTGTAGCCTGGTGGCTAGCTGACCACTGGATTGTAGAGCTATCAAGTTTGCCAATAAAACACCATAAAATAGCCACAATTGTAGCCTGGTGGCTAGCTGGGGCTTAATACTCTTACATTTGTTTTTAATGGCCTATCAAACCAATTCAATATTAGCAATATAGTCCGGGGATCAGTTGTAGCCTGGTGGCTAGCTGACCACTGGATTGTAGAGCTATCAAGTTTGCCAATAAAACACCATAAAATAGCCACAGTTGTAGCCTGGTGGCTAGCTGGGGCTTAATACTCTAACATTTTGTAACTGCCATAACAGAATTCAGTAATAAAGGCATGATCCACGTCTTAGTTGTAGCCTGGTGGCTAGCTGAGGAATCATTTCCTTAACATAGTGTTTTAGATGGTCTGTTTCGGCAGTTGTAGCCTGGTGGCTAACTGTTGACTGACTAAAGAGGCTCAGTGATATATTCCTCCTGCAACTCCACACTACTACCTCAGTTAGCGTCAGTTTTTGTAATCAGTTCACCATTCACATCTGTGTGTCATGCTCTCTGATATTGTCTTGTAAAATCCAGATATGGATTGTTACATTATCGTCATTGCTATTAGTCTATTGTACGTTGGATACTTTGGGTGGGGGAAGGCGAGCCTGGCTTGCCTTGTGGCCGTATTCTGGCCCCCACCTTGCTGCCAACTCTTGTATTATATTGTATGAATTGTATAATTTACCATGATATGCTAAATATATATGTATAATGTTAGCACATGCTATTGTATATAATTTTAGTCTGTATTTTGATTTTAAATCTGTAATAAAACGTCACTCAATTCATGAGTGACAATATACAACAACATGATTTCTGTTTGATGCAATAACATTGTCAGCAACAGAGCAGCAGTATCCAACGTAGCTAGCATTATTTACTCGGTATTCTTAACAATTATTGTTATCCTTGCAGCAAGCCATGAGCATAATGATTAATTATGGCATGTCATAATGTATTTTATGTGAAGGCTTGCGCCTTATCGTGGTTGTTCTTAGCGGTTTTCCATATCTCGCGCGCCAAGTTGGTAAGTCGCTTCACTCCCGCTAGGGGCGTTAGCGACCATCCAATCACAGGCGTTGCACCAGGCACGCGGCCTGTTCTCTTCGCGCATAGCCTTTGGAAAACTTTGCAGCAAAAAGTTCTCATCCCACCACCTCCCCTGTCTCCTCCATTTGGTTTAATTGTATTATTTGGGTTGGGCCTTATTCTGGCCCCCACCTTGCTGCCAACTCTTGTATTATATTGTATTGTATAATTTACCATGATATGCTAAATATATATGTATAATGTTAGCACATGCTATTGTATATAATTTTAGTCTGTATTTGATTTCAAATCTGTAATAAAACGTCACTCAATTCATGAGTGACAATATACAACAACATGATTTCTGTTTGATGCAATAACATTGTCAGCAACAGAGCAGCAGTATCCAACGTAGCTAGCATTATTTACTCGGTATTCTTAACAATTATTGTTATCCTGGCAGCAAGCCATGAGCATAAATAATATTTTTGAACAATCGCGATGCGATGCATGTCATTTCGAAAAAAAAATTGGGGCACGTGATTTTCCTTGAATTTCCCGCCTCCTCATCCGCATGGCTCCCTGCTAAGCTTGCGAAGCACGATGACGTACTTTGAATACAATCTGCTGTAACCGATCACATCGTTGTTTTTCTGACATGGAGCACCATTTTAGAAATATTTTGTCCAGCCAGGGTGTTTCTTACACCTTGAAGCCAAAGCAGTTGGCAGCCATTAGTCATCTTTTGGCTAGAGAGAATGTTTTTTGTATCTTGCCAACCGTTTTGTGGATATCCGATATATATATATATATATATATATATATATATATATATATATATATATATATATATATATATATATATATGGATGGTAACCGACTTTGGTGGATTAAATAAAGATTTTTATATTAATTCTTCATTAAATTTGTTCCCTCCATGGCAGATTTCAATTCCTTGTAGTATTCATCACAATTGTTAATATATTCTAGTAGTATGGATCAAATGTTTCAAGAATCATATATAGATTAAAATTTTCAATATTTAAATCCTTTTTAGATATACTTGCATAACAAAATATTTTTGTTTTACCCAAAGACAATTCCCAAAGGGTCCATCACAAATTTCAAAATATTCTTGGGGGCATGCGTCAACTAATAACCTTCAGAAATTTCAAGAATTATATATATATATATATCTTCCTTTGCAATATTTAAACCAGAAAATCATTTGAGAGTACAATGTTCCTGATTTTAAAAAACTAATTATTTTCAGATATCCTTTCCGTAATAAAACATTTGAATTTACTACCCAAGAGAAAATTCTTCATTATATTGGATGATGTATTGTCACAGCATTTCTAGCATTATGATATCATTGATCTGTATTAGGGTGGACATCTAATTTTTCAAACGTTATACCACATGAAATGTCTCTTTGCGAGCATTCCAAAACTGCATCCAGTTTTGCTGTTTGACCATCCCCTATTAAGCTATCACATATTTTCAGGGTTAACATACAGAAAGTTTTCTTATATGGTCTGTAGTTTTCTTGGCTTTTTTGATTTATAGTGAATGAGGTACCTTGAGGAGAGTTAGGAAAAACCCAATCCCTTTGTGTTTAATATGAATGCTCACTTGACGTAGAGTTATGGAACTCGGGCAGCATTATATCCCAACATAGAATCACTTACCATAGACACTTCAAGCACACTTGTACCGGAAAGTAATAGATATGTTAAATATAACAATTTCATGTGACTAGCACAGCACTTGCATTCTTACAGGATCGACATATACCTGATGCTGCATACAGGTGTAGCAAAGCGCTAAGACATCATTTGACTCATCGACGACTTGGATGAGGAAGGAGAAAATTTTCCAAAGGCTGTCATGTACTGCAGGTAGTACATTTCAATTGAAATGAAGCACAATATATTCATGTGTTAGTTCAAGCAGCCAGGTAATGTCGAATACAGGATCACATATATGCTAACATTTTTCAGGACCCTTGACAGCGCCAACCAGATGATGATGGGGGCGCCTAGGGCAGCTGGTTTGAGGGAAAGAGAGCTTCACGTGGAAATGTTGCATGACCAATTTGACAGCGAGAGCAAGCAGTGCATAAGAAGTGAGTGCGCCAGACGAAATTCTCAGATTCGCCTCCTGATTTCTACTTTAGCATTTGGTATGGGGGTAGGGGTTCCAGATATAAGAAACATTGTCCTTCTTCGTGTGTATTATCTTACTGGCTAGAGATGGCAATGAAGGTACAGCCTATAAACTGTTTCAGCAGACATGCTGACAATATTGAAGGAAGACAACTCTCTCAAGAAAGGAGTACTTACAGATCAGATATTCGAGGGCTTGACTGATGACGACATAAGAGCATGCTGTGATGGGCCCAGGTATTGTACCATATGCACTGCGACTCCCCGAGAGTAGCTGTCCTCTGCTATAGTTTAAACATTTCTTCTGAAACAGTGCATTTCATAAGCTGACTAGCTGTCGGCCTGCCAGTGACGTGGTCTGGGTATTTCGCTCTCCATCCAATGTCGCGACTCAAGACTGTTGATAAAGTAGTGTATTATCCGGTTCCCACCTGTTACACTGCCACGTGCCACCGCAGACACTCACCGACTTACTCAACTTTGTTTACTCAACTCATATTTGAGCCGCGGAAAAGCTGGGTCGCCACATCTACAGTATGAGTCAAGACCTTGATTTCAGAGTGTATTTATTCATGGTGATTATTTTAATTTGTTATTTGGGTCCTCAAAGCATTGCCGGGAGCTACGGTTATCCCGGGTGATTATCTTGACTCACTCCTAACTAACTTCAACATGTTGCATTGTTTTGTGTGCTATTCATTTAGTTAAGCTGTTTCATATGTAAGTTTTTAACTGTTATCCAGCTTAAGTACCTACCTTGACGTGGTGCCAGGGCTCAACTTGTTACGGAAAGGTACGGTAATCGGGTTTTTACCCATTTTAATTAACTGAATACAATTTTCATAAATTTATATGCAAGCAAAGCATCACATAACAGTTCACTATAAGTGATATTCAGAATAATAGCGGGGTGGATCCCCCAGAAAGTCATATTTTTGATATTTCGGGGCACTAAGTTCCGATTATTTAATGAGGAAGGTAAGGAAAAAGTATAATAAATGTTTCGTTCGCCTTTAAAGATTATGTTTGCAATTATTAGGTTTACATGTGTTGGTCCTTAATAATACCTAGTTCCAGACTCTTAGGCTAACTATCTGGCATGCTAGACATTGTTTTGCATTTGAGTGTTGTAAAGGTAAAATATAAAGGTTTCCGACTATATATATGCTCACAGTGTTTGAACGATCGCCTACCATCGATGCAGTTATCTTTGTAAACTGTATAAAGCATGGAGAGACTGTTGATCATCTATATTTGTTCATGTTGATGATTTGTGTTGTGGTGATACTTGGATAACCAATGTTCATGTTATTTGCATCGTTGTAAACTAATACTGATGATCATGCATATCATTGTTAATTTGTTGTTAATGGTTATGTTACATGATGAATATCATGTTGATGCCAAAAAGTTACATCATACCCTTGAAGTCGTTATTGAGAAATTCATTCAGTGGATCGAGGGAGATATTCTTGGCCCTTGCAACATTAAGATTAGCAACTCGGTCCCAAGTTACATCTTCAGCAAGGCGTGCTGACTGGTAATCCATTTTTGTCTGCCACAAAGGTTGTGTCCTATAATACGACCAACTTTTGGTTAATCTGGCATTATACAGTTCACAAAAAAGAAACATCACCTTACTTGCAAGTAACCGATGACAAAGTATTGAGCATTAAGGGTACCTTCGCATCCAGAAGTCTGGCATGTTCATGCGCTAGAACTACTACATGGCAGGCCATTCCCTTCCCTCACTGTATCACGATTGGCTTGGCGCTGGAGGCCTTGCCACAAGAGACCTTTGGTGTAATGCAGTTTCTCCTAGAGCACATTCGTCACTGCAATACCACCCCTCTATGCATTCATTTACACAAAGAACCATATATCAATTTAGAAAGACAGTTATTGTTGGTGACTGATACTTTCATATATTTGGTGGATGTACATAAGAGGCTTTATTGGACAGTCAAATATTAACAAAATATCAAACTAACACAATACACTCATAGTGCTAGCTATTCATACTTGGATCGGTTTGGTCCAGTAGTAACGCATCCCCTGTGGTACTGCTCCCACCTCCTGCAATCGGTGGGCATGTTTGTATCTGAGCATGACTCGGTCTTCCTCCCCGCTTTTTTTTCAACTGGCATGAGCAGTAGATGAAACCAGGAGCTGTCAAACTCGCATCACTGCAGCACCAACTACCGCGAGGCTCAGGTCTCATAGGCGGGTTCAGGCATGCCAGGTGGAACCACTTTGAGGAGCACAGGTTGTTGCAATACTGCACTATTTGTACATCTGCATCTATTGTTAGCATAAAAAGATTCACAATGCAGGTCAATACCTAAATTAATTGCAGCTTGTAATGAAGCATTAGAAATCATCGACATCTCCCTTACCCACTTTGCAGGAACAGAAGGGGTAGATTATGTCTTCTTCATCAACCACATTATCTTGGGCTACCGCACGCTTATATGCCACTTTGAGATCATCTGTATTGTATGGCATCCAGCAGCGCTCAACTACTCTGTTTGCTAATTGACGAGCCCAAAGGAAGCCCTGCTTATTTTACTGAGGCATATCAACAGGAACATCCTCTAGATGTCACTACCAACTTCATGGTGCTTAAAAGTGACAATCAGCAAAATGTTCTTCAAATTCATCATTTAATACAGTGATTTCATATACTTTTTAATTAATGTTACTAAATAATACTAAACATCATGAGCTCACCTCAGGAAAGTCCAATGCATGTTGGAAATTTTCCAGCACCTTGGAGTTGATGCTTTTGTGATGGCAAAGGGCCTTCAGCATGCCCAGGTTCCTCTGTGAGTGATATTGGCCCCGTTAAAAAACATATCCATGGTATCCTGCAAAATCATCTTTCTTATCAAACTGAGGGCATGTGCATTTTAAAATACTGGTAGTTGCTATATGGTATCAAAAAGCTATGCATAATATAGACATACCTGTAGTCCCTCCTTATTGAATTCCTGGGGGGTTTCAATGATGCCCTGCAACCTCTTCAAGTTATGTTCGCAAAAAGACGCAATCATTTTGCATGGGTCATGCGCACAAAACTAAGTTGATCTTCATTGCAAGGGATGGAGTGGACGTGGTCCACGTTTGGCGAGGCAGACACGTATGCATTCAAGAGGGTCATTATTCCAATGACACCAGTTGCAGTAGCTGGATTAGTCTCAATGACTCCAAAGTTGACAACATAGAGACACGCAAATAATAGAAGCGTTTAGAAAACAAGATTTTCAAGCCCAGTCTATATGTTGTTAGATAGCTAATCAGAGAGCTTTATATTTTAATGGTTATCGAGTTCTTAAGTTACTTTTAGGTACACCTCAGACTTCGTCTACATGGCTCCTGTGTGCCTATGAGGGATATGCTATGGAGGCTCGAAGGGGGACTCGGGTGGGTCGAAGAACCTTTTGGGGGGTGGGGGGCTCGAAGGGGGACTCGAGTGGGTCGAAGAAGCCTGTTTTCATGAAAAAATCTGTTATTCGGGATGATTATTGATGTTTTTTGGTGCAGATTTCAATACAGTTAATATTGTAACGATGCGCCAACCTTCTTTGAGAGCGTACTTTTGGTCATACATTTTTGGCCTACATGGGGCGAGCCTTAGCCCCAGCCTCGTACAAAGGTCGTTTTGGAACCGCAGCTAACTAGCCTCTATACCACGGGGACCCCGTCAGCCAACGCAGCAGGCCGCAACGGGTCAAAGTCCCCGGCTCCTCTCTGACCATATTTGACAAGCATTTAGACTAATGATGTGGTATACACAATGGCATATGGATTACAGAAACCTACCCGTCGCGCTAGAAACACTTATGCATGGCCTAGATTGGGGTCACATAAGCTATGTGGAATGGCTTGCAAATTTGAATACTGCAAGCAGCACCGGTGGCGAGCAAGCAAGTACAAGGTAAACCCACCGGCCTCCTGTATACACTGTGGACGCGCAACCATCTCCAGTTTGCATATTTGCGACATGTTGTGGTTCTAAGCGGGAACGCGACGTGCTCCGCTGGACAGAAACAAACGATGTAGACAGATCTGTCCACAGGTGCTGAAACAGCTTCAAGCTTGCACTCTTTCATGTAGAAAGGGTCCCGAATTGGGGTAGGCTTGGGGGCCGCCGGTTCTGGGTTTGGTAGGAAATTCGATGCGGCTTCCGTGTGGCTTTTTGTCATTTTCCAGACCTTCCATGCAAGAAATGCGGCGCCTCCTATATATCCCGCAATTTGCAATATTGTCGAAAACGTCGCTAGGTCCGCAATGGTTCCTACACTGGATGCAACCTCTTCTATATCGTCTTCCAGAACCGACAAATTATCGTCTATTTCTTACTCTAAGGATTCTGCAATTTCGTCTATCTTTTTTTCTATATCGTTCACTTTTTTCTCTATATTTCGCATTGTATAGTATATATCGTATAGAGAGGATGGTCCAAATTGTGGCGGGAATGGTAGTTGGGTGGGGCTACTTTCGAAATCCATTGTAGTATACTTTGGTGGGAGGGTCAGTACCCCATTGGGTTTGCTACTTGTAAACATGGTTGGGAGGCCAATTGGATTGCTACTCTCAGAGTCCTTCATCGAGCTAGCTGGTCCCTCTGTTGCCCATATTTTCGATAGCCTTGTGGACACGATGCCATACTTCTTTTTCGCGGCAGCAAAAGAGATTTTTCCCCTGTCTGCAAGTAGGTATTGCACTGTTTCTTCGGAGAGGTGTTCTGCGGATGGCATAGTATTTGTACCCAAGACTAAATCGTCAAAAGGTATTCACACCCACGCCTACCCACACCCATCCAGTCTTCCCGACCCAGCCCACCCACACCCACCCAGTCTTCCCGACCCAGCCCACCCACACCCACCCAGTCTTCCCGACCCAGCCCACCCACACCCACCCAGTCTTCCCGACCCAGCCCACCCACACCCACCCAGTCTTCCCGACCAAGCCCACCAAGTATATTGCCCTACTAGGCTTCCATTACTAGAGCATGGCCCAGCGATTGCTAATGTACTCCATCAACTAGTCTCCGGACCCGCCCCCAACGCGGCTCCATCCACGCGACCTATTACATCCTAGGCACGTGATATGAAGGTTACCAACGCAATGACCCTCTGAGTTATTTTTTCTGTCCAGCGTCCACTGCTCTTCTTCCCACTGCGAATAGCCCTCCCACAACACAGGAATGTTGCAGTTGGCACACCGCCCTTCTTGCGCCTCGCACATGGCCAGCACATGGTCCACATCCACGTCCGTCTGGCGCCCCCGCTTTGCATCTTGCTTTTTATATTTTGTTCGCTTTGCTGCAACCACACCCCTGTCTGGTGGAGGCGGTGGCGGTCGTGGCGACCGTGGTTCCGGATTTGGTGGCACACATACCCTTGCCAGCTGCTCCATGTACTCGACCCTGGATACGGCCAAATATGACAAGGTTGCCCAGTCGAGGTAGTCGTCAACGAGCCACAACTTTTCTGGTGATTGGATGGTAAGGCCCTGGAAGCTATGAATTGTGTTGGCGTATCCATATGGCCATTTTGACGGGATGCCAGGTTCGGGGCAGGCCTGCGTTCCTACCACAGAGAGCGGCACATGCACCACGTCGTTGACAACAGGGTTGGAACTTCCACCGCCGGGTATGGCAACAAGACTGTTCTGAGGACGAATGCTCTTTGGGTGATATATCAGCTGCACTGGTATGTTGGGGAATAGAACTCTGTGCCGTTCAAAGAGGATCTGTGATCTGGTCACGTATCTTTATACGCGAGGCTAGGACAATATCCCCTGGATGCCACTGCTGGACAAAGTCGTCCCATTTCCACAGGTTCGGTGCTTTGCGTGTCAGCCTACACTGTGTGGTGTTGGATTCCAACCGTATGAATTGCTTTTGTGTTTGTAGTGCCGGATCCTTGGTCCTATAGTTTGTCCCCACCGCTGCGTAGTAGTCGGCATGGTCTCTCAGCCATTGGTGTTGGGGCTCGCCAGAGATGGGAGGAGGCTGTCTTGGGTCCCCAAAGCATAAGACCTACACGCCTTTCTCTTGCCAAGGATGATTTCGAGCTGGGCTCTAGGCACAGTGCAGATCTCATCCCAGATCAATACTCGGGGAATCCACTTCTTCCCCATAACTTCTGGTGACCAGTCTTTATCGCCACACCACCGGAAGAAGCAATGATAGGTTTGTGCATCTGCCCCCCGCTCTTTCAGGCTCTTGGCTAGGCGTGAGCATCAGTGACTGGACGTCTTTGAATAGATTTATTGCCACCATTATCCGCCAGGTTGGAGAGCTTCTTTGTGGACAGGGGATCGTAGATGGAAGGGGACAGCACTGGCGGTGGAAGCTTCGCGTTCGCCTGCATTTCTGTACTAGGAGAATAGAAAGCCTATTTGGCTGCGTGTTCAGATATATCGCCTTTGTCTCGTCGCTGACCAGGTAGAGCCCCGGTGGCGTTACTGGCATAGCTGGGCACCCCGCGGCTGATCTTTGCCAGGCTTTCTTTGTAGATGTAGATAGAGTCGGTGGCCACTCGCACCACTTCGTCCGGTTGGAAGCGTTGTAGCATGGATATCAGGTTGATGTACACATAGCCTAGCATGCTAGCTCGGAGATGAGTATTTTGAGCCTGGTTGCCGTCGTAGTATGTGTAGATCGCCATTGGTTTTTGGAATGTGCATGTATGCTGGCTGCGTGGTTAGCACCTACAGCCAAACCAGAGAGATCAGAGGCCCCTAGAGATGTGCACACAGTCTGTTTATGCTTTTGTAGAACCCGAGGTCGATAGAGAGTGCCGCCTTCGAGTACGTACTGGTCAATGGTCAGGGTGGCGTCACCGGGCCCCAGAAGCCCCACTGCGCAATGTCGATCCCTGGTGGTTTCCTGAATTGATTGCCAGATGTCGCCTTCATAGAAGTCTACGGTGCGGGTGCGTGGAAACGAGAGATTGGCCGCCCAGGCATGGCCATTGTGAAGAACGATCCCAATGGCAGCCCAGCACTTATATCTTGTGCCCTGGTATATTTTGCCGGCAATTTCACGAACGACAATGCGGCGAGAAGGGATGCTTTCTAACGCACGTAGATCACCTATCCGTGCCCCGGCGTCGTGCACCCCTTCTTCCCATTCTAGAATCTTTTCTTTTCTATTCTCAGTCAATCCGTTGCCAATCTGCTGGCGCACGAAATGCTCCATGACTCGCTTTGCCACGCAGTTGACATTTGTGCTCTCTTTCATCTGGGACAGCTTTTGGACATCTGCCTCATCGACCGCATATGTGCCGTAGATAACTGCCCTCACCGGATATGCATGCCTATAGTATTATTGATTGATTCCTACCAAGACCCCTGGGCGTGTGTTTTTGTCAGCAGAACGATTTTCTTATTCTGATCCCGCACGGGCAGATATTTATCTCTGATCTGCCACTCGCCCTCTAGGTCTTCCCGCAGAAAATTGATTCGTAGTATATGTTTGCCTGGGGGAGCTTCCGGAGGATTTCTTTTGCGCGTTCTGTGGTGAGCCCGGCGTCGGAGCCCGCGTTGGTGCTCCAAGTTGTCCGAAGCATCGACACGTCATCTAGCTCAAACTCATCTTTGGCAGTTTCGTATGCGTGTGTCCAAGGAGCGTCTTGTGGAGGAGGTATCTCATTACACACTTTCGGGACCACCTCTTGCAGCTCTAGGGCCTGGAACTGCGCCTCCTGCTCTTCCAAGGCTGTCTTAGAAAAGGCATAAGGTGGACAATTTCCAGTCTTCGCTTCCAATGCTTTGCGCAGGGCCTTTGCTCTCTCTGCATGAGTCATTTGTGTCTCTCTCTCGGGCGCAGGGGGCAGAATCGCCTAGGGCCTTCAACTGTGCCCCCTGCTCTTCCAAGGCTGACTTTGAAAAAGCATACGGTGGACGCTTCCCAGTCTTTGCCTCCCATTCGTTGCGTACGGCATTTGCTCTCTTTCGTATATGTATATATATATATATATATATATATATATATATATATATATATATATATATATATATATATATATATATATATATATATATATATATATATATATATATATATATATATATATATATATATATATACATACGAATGCGACCATTTTGGACATTTAGCAAAAAACCAACCATTATGGGACATTGGAGGCGACAAAACATGTAGTCAATATGATGATTTTTTCTTGTTTTCTGTTGGTCTGTTGGTAACATGTTTCGGTTTCGTAAACTTATCTTGGTTTTTCATTGTTTTATTAAACTTATATATTTTCTGTACCAAAATGGGTGTTCCAAAATAGTTTGGGTATTAGGGATATGTAAAAAACCAACTATTTTGGAACATAGCAAAAAAACCAGCAATTTTGGGACATAACAAAAAACCAACTATTTTGGGACATAACCAAAAACCAATCGTTTTGGTACATCACAAAAAACCTACTGTTTTGGTACATAACAGAAACCCAAACGCTTTACGAGGCAACAAAAACTATTTTGCGACAGTGTGGTGAACTTGTTGTGGCGGGAATTAAATGTTAGCATCTATGCCATGGGGTATGTCTTTCATCCCTGTCTGTATGACGGGGAATCTTAATTTGAAATGATAATAAGCGATAGAATTAACGTGCAGTTAATTGGCAATGCATGTTTAATTAACGACGATTCATTTATTTCACATTGAAAGAAGTATTATCCAACGTAATTCAAACATGGAGCAGCAAAGGCTTCAAATGTCTGGCGCTTTCGAGTGCCGGGTCAGGCGCATGTATAGATATATCTACACCGAGATACGCACACTGTGAAACTGGAATTCGTACAGGAACTCGTGGGATGGAAGGCGCAATATGTGTCGAGAGTCTACATATGAACTTGACAGGGGCCGGCTTTTTTATCATTGAGGAAACACGAACTAGAGACCTATACGCTCCGTCGCTAAGTGATCTTCGATGTTGCAAGCGAGGTTAAGCCCCAATCTTGCACACATTCCACATAAGTATTATCCTCTGCTACTAATATAACAACACTGATGTAGTTATAGTAATACAGTGCAACCTCGTTAAAGGGGATGCCTCCTTGGCCAGACTAACATCCCTTTTAAGGAGGCATCCCCATAGCGAGGTCCCACCAACCCTACACAACCAAAGAACATGCAGGTGTCCATAACCAACAGAAAACTACAAGGCCCCACCCGACGCACAAAAAGCAAGTAAAATGTGAACAATTAAATCGTCTCGCAAATTTATTATTTATTACAATAAAAAAAAACACAGACAATTGTGTACAATGAACATACGGTAAAATCGGCTTGGCTTGTCCCATCAGAGTTCGTAATGCATTTATACATCCACATATCCGGTTTCTAGTTACTTTTGAAGAATTGGTCCAAACGCGATTGGGTGGTTTTCTGCAGCTAAGTCCATTTACACGTTTTCGATGTGGCGCAGACTACAATACACGACGTGATCATCGCCGTAGCCATGCTCTTGAGCGAATCGTCTCAAATAATCCATGAGCATATGTCGTTCTTTCTTCGTCATGCGCGGGCTTTCGTCGTCGTCGTCAGAGTCGTCGTTGTTGGGGCAGCGAGTTTTTGACTGACTTGCTCTAGGAGAGTGGCATCGTCGTATTCGCCGCTTGTCGGAACGGGATCATCGAGTGACACGAGTCGATCGAAATCCTCTCTTGGCATAGTTGGCGGCAAAGAGACGTCGTACAGGTCACCGTCGAAATCGTCAACGGCGGGCCAGTCGGTTCGAGTGAAGCCGGCTTTACGGTAACAGTTGGCGATGGTCACGGCCTTTACCATCGACCACGAAGACTTGGCAAGGTAGATGGCGTCGAGAAGGTTGATCTGTCGGGCAACTCACAGTGCTTGTACCGATTCGTCAGCGTCAAGGGCATTTATGATTCGTCCATTCAACGCGCTGCGGTAATGTCCTTTCCAGTATCAGTATCACTCATTGGTACATCGGATGGATCTGACTCGTCGTGTTGGGTGGCAGGAAGTGTAAAGTGATGTTGGTCAGCGTCACCTGCGGCGAGTGGGCAGAACAGTTGTCGATCAACAGGCAGACCTTACATTGGTTGAAGCACAGCTTTCGGTCCCATTTAGCCAGCCAGTTTGCGAAGATCTCTGCCGTCATCCATGCGTTTTTCGAAGAAGCGTACTCGACTGGCAGTTTTGTGGTATTTTTCGGAAAACATCATGGGCGACGACTTTTACTGATGACGAGCAGCGGCAGCGTTTCCGATCCGTCCATATTCTCGCAAAGTAGGACGGTGATCCTTTCCTTGGCGGCTTTTCCCCCGGCGAATTCCTCCGTGGGCAGGCAGTGTTCCTTGTCATTGAAGGCCCGGAAGTTAAGGATCGTCTCGTCTGCGTTGAATATTTCCTGGTCACTGAAGTCGGCGGGAATTTCAGGAAATTTGTCCTGGAGCCAGTGGCGGGCGGACGGGTTATCGGCGTCTTGTTTTTCACCTTGCTGCTTTTTGAAGGCTACGTTGAACCGTGACTTCAAGCGCCACAGCCAACCAGATGATGCTTTGAAACTCGGCACCCTCTTCATTTCCGCTAGCTGGAGAGCCTTTGATTGAATTTCTGTTCTGGACAGTCGTGCGCCTTGGGCCCACTTCTGTTTGAACCACGTAAACAGTGCCTCATCCAGTTCTTCGTCTCCACCCGCTCTCTTTCTTTTTCGACTTTCGTATTAGCCGGCTCCTTGCTGCTCCAAGATGTCATTCCTGTTATTTTCTAAGCGCGATATGGCAGACGTGGAAACTTCCAATTTCATGGCGATTGTAGCTTGGCTTTGGCGACTTCTTTTTAGTTCTTTCAGGATCTCCACTTTTTTCTGTAGGATGATGTCATTCTTCGAGGCATTGTGACAGTTTCTTTGGCAGTTTGATGATGAATGATGACACTTCTGCCTTTTAAACCACCCGACTTGACACTTGATCAGGGAGTCAAGGCGTCAATGTGAACTCGCTGGGCTCCGCAACCACCGGAAACGAGAATTGGGCACGCTGACAGTGCACAATCGTAATCTCCAATTGTAAGTCACGCTTGTTAGTCAGCCGCCAGCATCCCCTAGATGATTTAACTACCTCATCAACTTCGTTTAACTCGGGTGATCAGAGGTCGGGTGATCAGAGATCGTTAAGTAATCAGGATTAATCCGTTACAGTCGATGGTATTTAAAATTTGATCGATGGCAACGCGTCCCTTTAAGCGAGGCGATTCGTCTGGAATGTCCCGATTAACCAAGTGAAATAGCATTGCTTGGAATGGTTTCCCGGTCTGCGTCCCCATCATCGAGCAATCCCCATTGGCGAGGTCCCGTTTAACGAGGTGGCACTGTAGACGATTTATATAAATCCCTGTGGCTTCCACTCTTCAGCTCGATATGGTTGTTTGTTTGTCCATGGAGGCGTCTCCGTTCTTCATCATAACGCTTGATCATCCAATGTAGCTCACAGACAGGCATGCTTTTTTTGCTCTAGTTCATAGAAATATGCGCTAATAACTTAATGATAAATCTCTGTTATTTCTGATTATATCATCTGTTATAGTACTTAATTCATAGTTCTCCCTAGGGAACAGATTTCACATGGCCATAATTTGTTTAACAGGGGTTGGATTTGAAATGCAGGTAACATATTAATATCACAGCTATCGAACAAGTAAGGCCACTGGTAAACATAATTTTAACACCGAGGCCATGGGTAAATATAGTTTAAAAATCGTTTTTTACTGTCAAAAGCTATGATGAAATATTATTGCATCATTAACTGAGTAAACTGGGCATGTGTTATATTGTCTATAAACTATAAAGTGATTTAAAAGGTCATTTGTATGACAATTATGCATGTTTATTGACATTTCAAGCATAATTAAGAGGTGGTACAGGGGCAATGGAACTTGCGCTCCTCATTTAAATTATTTTCCAAGTAGGGAAGGTAACATTGGCAGCTTTGACTTAAGAACTTCTTTCTTCCCTGAAACAATCAACATGTACACATATTAAGCTAATTACTTGGCACCACTAATCCAGAAATAACAGTTCTATTATTCAACCAAAACTGGAGGCAAGAGATGTGTGGTTCAGATTGATGGGTCATCCAACAGAATGTTAGGTAGTGTTCCTTGCTGGTACAACTGTAACCTACCATTTGTCTGAATGAATGGTGTAGATCAACTCAAGGTGTCAAAGTGAGGTTGTGTGTGAGGGTAGTGTCAAATGAATAGTGTCACATGCATTCTATATAAGATGGTGACCATAAATGTTTGACAGAATAAATTGCTGTTAAACTCAAGATTGCAGCACCGCAGCAGGTTTTAGATTGCCCGGACATCTTCAGAACGATGCACAGAACAATAAGAGAGATTATTTTAGAGCTACACAGATTGTACATCGAGTCAGTGTAACTACTACTTTTGTAATAATCTATCTGCAGTTTAATGCTTAGAATAGAAGTTATAACTTACTGCTTAAACATCAGATAAAGTTACTTAATCATGAAACATCACATGGCAGTGCATGTATAATATACAAGCTTAAATAACAATTCAGCATATATCACAATTGTGCAACAATTGTATATAATATATGACATCTGCCATAAAAGAGATACTGGGAATGATCTGTCTGTCAAAAGTATATATAACATACATGGGAGTAGTTTCCTTAGACTGGGGATCTGAATATAATTTCTGAAGGCAAATTGTAGAGCTTGGGTCTGCCTTGTATCCCATTAGAAGCGGTCTGCATGTGCATTGATATATTGTTTTCATATTTCACCATTAGTTTCTAGTTATAGCAGACTTGTAATGACTTTCATAATATAGCACAGACCTTTATAGACCATGCAGTGGATAGTGCCTTTTATATGAAGGTCACTTAACTAGAATTCATTCATAATGCAAAGAAGCCTTTCTTTGGTTTATACCTTGTCACTAGTTAACAGATCACAGAGGAATGAAAAATACACACTTGTATCTTCACTAGAAATCAAGTTGTTTTTGTTGGGATCGTGAAGTCTGCGGTCTACAGGGCTTGTTGTTCTATGCAGACTTGTGGCATAAATGGTACTTGCTTGGGCTGCTGGTTCAGTATCTAATAAACAATATGCATTGCAAATTAATAAAATTGACACATTACAGACTATGCATCAATTCAGATGTAAACAATGAAGAGCAATGTTTGTATCACTGCATATTTCTGCCATTCCTTCACATTTGTTCATTAGTATGTGACCTGCATATTGTGCGAGTTTTCATGTCCCTTTTAATCAAGGATTGGTGTGGATTGTCGTGTCGCACCAGGAGAGCTGATTTTCGATGTCATTCGGGCGCTAAAGTGTCTATGGCGCAAAGGTTTATACCTGTTTGAAGGTGATACAACAGCGAATCGACCTATGTAAGTTTCGATACTGAATCATACATAGAATAGGAACTTGCACTTAAAATGTACCGTGCACAAGATCCATCGGAAGCCTGATTTAAAGATCCATAGATTTGCTCACGACCGGATCGATACAACAAGATGTCGAGTGAATGGATTACGTCAGACATGACGCTGAACTCTGTTTTGACGATCATCGTTTACAGTATGGATAACTCCCCCTGTACAAAGATACGACAAGCATGTCGTGAGTTTTACTCGGCAGATGAATTTCATGAAGCGAAAGAAGCTTTATGGGCCGTAGGGAACAGTGAAATCCTTCCGCCATTCGTTAAGAGACGTGATTCCCCAACTCGAGCAGAAGTTGATGCAAATATTGACGACATTATCGGGGGACTCCAGAAACTAGATGCTTTTGATAAGATGCCCCAATTTGCTGCAAGTCCTCAAGGTTTGCATCGCATTCCTAAGGCTATCCCCGCTGAGACGTGTCCAATATCGTTATGTGAGCGAGTGTCTCAGTTAGAATATGCATTGCAAAAGTTGAAGATACACATTGAAGAGGATAAAAGTCATAGACGTCAATCCTATGATGAAACACTCAAGCTGATGCCGGTGATAGCTATCTCTGATACTACACCGACCTCATCACCAGCACTTACATCTACTGGGGCATCAACTGTGAAAGGTGCTCTAAGAACTCCAACGGCTGCTGCCATCACTAACTTGTCGTCAGCAGTACCCATATATACAGCCAGATCTCCAGATGTGAATGAAGAGTTTCAGATTGTAGAGAAGCGGAACATGCGGAAAATCCGTCGCAAGGCTCGTCCGGTTACTGGAACTGGGACTTCCAACAAACTTCGTGGCGCACCTGAGCGGAGTAGACACCTATTTGTCTACCGGGTTGAAAAAGACATTAAGGATATTGAGTCTTATGTTGAATATTTTGATATTCAGGTAAGATCAGTAGAAAAAACATCAAAAACGGAAGCAAAATTCGACAGCTTCAAAATTGAAGTAAAAATTTCAGACGTTGGTGCAATGTTGGAAGAGAAATTTTGGCCATGCGGTGTATGTGTACGAAAATGTTATCGCAATAAGGTAGATGCATAACTGCGTTACACGAAAATATTTGTGTTTTATACTTTATTCTTTATATATTTCAGTTTTTACTATGACTGACTGCAACTTAACAATATGCACGTATAACTGTCGAGGGCACCATGAAGGCACCATAATGTACATACGCAATCTATTAGGCAAATGTGATGTTCTCCTAATCCAAGAACATTGGTTGTTAGAAATAGATCTTGCTCAGCTCGTGCATCGCATAGGTGACGTATCAGTTACAGACATTTCTGGTATGGATGACTCTGATTTGATTAAGGGAAGACCTTATGGTGGCTGTGCGTTTATACACAAAAAGTCGTCCAAATTTAACTATATCCCCGATCGATGGTATACATAATAGAAGGTGTCACGCTTGCATTTTAACCCTGCACTCTAACAATATGTCCCACAGGATTCCAGTTATCAATTTGTATATGCCCTTTGATGTTTATCCAAGGTCAGCACCTACCAATGAGTATGTCGAGCTTCTTGTCCACGTCAACTCAGTCATAATGTCTTGTACGGATGTCGATGGTATAATTATTGGAGGTGACCTTAACACAGACTTCGCTCGCGCCGATTTCCCTCACACTGTTGCCTTGAAGACTCTTTGTGAGGAGCAATGTTTAATTCCTTGCGATTTGTTAGATAATAACTGTGTAGATTTTACCTATGAGAGTGATATGTCACATACAAGGTCAACAATAGACCATTTATGTCGTCCGAAAGTCTGAGTTCATCAGTGTCAAAATACGAATGTCTTCATGAAGGAGATAATTTATCTGACCACAGTCCTGTACTTGCACGGCTAGATATACATATTGCACAGGTGGTTAATGATGAGCGCCCAACCACTAATAGACCAAAATAGAGGGAATGTGATGTCAGCGGTATTCATAGTTATATGCGTAAATTGAGGAATTTATTACTTGACCTGAATGTTTCAAATGATGCATTTAGTTGTACACAGATTTATTGCAATAACCATTATGAAGATATTGATCGTTACTATGAGGAAATCGTGAATGCGTGTGTCCGAGCAGCTGTTCAGTGTATTCCTGGGAATAGGAAACGTAAACATCGGCCTGGCTGGGGTGAACAAGTCAATCAGCTGAAAGCAAAATCAATATTTAGGTGGAAAATGGGTGCCCCACCTCTGGCGTTCTTAAAGACATCCACTGTAAAGCAAAACGGGATTATAAAAGGGCGGCACGGTACGTGATCAGAAATCAAAATAAGCTAGCGTCTGATAGAATGGCAGTTTCTTTGGCCACAAGTGATGGTCGCAATTTCTGGAAAGAAATACGGAAGAAGCATTTCAAAAATAAGTCGACCGTGTCCGTTATGGATGGCGTGCACGGCGACGACGAGATATGCAATGTCTTTAAAGATAAATATGAAATACTGTACAATAATGTGTCTTATAGTAAGTCTGCAATGGATGCCCTTAATGGATCATTGAGTCATGATGTACACTCTTATTGTGCTGGTGGTACATGTGGCTCCTTGCATGCTATTGACATTTCACAAGTTAGCATGTAGCTTGTTAGCTTAAACGAGATAAGACAGACGGTGTGTGTGAAATAACTTCTGATCACATACTGAATGGCTGTGATGAGTTATATGCCCACCTATCAAAACTTTTTACTATGGTGTTGTATCATGCACATACGCCACGTGGTATGCTAACATCTACGCTTGTTCCTATTCCTAAGAACAGAAAGAAACCATTGACCAGTAGTGATAATTATCGATCAGTAGCTCTTAGTAGTATCATAGAGAAACTGTTAGATAATGTGATTATTGACTATCAAAGTGATGTATTGAAATCGGGTAGTTTACAACTTGGATTTAAACCGTCACACTCAACAACACAGTGCACTTTTGTATTAAAGGAAATCATAGATAATTATGTCAGCGAAAACTCACCATGTTATGTCATATTATTGGATGCTTCCAAAGCGTTTGATCGAGTTAATTTTATGAAATGTTTGGTTTGTTACAAGAGCGTGGTATGTGTGCTATGACTGCTAAACTCCTTCTTAATATGTATACGCATCAAACGTTAAGAGTCAATAGCAATAGCTTCTCAGACAATTTTAATTGTACTAATTGAGTCAAACAAGGGGCGGTTTTGTCACCTGTTTTGTTTGGTGTGTATATCGATGAATTATTGTCACGACTCTAAAACAAGGGAATCGGGTGCCATGTTGGTCACCGTTATGAAGGCGCACTGAGTTATGCTGACGACGTCGCTCTCATTGAACCCTCTTTAAATGCGGCCAAATCTATGCTTAAAACTTGCGAAGAGTTTTCCAAGGAATATAAGGTTATATTGAACACATCAAACAGCAATTTATTGCATTTTAATTGTCAAAAGCGCGATGTGAACTGAACAGTGTTGGATTAAATGTAAGTGAACATGCTGTCCATCTTGGATCCTATATAGGAAGAAATTCCGAACAATTGGATATTCATACTGCATGTGGTGATGTTGTGTCGAAAACTAATATGCTGATGTCAAGATTCGGTCACTGTTCAGTAAATGTTCGTAATACACTATTAGACAAATAAAAAAAGTTTTTATGGATCCCCATTCATTTAACAGCTTGTGTGTTACTTGGCGCAAATGCACCCGCCATATATGGAAACTACACCCTAGAACAAGATCAATGTATATTCCTTTTTTTTCTTAAATAGTCTTAATAGCACGAATGATCTTGTATCGGCGGTTAGCCGATTATGTGCCTTTAGTAATTCGAATGTCGCAAATAATATAAGATATATTATGAGTATCATTAATCTTAATACTGCTACGATTTACGACCAGACCATTACTTTTAATGATATTTCAAGCAAGATTTGTCTACCGAACATTGATCAAGAAAGATTGAACTTTGTTAACTCCATACAAGAACTTTGTCGGGCCCGTGAATGTGAATATATTCCCGATTTTTCGCACGACGATATCAATGTTCTACTTAATTTTATTTGCACATTATGAGGGCACCCCACGCTTTGTTAAATGATTGCGCTTGAACTTGATCGTCATAAAATATCTGTACAATGAGTGCGGAATAAATGCTATTATTTTTTAATTGATCATTTGATGACAATCGGACAATGTTTCAAAAATGTCGGTATGGTTGTGGTACAAAATTGAAAAATACTTCATCATATATGTCTCTTGAGACAACCAAACTAAAAGTACCGACTGTCAAGGCAATCCATTTGTGCCAAGTACACGCCCACTTTAGTTATGTTCAATTCAGGCAGTGGTCTCTGATAGGTTCTCATGCTAACATCGGAAATAGGTACTTATATTAATGAAACATATATGGGTAGATTTGTGGAAATATACATATCTGGTTGGTTCAGAATCGAATTTCTTCCATATTCACAGTACATTGGCCCAAACTTTAACAGAGCTTTATATATATGATAATGCATTTCAATCTGCATCTTTATTGGAGAACTAAATACGAATAAGAAGCTTGAAGAGCAATGCGGTTAGAAGTTAAAGACCCAGTATACAGATGCTGGTTATTTATTTTCACAATATAACACCTGATATAATGTTTCCACACTCATTTCTAGGATACCTGCAGAGGTCAGATTACGTAATTCAATGTCAGGAAACTTATGTGAGGCCACATCAGCTGATTAGCTAAGAACATTCAATATTATCTACTGTCAAATTACATAATAATCATAGTCATGGTTTTTATAGCACAGATGCTCATTTATTATGCAATTAAAAAGTTATGCAGTTCAGAGGCTGTTTATTTAGTGGCTGGTGTTATTTGTATTAGGTGACCCTCTGGTGATATCTGACACTTTCAAGTCTATATTTGCACCATCAAATTATTCCCTCTTTTGATAGACCATCACATTGGCCATTGCCTGGATAGGCAACAGCCCAATATGCACATGATGTTATGACTAGCCCCAAGTATTGATTATAATTGCAATCTGAGGACCCTTTGACCTTTGAGGTATATCATATTAAGATAATTGGCAATAGTTAAGTTTATGAAACACCAAGTGACGGTGGATAAGCAGCAACTGGTATGTGTTGATAAATTTATAAAACCATCAATGGTGCTGCAACATTAGTCTCTTCAATCACAACTTGCCAAACAGCGCAGCACTATACACATTATGGTTATGTGTTACCATCATGTCCATATAACATCATATCGATCTTCATGGCTGAAGTCTAGTGAATGGAGTGAAGGGCATCCATTATTTGTTAAAATTGGTAAGTTGATGTTTCATAGTCAAGTTCTCTTTGCATTAACATATCACCGAACCACCTTAGCTATAATAGCAAAACAAGTCTATCCAACAACAATTTGTTTTTCAACTTAACAGAACCATCCAACAGTATTGAAACGAAAGCTGCTAACTAGTTCTTAGGAACCAAGTGGAGCATGTGCTCAACAAGGGAGTACCCGATCGACTGGCGGTCTGTTGGGCTACTGCTAACGCCTAAATTGTAGAACAGCTGATCGCAATCGTTCCGTCAACGGGAATTGGGTCATGGATATAAATTCGGTCAGGGTAGGGGTGAAACGCGGATTAGGTAATACAGAACACGCAGTAATAGAGATAGTATATTAATCCAATGGCGCTCATCAATGAGCTACTCTCTCTTGGGTACGAATTGAGCAAAGAAGGAAAATTCTCCGGGAGACACCTTAAAGAAGCGTGGGTGGAAAAGTACCCAGGGTGGATGGGTATACGAGAACCCCATAGCTTACTATCGCAGTACCGCCGCAGTAGCAAGAAATACCCCGACGGGGTACCAGCTGAAATGCTAGAAAAAGGAGGTACTGCACGATGGTGTGGGACCGAAGTGGTAGAGGAAGGCGGAGAAATGGAAATAGAGGAAGGGACACGGATTGTTGGTGAAGCTCTCGAAAAGAAGGATAACGAGACAAACAGCCGGGGAGGTCGAAAGGGGAGAACAAGGTGACGGAGAGAGCCAAACCGATGAAGTCCCGGAGCAAAGTACAGAGGTTGGTAGTACGGAAGAACCAACCAGTACAAGTACAGAAGTCGGTAGTACCGAAGAACCAACCAGTACAAGTACAGAAACTGGTAGTACGGAAGAACCGGTCAGTACAAACGAATCTGTTGGTGACATAGAAGAACCAACCACATCGCTGACACTGGACTGTGACTTATGTCCCTTGAGGGAATTGTTTCACATTGCAGTCCAGCGTAACCTTAGGGAAATGAAGAGACGACCCGTTGGCAAGAAGGGCGAAATCGTTGACGAAACCCAACTAGCATTAGCAAACCAGCTGTTCAGTGACTACTGGAACACTTCAGCTCAGACCCCAGAAGAGCTCAGTGTGGCCTACTTTATGGCGACTCAATTTGCACTAGGCCAGCTAGAGGGACACGGCAAACAAAGGTCGGACACTCGACCCCGTCCAGCTGACAAAGGTTACGGCATGGTAATAGCAGATACCCGAAAGAAGATTGGGTGGGTAGATCAGGAACTACGGCGGCGTAGAAGCGAGCAGACCGGAACGCCAAAACAAAGATGGATTTTAGGCCAGCTGGCGAAACTGGCAGGAGGGAAGTCGAACGCCAGCTAATGCGACTGCGGGAGGAATTGCTATCTAAGCTGAAGGCTAGAGCATTCGAGAAGAAGCAGCCCGACCTCCGGGAAGAACATAAATCCATCAACCGTAGGTTCACACTAGAAGGGCCAAAGGTCCTCGATGATCCACCAGTGATTCCAGAGGGGATACCCCAAGCCGCTCAAATTGAAGAGTTTTGGGGAAATATTGACGGAAACACGGGAGAGGCAGAAGGAATGACCAGTGAGGTAAAGGAGTGGCTCGAGGATCAGAAAGGCCAGGCCGGTTCTCGTTGGCGCCCGGAAGTCTCAGAGCTACTGACCGAGAAGGTATGGGACAAAATGGTCAAAGAATCCAAACCGTGGAAAGCGCCAGGTCCCGATGGGGTTCGCAACTTCTGGTGGAAGAGAATCCCAGGGGCTGTGTGAAGGAAGGAGCACACTGATCTATAAGAATGGTGACGCGAGCGAACCGGCCAACTACCGGCCAATAGCATGCCTGAACACCATGTATAAATTCCTGAAAAGCGCCATGGCGAGGTATCTTACCACCTTCCCTATTCAAGAGGAGGTGCTTCCAATAAACCAGCGAGCATTAAGGAAGGGACAAAGGGGAACGTACGATTGCCTGCTAGTTGACCAGATGATGGTCAGCGACGCAAAGATCGGAAGGAAAAGCCTTCAAGTCATGTGGTATGACTTCAAGAAGGCGTACGATATGGTCCCACATGCGTGGCTGCGGAAGGCGTGCGACGGGCTAGGACTGTCGGCATGGTTTACGCGTACACTCACGGAGATTATAGGGAAGTGGAAAACTCGGTACGTAGCGAGAGAGGGGAAAAAGATGGAAGAAACGGCGGAGGTGAAATACAAAAGGGGGTTATTCCAAGGCGACGCCTTTGCCCCAGTAGCCTTCTGCCTAACCATCGCACCCCTGCTCTAAACAAACTGCAAGGATACAAATGCAGAGGGTCTAACGGAGGTCCGATCAACCACGCCTTCTACATGGCTGCGAGTACTTGTAAAGGGGGACTCCTATACCTACATTGGGGTTCCACAACTGCTTGAGATAGCCGAAGACGAGGTGACGGGCAGACTAGCCGAAGAGTTCAAATCTGACGTCGAGCGGATATTCAAATCAAAACTGAACGTATTCAACAAAGCGTTGGCTTACAACTGGAGGGCAGTCGGCAAATTGGCGTACACCCTGGCAACAGGAGTGTGGAATCTCAAGCAGTTAGACGAGTTGGGAAAAAGCAGCTAGAAAGATAATGTCCGATAACTGGGCCTGGTGTTTCGGTACAAGCAGGGACCACTACTACTTGAAGGGAGAACAGGGCGGATGGGGGTTCAAGAGCCTCAGGGTTGAATACCAAGTGGCTTTAGCATCCTTGTCCAGATACGTTCTAGGGAGCCTAGACCCATTGATACTTGAAGTGCGAGACGTACTCGAGAGCATGTGTAAAAGGGTACCCGACCGAGCAACTTTGTTGCAACGAGCGAAAAAGGTTTCGAAGGCGCAGAGACCAGTACCAGTACTGGAAGAGACTCCTACAATCAAAACGCTCAGGGAGGGACAAAGGACAGAATGACTGGAGTTCCGAAGGAACAAACAGCATGGTGAGTTTAGGAAAACATGCCTCTCGGACGACACGTACAGATGGTTGAAGGAGGGAAGAGTTGATGCTAGGTCAGCCGCTTATGTACTGGCGGCACAGGACCATGTGACTCGAACAAGGGTACACTGCAAGAAAATAGGGGTGTACCAAGGCTCAACAACGTGCAGAGTGTGCAAAGAGGGACAGGAAACTCTCGACCACATTCTGGCAAAATGCCTTTCCCATAACCTCTCGATGTACAAAGAGAAGCATGACTCAGTATGTAGACAGGTTCAGTACCATCTAGCAACAGAGACGGGGTTAGTAGTAGCCCCCGCTAAAGGAAGTTGGACAGAAGTACCAGACGTAGTAGAAAAGGGAGAGTATAAACTAGTCATGTATATATGTCTGACAACCACAAAGTGAATGGAGCACCGAAGACCAGACATATTGCTCTGGGACAAGAAGGAGCGCCGGATCTCTATTGTCGAAATCGCCGTGGCACTCGACCAACTGGTGCATGACCGAACTGCCGAGAAGCGGGCACGTTACTTCAAGCTCGCAGCAGATATCGCTAGGACGTCTGGCTATACCACGCAAGTCGTGCCCATAGTGGTGGGGAACCTAGGCAATGTAGACAGTTTGGAAAAGGAGCTGGAAAGGTTTCCTCTGGTAAGAGATAAGAAACGGTTGGTCGGAAACATCCAGCGCACAGCGGTTCTCGCTAGCGCAGGGATAATCCGGCAGCACCTGGCAAGCAAGTAAGAGAGAGTGGCCAACGATAGCGCCGAGCGGGTGGAAGACACGGACGTTTGCCCGGGTATTGCCTTGTATACCCGGGACCCTCGGGGCATTAGATGAGAACTGGTGCCTCGAGGTGACCTATAACATGCAATATGCACCCCTGTATATTATTTTACCAACACAGCTTCTTTTCCGTCCATGTGCGAATGTATTTGTTGGGAAATCCGTATTTAACAACAAATTTCTCTGCTTTCTGCAAAGTCACGAGGAAGCAGTCTAATGTAGAGTTATTGTTTACGAGTTTCGTAATTTATGAAATGTCATTATTAGCCGTAATACTGTAACAATCGTATCATTCTTAACCAGGGCTGTGATAAAATAAGTTAAATTTGTTTTTAATGATCATTATTTGTCGGATTGGCAATTTTATGTACTTGACTTTGGTAAGTCTGCTAGTTTTGCGCTCTATATTTCGCCGATCTGTCGTTCATCTGGAGTCAAAGTTCGAGGCCAGATTATCATGGCTAGGGTCAAAGAGTGAATTTGGTAGCTTCGATTGTACGAATGGGTTTTTATATCAAGTGTTTTATTATTACATGGTTTTCAATGATCCAACAGTGTTGAATACTGTGTGAATAATGTATATTTGGTAGTTTGTCAAGAAAGTACTTGACTTCTACGGTCACACTTGATTATTTTGGTCACATGACCATACAGAAAATAAACAAGTCGGGGTCATTGAGAATAAGAGGGCATGTGTAGACTACGTGAGTTCCATGGAGGGACCCGGGGTTATTGAATTATTTTACAAGTATTTTACGGGAAATCATTATAAAAGCTTCTGCATATTTTCAATATCATGTGGGACCAAGAATAAAATGGTAGGGTTAATTTAAAGTCACCATGTATTCAGCTTATTTTCCCAGAGAAATCTCTCAACGCCATATAGTTTCGGCGTCTGGCAGCGATTCGCGTCCTTGGGAGATTTCATATTGCGACTTTGTCAAGGGTTGGCGGGTCTGAGTAGGTGACGTTTTTCGAAGTTATTCGATATGGAATTAACTTTATTTACAAATTCAATTGGACTGTTTTAGTCATTTACACGATTCACAGCCATTTGGCGTGTGTGACAGAAACTGTTGCCATGCTTAAAATGCTTAATGTCATCCCGCTGAATCTATCAACCCTGCTAATTGGAACATCCCAATGAACTATTTGACCTGCATTGTTTGGGAAACACTTCTTATCTCCATCCCGTACCACGGTGTATGATGATAGTCGTCTGGTGGGTAAGGACAGAAGAGCATTCTCGCGTTGGGGTAGGATGCGTAAGGGGTTTAGGAACATATAGCTTCTACAGTTAACTGGGTCACGGGAGTATACGGATGTGTCTTGGCGTATATGAATCGTTTAGAGGTCTTAGCGGACTGGATGGGCGCATAGGCGCTCGTTTCACTCAGAGTGTGAGAGTAGCTTTTGAGTGGGGAACAGCAAATAACGCTGCTGATATCAATGGATATTAGTGAGTGGCTGTTTCCCAGTATTAGCATTTAGAGGGGTTACGAATAAGTGTGCAAACATTCGTCGATTCTATGAAATCAATAATACTATCACTTATGCTTCCCAATGTAATGGTAGGTTGGGGATAAGAGTTACTTTTGAATCAACATGACACTTTTAGCAGTAAAAAAACACATATCCCATTTTATACCATATATGGTGCATCCATGACTAATCAGTAACTGATACAGAAATGATCAAGAATATACATAGTGATAATTCCATGTACATCTATATCAGGGTAACATGATATTATGAAATGTTCATGCAACATATCAATTGTTATTAAATAGCTCAGTTTACATAGACTTGTTATGTTCCAACCTTTCTGCTTAAACAATTTACTTGCTCTATAGCATACTATCTACAATGACTTCTGTATAAAGAATTCCTAACATTATATATCGAAGTTTTAAAAATTATTGATGATAAGTATAATCATATTTAATAGACATGGTAATTACATGACAAAACAATAAAGACTCAGCAGCTACTTAAGATTGATTTTTGAGCTGAAATTGTCATATTTTGTTGTACATATCTAAGGGGTAGAGTGTACCATGATCATATAGGTGTTTTTTTCACAGTAGGTTTTCACAGAGACAACGTTAGCAACATCTGAACTATCTGGGACTTGGGCGCTTGAGAAAAATGTTGGTTCGATGCCGACATTTATTTAAGCAGAGGTTTGCAGTTAGAATGAGCGACACAATGATGTAAAATTTTGCAACAATCCGACCATTATTAATGGAGTTATTCGAGGTACTAGTTTTTCACTTATTCGATGACCATGACATTAGTTTCAGATCAAGGTCAAAACAAAACTTCTCGGTTTTGCGCATTATTGACGCCTAACGATTGGGGGAAAAAATGGCGACCCTTATCGGGGATCAAAAAATTGTTACATACATTATGACAAACGCCACTAACCAACAGAACTTGGCGAAGCGACTCGCCAAGCCCGGCTTGACTCAACATAGCTAAAGTAAAGTACCTCAAACATTGACCAGATTCCATTTATACGTCAGATTGTGTATGCTAAACAACATATCCAATCTATCGATCCAGCGTTGTCATTGTTTAGATCAATGACAAAATGTCGCAGTGGGCGATATTTGAAAACCCAGACTGAGAACCCAGGTTGTCGAGTCACTTTAGCGACACTATATAGATTTTCTCGCTATCATCTGGTTGCTTGTGTATAAGCGTCTTAAATAACGCCATAATATATTCAAGAGTTGTGGTTATTGCTTACCAAATCATAAGATATTCTCGGCCAACAACGCAACTTCATCTCAAAGCACGAGATGCCATACGAATTATCCGACCAGCTGAAGCATTTCGGTTTGTCCGGGCAAATATATATCTGTCTCCAGCTCATTGGAAAACGTCGAAACCAAATATATATATTTTTTATTCCCCCTATCGAACGTCACGTGGATAGAATATATTTGTGACGGAAGTAATTCTAAGCAATATATCAGACGTTGGGATTATGATATATCGGATAATAACGAGAAACAAGCTGTTGAATGCAGAGTACCAAAATGGTCGTCAGTCCAATATATAAAATTGTTCAAACGTCCCTAGCTAACATCTGCGCGATGCAGGGGTCAAAACCTTGCAATGGATAAATGTGAATGGAAATAATCAACAAGGTAACATCAATTCTAAATAAAAAATTGCAGGACAAAGCACTCAAAAAGACCTTGACTTTTGGGCACTCGTGTGCCAAGATGTGACTGTGTGCCAAAAATCGGTCGATTGTATCAAAAAGGTCGCATTCGTATAAATATATATACACACACGCACACACACACACACACACACACACACACACACACACACACACACACACACACACACACACACACACACACACACACACACACACACACACACACACACACACATATATATATATATATATATATATATATATATATATATATATAAATATATATATATATATATAGATAGATATACATATATATATTATGTATGTATGTATGTATATATATATATATATATATATATATATATATATATATATATATATATATATATATATATATATATATATATATATATATATATATATATATATATATATATATATATATTATTTATATCTATACATATGTATATAATTTAATCAATCACCGGTGATCAAATACAGGTCAATAATATCAATTCAATCAAGCAAAGATTTGCTCTCTCCATCCCGGATGTATATGCATGAGAGTTTTAATACAATGGCTACGGATTACCAGTTCATGCGATATGCGATATGTCTTGGATCAGAAGGTTCTATTACTACATGGTATCTGTAAATTTGATCCTTGGTACCACTTGTGCTAAAGCCAAAGGTTGCGCTTACCGATCAATGTCGTGGATAGTTTCTTTTGTTTTAGGAAAACCTGTCCATCAATCACATACTTCTAATCATACGTCGTGTTGGGTATTACCGTTGCTGCTTTATAGCCCTTGGCAGGGATTTAAATGACATCACAATTAAGCAGCATTATATTTCTTAGTCGCAAGCAACCATTGCTCCATAAATTATAGATTATGCAATTCTAGATCGGTATGTGTGTTGTGGGATTTAACAGACCTGCAACACCTCACGCACACAATGCACATTAAAGTGCCTATCGCACGGTTATAGGTACTTTGCTGAAATCAATTCATAATGTGATCAATGAACTCAAACCGTCGCATCTGATCAATTAAGGCCAAAATTTGATAAAATGTCAGTTCAAATTAGCGCGCCCGACAAAACGTTGCGGCAGCCATTATGTAGGTCAACCATGCGTGTGACGTCAGGTAAGGGAGGCCGTTCTCAGAGACGCACGGAGTTCCCCGTTGTTTACATTGTCGGAGTTCGACTCTCGTTTTTGGGATTTTGGATCGTTTTAGCCATCTTGTGACCGCCTGAACGCTATAGTTAATGGTTGCTGCGTTAGGGGCTGCTCGTGTACCAGTCGGGACGGCGTGAGCTTTTTCAGGTTTCCTGGTTAGGACCATCTAATAAAACAATGGATTGGCCAGATACTACGATCGCGAGACAAATGGCCGGGCCCGGGCAAGTACTTGTTTGTGTGCTCGGTTCATTTCACTGAGGAATGTTTTGAGGAGAAGAGCTTGGCTGGATACCACGATGTAAGCGGGTTATATGAAAGAAGCTGCTGTGCCTACTCTTTTTGCGAAGGCCTCTGCTGTCACGCAATCAAGAAAGGATGGTGAGGCAAGTAAACCCCTCCCACCCCAGCCCAAGAAAAGCTGACCTGCCTTTATCAAGATAGAGAAGCGCAGGGTGAGATTTGATGACTTTCTTGTTGTATTAGTATTGAATAAATAGTCCATGATCTTGTTAAGTTGATGATATGGTTGCCTGACAAGTATTATTGTTATGATATAATGTGTTGTATTTATTTTTACAGTGCTCCTTCATGGTGGTGTTTGTTTTTAAATTTGGGAGTCATTAAATTTGTTTACATGTGCTGATATGCCAAATATATGTAGGTCACGTATAATTGGTTCATTGTATCACATATATCAGAGAATAGGCAACAACAGAAGCTGGGGATCAAGTCTTCAAGCTAAGATACTCCAAGTTTAAGCAGGGGCATATTGTCACTGAAGTAGCAACAAAGGCAACATTTGGTGAACATTTTTACTGATATATAAAATGTAAACAACAACAAATTCAATTACCATGGAGGTATGACTATAAGGTTATAAGCAACAGTCTGGTGTGCAAGCTGTGACTTGATTTCTGTTATGTTTCAAAGTATGTCGAGTGCCTGATGGCTGAGTTCTGGCTGGTTTGCTATGAGCCAACCCTGCCCAAGACAGAAGCACCACCTCCAATGTGTGCAGATGCAATGAGACCAGATCCACGACAAACCATTGAGGCACACTAGAGTAGGTTCTGCAAGTATCAAGGCAAGTCCTAGGTGAGTGGAGGGTAGAGGAATCCTTGATAGTCTGGTACTGGGAAGTTATCTCGTATTGTTGTAACAGCGCAGGCTGGTAACGGAACTCTTATCTTTTGTCCAAGATGTCCCCAGCACCAGCGAACAAACTGCCTGTATGCAGTATACCTGTAACGCCTGTAAAATAACCCTGTGACATTGTTGATTTAACCATGCTCAAATATTTGTTGTCATACCAGTATCAATAAGTATAATTAAATCGTAAATAATGACTGCTAGCCTTGGTAAAGATTTATGTGTAAATAATAGAAAACATTGTCACCTTTGTACATCATTATCTGACATGTGCCTGTGCTGTTGTCTGTAGGAGAAGTATCCCACTTGCAAGGCCCAAGGGTTCAAACAGATTGGGCTGTAACCAGGATGCTGGGTTATGCAACCAATGGGAATGGGGCTGTTCTCTATTGAAGTCATGACACAAGGAATCTCCACACAGCACACAGATTCTTCCATCTCTGCCATTGGTCAACAGTAGCCACACAAACACCTGTAACATGATGTAATGATGGGAATATTAATGTATGTAATAAAGGATGACATATTGTATGGCAAATATGTTTTAGCCTCTGCATTCATAGAAACTCTGATGTAACACTGACCACCATGATAATATAATACCGTAATCTTCACCTCCTAAAGTCCAGTTATACATTCATGTATGGGCTAACTGACAATCCCATGAGAAAATAGCTGTGGTACTTGCTCTCCTATATATATTCTACCTCAGAATCAATCTGCAACTTTTAAAAATATTGTAATCAGCCTTTGATAAGGCCTACTTTAAATAAAAGAGGATCTCTATTTATTAACAGCAGTCCGAAATTAGTTTGCTTGCAATTCGTGTGGAGGAGCATTTACATTTACATGGTACAATTTGTAAACATGAACCCTTGCAACCACTTGATTTGAAAAAATCTGTGGTATCTCATGTCTGCTGTCTGATATGGAAGAATTATTTGCTGCAAAGCTCTGTTGTAAAGTCTACTGTTAGGAACAGAGCTTACATATTTTGATTGTGAAATTTATGGATTAACTTAGTTACATGCCAACACATAAACGATGAACTGGTGCACAAGCAGAATCAGATATAGCTTACCAAGCATTGTTCTGTAGCAGCCCTATGTCCTGGGCAGGATGACCCGCGTGAGACCCAGACACAGCAGTGACATCGCCAGTGTCTTTTTTCTCTCATCGGATACCTCGGATTCGCTCATTTCTGGTTCGAATCTGTAAGGCATAACTTGCTCTGCCGAAGCAACGATAGTTTACGAATGACCTGTGCCATACCATGTCTCTTCGTCGCTCTCCTGAAGTGATGAAATAACGAAATTTCCAGCAGCCATTTCTCGCTAATCGTAGTGCAGATTGCGCCTCGCAACAAAAACATTCCCGGACCTGACGTCACGCGGAGGCAATGAATTATTCATGAGCATGTCGGCTCGATACGCCGAATTCATCTTTAAAGTCGAATTTCGATCAGAAAGCGCGCACTTTGACAATTGACACATAGACAGAATAGATACTTCTGGGTTATATTTCCGTTATCTGGTGAAAAAAATGATATGATTTTTTGTGCGATAGGCACTTTAAGTTCAGACATTTCCATCCATTTTGGAAGGTACCCATTGCAGGCTGCATACGAGATATTACTTTACGAATCTCTCACATAACCTGTTTAAAGATACAGCTTTCTTTAAATGACAATTAATTGCAAACATTACTTGCCATATAACGATCATAACACACAGCTAGGTTGAAGTTGTAATGCACAAAGCACACAAAGCGAGACGACAACTTTGTGAGTGTGAACAGACTCTTGACATCTGCTTCTATAGATGTGCTGTTTAAAATGTACCACCTTTTGATTCGTGAAGACTAACCTGGATTGCTGCAATAATAGTCAAACAAATATCACTCGTGTGCATTATAATCAATGTTGAACATATTCTGATATGCAAAAGTTGGAAAATGCCACTTGAGAATATTGCACGATGTAACAGTAGAATAAATACATCTGACTTCACCTAGATAGATACAACACAATGAAGCCCAAGCCAGTAAAATAAAACGGATATTTGATGGTCAAAAGCAAAGACCATTCTCAATTAGTAACATGTATGACTGGTGTTATCGGACTGTATCTAGCTCACTACAGCAAATTACCTACGCTTGCTACGCTTACCTACAAATTACCTACGCTTGGAGGTTAGGTGTTCCATATATTCTATAATTGCAATGAAACCTCCTAGATGCAATATCTGTGACAAATTAACCAATTATCTAAACACTAAAACGACACAAATCCGTTGCTTATTATAAATTTGGCGATCCATTACGCAGTACAAATTATTTCGCGAAGCTGTGTTTTGTTAATTACGTCAGATGATGCCGGGACAGTCTGATAAAAAATGTTTGGCTGCAAATGCATCTTAATGACGCCGTGCCCATATAAATGGTGTTTAAGAATTATATATCTATGCGATTACCCCTTTTTCTATCATCAAGGCTAAGTTTGCATCAGCTGGCTGACAGTAAACTATTCATATAATGGCGAGGACTGAGGTATTGTGCATGTCATCATTCAACGAAAGCAGCAGAAGCGTATCATTTTATAGTTCCTGTGCAACTTCCCGTAGCAATGTTTATGAGAGTGGATAACCACCCTGAAATATGGGCAATCATTGTATTACTTTGCGAAGGAAGATGCACCTGGTGATACTAGAATACAGAGCAAATATCGATCCAACAAATAAATGATAAGATGCTACCAACGTTAACATGTTCACAAATATATAACGCATATTCCCGATCCATAGTAGGTAGAGTTATGTCTGAGAGATCCATGCGAGTGCTAATATATGAAAGATGATTCACCCCCAGAGAGCCTAATACTTGTATGTTACGTGGGCTATGAAAATGCTGTAAGTGGATGACGTTCCTCGGTTGTGGTAGCAAGAGGAGACTGTACCCTTAATAAAAGCCTATGTATGTATCGCGTGGCAGGTATAAGCCAACCAAAGATGTAACATTGAGCAAAAAAAAATATATATGATTTTTAAGTGCTGTTAGCCATGCCGTCAGTATGTATTAACTTTAGCGTGAAACACATATGGTCATTACGCTATTTCTTATGCCAAGAAAAAGCCATCGTATCTATTTGGATGTTAAAAAACCATATCAAAATAAGCAGAAATGCTAATAAATATATCAACGAATAGTGTGTGTTCTCATGCAGTCGTTGCGTTACAGCTCGTCTGGAACTGCACGTGTATGGCCCATCTGCTGATATATATACAAAGAAAAATAAGATTTTTACAAAATTGATCCGGTCAATATGTTATCTTTGTGCTTTGAATGCCTAAGAAAGGCAATGCAAAGGTCTAACACGATACCAGTGAGCCATTTAGTCTAGTCCACCCCCTTCTATCGATAAGCCCAACATATATAATAATCATCCGAGTCACGAGTAACCAGCCAGGAAGTCACACTTTGGGATCAATTCAAGGACCAGCAGCATAGCTAACCATTCACTACGGAAACCGACTGAAGCGGAATTCTTGCCATGTTTTACGTAATTATTCTACGTATGACTCGAATTTTCTGCAGTCAGACTTTGGTAAATTTAATAATAGCAATACCTTATGTAGACAATAAAAGTTTATTGTAGTACTCAGAAATGGAAATGATGATTATCAGGCGATTCCAATAAGGCCTGTAAATTACTGATTGGAAGTTAATGATAATATCGCCTGATGTATCATGGACCAAATGTACTAATAGATTGATGATATATATCCCCGCACATCCATCCCCGCTATTCCACGCGTCCGACTTGCATGATGCTGGTCTTTAATCTGGCTGCTAACATGGATAGCAGCAATTCATGTCATGTCCTAACACGGTACTCAACTTGAAATTGCTCCATACATTTCACGACGACGATGTTTGGTCATGGCATTATGCCTTATATATTTCCAGTAAATACAACTGCGTCAGCAAATTATCAATATTCATACAATTCATTGCACTACAATAGAGGATTATATTCTATGTGATGCGCTATATTACGAGTCAAAATCGAATATTGTAACACAAAAAACAAAGTAATAATCCTATCGACACTGCCGCAAGGTTTTGATGCTTTATCAATCCGAGGTGCTTGGTTCACATGTGATGACAGTACTTAAATCGGTATTTATATGCAACAGGGAAAATGGAGCTGGATGTATCTGGTGCGTTATGGTAATTAGGAAAACTGGGCGACCGAGCGCATTATCATTTGGCCAGTAACCCGCCTGTTATAAATAAAAACAACCATCTGCATGAGCAGATTTGTTCCAGTAGTTAAATGCATTAAAGCTTGATAACGTCTTTTTACAACGATGACTTGGGGAACTATGTCTGGTGCATAACCGTTATCAACTATTGATGAAACGTTATATGGTAGCAAGTTCTAGATCTGGGATGCATGATTCAATATGGGAGCGTTTGCTTCATTCCGTATTGCCACAACCGCATATTGCGTCCAAATGGCGCCTTATCACTAACTACCTTACCCCACTTATTACTTTTTAACAGAAGATTATTGCCTTTAAATTTGACCAAGCCGCTCAGACGGAGGCTTGAAAGAGAAATAATGCATGTGTATTGATGATTAACAGCAATAGATTCGACGTAATGCGTCGGGCCCATTTCCTTCCTGATAAACAGTCACTAAATTCTTGAAGCTTGATGTTATAAAATTTGCCATTGAAAGTATGTTAGTGACGGGAACAGGAGACCGTTGTAGTGTTATCATAATGAAGATTATTGAAATCAAGTATCATTGTAATCAGCCACAATATGATGGTTTAGGGAATAAGGTGTTGGTCTAACTGCAGAAGACGGTAGAGTAAAGATGCTCAACAAAGGGTATCGAAGCTGTTGAGTGCCAAATTGATAACAAACCTACCCATCATCATAACGTGCTTCCCTCAACGACTTAGGCGCGCCATCCCTATCCTCATGGAACGTGTAGTAGCCAGGTTAGTGAGGGTTGGTGCCTTCGGATGTTGCCTGGGCAGGATGGCCATGTGGCTCTGGAATATGGGGTATGTATAAGGAGAAGGGGGAAGTGGCAAGTGACATGTGGGTCACTCGTGAATCTGCGAAGCTGGGGTTAATAATTAATATTAGTAGCCTCTCTGCTACTGCTGATTATTGTTAGCTTAAAACAACTTATTCGGCGACACTAGGCGCAATATCGTCTAAACGACTGCAAGAGGAATCAACCAAAGTGAAAACGATACCTTTGTTAATGTATGGCGAATATGGAACTGATATGGAAAGAATATCCTCATGAAATGACTGTAACAAAGCGTACTATGGTTGAACGTCTTGTACAAAACGTTATGACATGCATGCGATTCCTAATGCCTACCATTGTGTTGCATTAGCAACGAATTTCAAAGATGTTTGCGACATGATCGGTGATAAAAGTATTACATCATTGATACTATAATTGATAAATGTTAAGTCTAGTCTTAGAACAAGATTTGTACCATTGTCAATATGTTTGATTATCATGTCCTAAAATTGCAGAAATGTTAAGCGACCGCAAATACATTAATATTTTGTTAATAATGTATTTATAAGACGCATGCTTTCGTCACAATATCACTTTATCGACTGTTAATGAATTTGCACTTGGTGTTTCGTAATGTGACCACATTCAAATTCAGACAATGTTTCGCATTCCTTTGTATGTGTTTTGTTAATGCCACGCTGATGCATATGAAAACGCCCTGACCCCATTTCTGCGTCATTATCGTCTCAATGCTGACTTGTTTAAGCCTGTGTGCATTCTAAACGTGATATATGGAACTTTCAGATGTGGCTTCAGAAGGGTTCATGTTTAACAGTGGCGTGTTGCAAACAGCAAAAGTAGTGACTTATCACGTTCTGCTTCCCAACTGCGGATTTAGGTTGACAGTCTAAATATGTATAATTTTGTGATTAGAATTCGTGATTACAGCTGAATGATTGGAATCCTGTACTTGTTAGTGCTCATCTGTATAGCGTAATGCGAGTGCCTCCCAATGGGCCAGCAGTTGTTTATACCCCTGCAATGATATTGACATGCAAGAGATCCGTATTGGAAAATACAATACGCGCAATGTGATGCACTCTTGTAAAGTTGTACAGACTGCAATACATGCGCCTTGCTGCATTCTAAGCAAATGCTAATTTCGCACACATTTTGTCGTCTCAGCAAGCTTATAACTAGCCGTTTATTGCATGGAATATTTTTCTTCCATCGTAGATATAACTCCATATGGTATAAATGGAAGCGGAAAGTATGCAAATAAATAATCCATAATTGATAAAAACATCAGGAATATATTGTAGCAAACTAATTGAAAGCAAAATCGCTGCTGCACTACTTACGGTTAGAATGCTTGAACATATCGACGAAATTATGAGATCAAACAAAGCATCATTTAGTTTGCTTGATTGTTGACGGATATGGATCTCAATCCGAATAGGTGGCTCTTGCTTGCCAATATGTAGAACATTATTCATTATGCTTATGGTATTTGCGTCGTTGAAATTATTTTACCATTATTGGCACCATATGCGATTTGCAAAAAGAAGAATGGCTCAAAACGTAATAATCGCTGAGACCAATTCAATGACACGATGTGAGCAGGCTTATATTCCGTTAGACCTGATAACGAATCCAAGCGGAAACTCCAAATGTCTTGGATAAATTTAGATTTAAACTGTGAATAAAACTTTTACTACATCATACTTTTATTATGGCTATTAATCAACATTAAGAAAACCGTGGTATCATCAACTGTCGTAAATAAAAAAAATGCTGCCACCATGGGTAGTGACTCATCATATTCATCCAATTACACTCTGGTCAAATAGCCTTAACAAAAGATGGTATAATATCGGCAGCATTTCTTCCTCAAGCCTACCCAGACACGGCCTTTTATAAAACACAATTCATTTCAAAGCACTTCTTCAATCGTAACTGACTCGTAGATAAAACAGTTAATGGCCTGATACCAGATGATTAGTTGTCAATGCATGTAGTTTCCGACAAAAGTTTCCTTAGCACGAGCAAGCAGATGAGTCGCCGTTACATGCAGATCATAGCTTCGCATATATCCATTATTATTAAGGTGGCAGAAGAGTTCTGAATGCTATATTTACAACACATGATCCAATAATTATGTAGTTCACTTTGATATCAACCATACAAAGGTTCGACTCTTTCGGAATCTGCATATTGTAACTGACTTTGCAGGCGGTAGTTACCAAATATTGTTGGTGTCCAATAGATCCATATTCTTACCACACCTCACCTAGTACCTGAGTACCAATGATAACGAATAAATTACAACGATTTAGCCAACTTAATTATGGGTTGGATCAAGTATTGCTACTGAAAGCCTTGAATGTGCGTAAGTAAACATTAAGTATTTACCAAGACCTCGTTAAAGCAGACAGGTATGTCCAACACCAACACGAAAATTGGTTTTTTTGGCAACGATAGCTCTTCCAAGATGCAAGTTCGAAGCTCTTCAGTTGGTGTGAGTATTTGGGCAAATATCTGCAATCAATTCGCTTGTCTTTTGTCGATGTTAGCATAATCATGATCTTTCAAGCCAGCCTTGGCAGTTAATTATCAGTAGCTGCACCGAAATGTGGTTAATCAGATCCCGCCGATAGGAACGACCCGTGCGCATGGTTCAGATCTTTTTACTAAGCAAAAGATACAAGAACATACAGGTCTGCTCCGTCAGTGGACTGTGGTCTCAATGAGCCCGTAACCTTTTTCCAAAAGAATGGCTTTGCGTGTCAATTGCGTCCGTTGAAGTAGCCGATAATTATGAGCGCAGAGAAAAGATAATTGTCGATATCTGCCTAGTCTCTGTTGCTCAAGAATAAGCTAAGCATCTATAAGTAATTCGGTGCACTTTAAGCTTAATCAATCACTACACGTGACTTTGTGTGCTCTGCTTCGTTGATTTGTGAAATCATTTATGGAATCATTCGTGAAATCAGCTCTGGCCTACAAGATTTGTTATGCAACGATACTTTACTATGTAATTATCCATGCTGGTCTAATATTCGTTCTTGCTTTATCATAATTATGGCTAGTGCACAAATACAGTGACGCGGGAGAGAATGAGAACATTTGATGGCTGGGTCGCATTAATCAACACCTTTATGGAATTAATATGCTGCCGCCATCGCCTGCTACAAAGGGCAATGGGTTAGAGATTGATGATGCACAAGTCATGATATTGTCGCTGCATGTCCCATCTGTAATTACTCTATAGGAGAGACAGAATATTTTAAGCCATGTTGCTTTACTACATCAATAATCTTCGTAAAACACTGCCTTGTGAACAATGCTCCTGATTTTATAGTAGAAATGGTCACAGCCAAATTAGAAGGCTGAATCGCAGCTAACAGGATTAACTGTTACAATTCCTTTGTGCAAATCAACTTGTGTCGGACCTTTTCGACTCTATCGGGCGAGACAATGGTTGTGAGGCGGTTGTGAGGGAAACACAACACATGACCTTTATCAATCATGGGTACCGACCAATTATCACCTGAAAAAAAGTAAATTTTTCTCGTAATTTCAATAGCACTAGCAAAGACTAGTAGTATGTGAGCTGTTGTAGCCTCTATCGCGACTGTTCATCAGTACGACAAGCAATGCTGGCCAAAGAAGTCTTTCAAATCAAGGGATTGGATTTGTCTCAAAAAGAGCTCTTTTCGACCAACACAATCAACGGCTGCAATGACAATACCGCATTATGTGATTAATTTACTCCAATATTGCCTTACCACATTATGGCTGATTGAATCCATGTGCTATGTTGGCTCTGCATCTCATCGGAATGGTTGCAATCCACTTGCTGTACTGTACGAGCAGTTCTATCCGGGTGCTATGGAGATTAATGAATTTATAGAACATCTTTGCATAAGAAAGTACATGAAGGAAAAGTAATGTGAAGCTTCATAAGTGGCCGGTATGTGCAGTGAATAATGACTCGATGATATTAAAGTAATAACGATATGGTGGTTGTGGATTCGCATTGCCAATTCCGTAGCATAATCTAAGTTAAGCTAGTTTAATGACTAGTGAATATACCAGTTTAAATAATTCGACTAGCCGCATGATACTTGCACGTGATAACAATCACGTATGGTTAATGTTTAGGGTTTGGCGCACTTAGTACTAACCTAAAGACAAGATATGCACTAACACACTTTCTCTGACACATCTGCTAACGTTTCCATATCTCGCTCTGACTATTTATGATGGATATATGTCGACCACAGCTCGGAAATATCGCATGAAATAATGACCATATATTTTCCTCTGATGACCAATGCAACGGAGCACACGTTTGAGTATATTTCAAATGAGCTACTTGGCGGGGTTGTTATTTGTGTATTTGTCGATTCAAACTTTCCACCCATACGATGTAGTCTTGGAGTGGACTTTGCTTTCCTGACACAGTAATTTTATTCACCAATTATATTTAAAATCGACTCACATGTCAGCAGCATAGCATAACGAACGAGGATCTACAACGAGGGCCCGATACTACTGCTTGGCACTGCATTTGCGCCCGTTGAATACGGGTAAAGTCATTTGTTATTCTAAGTATTAACATGACAATAAAAGGCAGAAAGAACTTATACTTTAATTGCATTGCTGATCGCTACACATCAGGGGCATCTGCTTTTTTTCACTACTATTGCGGAATGAATACTGTTCTTGCAGAGTGAAGTCACGTTCATCCACAGCGAATCCTAGTTTGTTTGCCCGCTCTGTCGATTGTTCACCACGTTCCACTAGTCATATTCAGCGACTGCAGTATTATGTTTTGAATCGATCTTTGTATGTAGATCCCGTGAAAGGGAATTAATTGACGCGCACACCCTACGAAGTATTGAAAGAAAAGTATGATAAACACATGCACAATATCCCAACTATAACGATAGTAGAAGGTCAGAAAATATGTGTCCATTTACAGGCGGATTTGTAGCCATCTTGGACATTTTACGGGAGCTGGGACAATATTGTACTGTCGTTTGTGGACACCATATCATGCACATCACTCCTCCCTGTTTAAGGTTCTAATGGTGGATTATTCATTTTTTTATACTTTTACTTCAATGTTTGTCGGAATGCAGCGAATGCAACTAACATTGCATTGATTAATCATAGGTTTATATTGCACGCTTTTCAAATCTTGCGAGACACATGGGAATGCTTCATTGTTTCATGTGGCAAAAGGAAATGAAACAATATTTCCAACTTATGCCACCCCATGCCGAATTTATGACGGGTTTGTCATTCAAATATGCGAATAAACTTCGATGACTCATGATAAGAGTAGCTAAAGAAACAATTGTGTTTAGTTAAGTATCATAATGTCGTCTTGAGGATTTCAGTTAGCTGGAAGATGGTATTTTTGTTGTTAGGAATTCATAGATGTAAAACAGGAAGTAGCTTACCATATCACGCGATTGACGGGAACACAGGTAGGCTAGTGCTGAAGAATAACTTCGGGAGAAGTCTCGGGTCTGAGAAGATACTTGTTGATTTCAAGCTGCTAGCAGTCAGCCCATTTAGTTCCGAGCCGGTCGGATTATACCATATTATTCTCAATGATTTCCAGCTCATTGTTAGGGATATAGTTGTACAATAGCTGAAATGTTAGGATTTCGTCAGGGCATAACCTTTTGCTGTGGCATCCTGCTGGGATTTTGTGTCCTCATACCAGATATTAATATGGCCGGCTCTATATTGGATCAAACAACAAATGACACAATATTACCAGTATATGGCTCGTAACATGTTCACATATCTATCACTGTGGTCTCTGGCCAATAGTAGGCAGAGTTATGTCTGGGAGACCCATTGCATTAAAGTATGGAATTGCAAGCGCATGCTGAGTATTTACAAAATATGATTCACACAAAATGTGAAAGTGGTTAGCTTAGTCAATGGACTAACATAATTGCAATTCTCGACTCTTGCAGTTTGAATAATTACGCCGTCATGAGCCCCACATATCTATCATTGGACAGGCTAATTCCAAGCGATCGACTTGCATGATGTGGGCCTCGAATCTGGCAGCTTATACAGAAAACAATTATTCATTTCGTGTCTTAACACGTAGCTCAAATTTGCACCTCTTCGTCGCCTTATATTTGACTTAATGCCAAGGAGCTGATTGTGATTTTTCGTCATGGCATTTTGCCTTAAATATTCCCAATAATTATGACTGCACAAACAAAGCATTAATCGCTGTGCCTACATTGTCGCACTGTCCTGGAGGGTTATGTTTGAAGCAATGAGGATGTTCTTCATGAAGACTATCTGTTTTGATTTTAGTTCCAGGTAAGTTAAGCCATAAACGTTCCTAGTAATGATGACTGCGCTTAAAGTGAAGCTATCTTTGTGCGTTGATCACCGCATGTCCCTTGAGGCTATGTGTTTTGCAATGATTATACACGAAGGCTATGGAAAAGTAATAAGAATGTTATCTCTGCAATATCACTGCATGCACAAATCGAACACCGTTATGCGTCCATCTTGTTATGATGATAGCGATAATTAGGCGAAAGGGCATGTCGTCGTATGGTCTCGTGCGGAAACCCGTCTGTAATAAACACTGCTTGAACAAATCAACCTCATGCACTCGTTGTTTTCCAAATAAGTGGGCTGCTCGTTCGCGAGTATGAATATAGTACACCACATTAAAGATTGCTTACGTCCGATGTTTGCCGCGTTGAATCCTAATGTATTGGGCAAAAACGTCTGGCGCATAGCCATTGTCAACTATGCGAGATAGTTTTAGATCGGTGGTACATGACTAAATATGAAAGCATTTGTCACATTTGATCTCACTCCCACGACTCAAATTGTCTATTCTCTTTGACATCATCCTGATAAGTGCTTTTGCATTTCGCTTGACCAGGTCGTTGGAGGCATAGGATAGAAATGATGCGATAACCAGTTGCCGTATAACCCGTTCTTACATTGATGATTCAAAGCAATAATGCGGCGTGCAGGATTTCCTCCTGATTTACAGTCCATACATTCTCGCAGCTTGATGTTCCACAATTGGCGATGGATAGAAGGTTAGTGATAGGAACAGATTGCCGTCGTAGGGTTATCAGCATGTAGATTATTCAAGTCGATTTTGGTCTGACAGAGGAAGAGATTTGTGCAAAGGTTACCTATCCGGCCTCTGACAGGATAGCTTAGGGTATGTATGTGAGACCTCCTGGACACATAATCAACTTTTTAAAGCTTAATTACATTGGTACATCTTAACTCACAATCTCCGACTTCTCTTATATACGTTCTCTATCCTAAATGTTATTGCCTGTTATGTGTACAGGCTACTTGGTAGCCTTGAGAAGGGTATACTTCCGCTATAACGGTGTGGTTTGCTACGGCTTTATCAACCGAGGGATCATTGGCGTGGATTAACGCAAATCCTATGCAGAAGGCGTGAGACTTTCGGTTATTTCTTCTTAACGAATTATGTTCTTAACATTATCATATAATTTTCTATGCCAGAGCACGTTAAGTGTTGGGCTGTCAATAGCAAAGAGAAAACCTTCATTCGCATCTTTTGCTAAAACCCTGATATTATACGACTCTTATACTGCTATATCTGGACCTGTTTAAATCACACTGCCAATCGATCAGCTCATCTCTTAGGCTCTAGTCTGTTTAATGTCCATCTCTAAGGCTGTTAACTTCCAGTAAGAGCACCTTTCATATGAGGAAAGACCTGAGCGCATGGTTCAACTATGTGAGCTATGCCAAAGCTTTAACGCACATGGGTGGGTTCTGTCAGCTAACCTTTGATGATCACTCCAAACGAGCGCAGAACCTATTTCCAATTAATTGAATCCTTGCGTCAATGAAGTAGATAGTAATTATGACCCCATATAGGAAAGAAATTTCTCCTAACCAAAGTTTATGTTGTCGCCATAGTTTATGTTGAAGCAGTAAATGATTGAAATGTTCTGTAAAAGTTGTCCTTCGTGTATCATTATGTTTAGCTACGTACTTCAGTGCTATGAGTCGTTTATATGAACATTTGCTAAACAGTTTCGACAATCATTTAAATCATCAGTCTGACCAACTGGACTCCTTTCAATTTGCATTTTTGGTTTATAATTATCCATACTCGCTTTACATAATTATCGCATTATACAGATAATAAAAACCTATGGAAAACCATAATTGTGATAGCAGTGCGCTTTAAGTCAATAAATGTTACCTTGTGACACTAATACTGCGGCACACGCGATAATGCATTCAGCGGATGGCTCGGTCGCATTAATCAACCCATATCATTCATCAACGTGCAGTTGTCATTACCAGATGCATTAAACAAGGTTGACGACAACTACTCAATGTTTAATTATACACGAGTCGTAACGAGTGTCATCTGTTAGGGTAAATATTCTGAAAGGGAGACGCAACGTCTAGCTATGGTGCTTTACCAGACAAATAATCGTTGCTAAGAATCACTGCCCGGGGAAATCAACTCCTTGTATGCGCTGATTACTCAGACTAATGTATGCCGTCCAGGCTGAGGTGTTGGTTAGACGCTTTCAAGTGAATGTATTGTGCGTGTGAGAGGTTTGTCAATAGCTAATGGGAATTTAAAACACAATCTCCGGTTCCTATTATGTCGCTCTTATACCTCAGCCTAACATTCTCGGCCAGCCTCCCCGTTAGTTTTCATGACAACTAACGTGGCATTACTAATCAGGTATGCAGATCAGGCCCTGGTGACAGATAACCAGATCTGCCGTGAAACTAGTATGTTGGCTCGAACGCTGGATAACAAAGTTCAGCTGCAAATATATCTACTTTGAGGACATACCGACTCTCTCGTTTGTGAGAATAGCCCATTGCGACCCGAGTGCCTTTCACCATAGGTTGCTTCAAATACAGCGTAACTGGCTCATGAAATGACATTGCTCACACGATCTTGGGAGTATTAGAAGAAAATGCCACCGCAAATTCGATCAGCAGTGTATCGTTTGCTTTACGGAGTTTACCTAGTGTCTGACCATTATGTCGACATGGTCAATGATTATGAGGCTGTCTGGGAATCACAACACCATGACCCGTAACAAACATGTGTACCGAGCAGCAGATTTATCCACAGATGCACCAAAATATGTCTTCTAAATTGAAAATTTTATCATGTTATAACTCAAATAATTACAATAGTACCAGGTCTATCTAGGGGCATTAAGTGAGCTGTTTTAGTCTCTGTCGCGACTGTTTATTGGCAGAAGAACGATGCTAGCAGAATATATTCCTAATCGATGGATGAGATAAGTCTCAATAAGTGCTCTACCCGACCGAATAAAACCAGCAACCAGTCTGCTTTAATCTGTGTTAATGCAGATTGAATCAATGCCGTAAATTTGCTCAGCATTACATCTGAATAGGTGCATTCCACGTGTTGTCCTTTAAGAGTAGTTAAAACAGTGAGCTTTGGTGATTTATAATATTGCAGGAAACTTGAACATTATATAGTATAATAGCAAACGATGTGTCTCCCCAAAGATGACCAGGGCGCTGAATCAATAACGACTCGTTCCCATCCAATCAATAAAGGTGTCTATGCTAGTTTGGGTAATATTACCCCTCAGCCAGGTCCCAGGTTGAAGCTGCACGAAGTTTTTTGTTGACACCTTGCAATTAATGACACCGCTTACTTGTCATAATCCTATCCTCTTGGCTATAAGACACATAAATGCCAGCTCTTGCTTATCCTCTTCTAAGAAATTGTAGATGGCTGTCACAACGTCTAACTTAATGCAATGAACATATTTAAATGGTCCATGACACTTTACAAAGTTTGTGTTGCACTATTGGATTCACTGCACGCACCATGGCGGTAATGAAATACTAAGATCGCAGCAAATGTGTGCTGGCATACTTGTGATCTTACAAATCAGGTATATTGCCATTCAGTGTTAGCTTGACTCCATTGAAAGATTTCAATGATTTGCAACGATAGCTGTAATGAAAACACACACACACACACACACATATATATATATATATATATATATATATATATATATATATAGATATATATAGATATATATATATAGATATATATAGAGAGATATATATATATATAGAGAGATATAGAGATATATCTATATATATAGAGTATATAGAGATATATATATAGATATATATATATATATATAAAAATAGGTATATATATACATATATGTATATATAGGTATATATATAATATATGTATATATATCTATATCTCTATATATCTCTATATATATATATCTATCTATATGTACTTATATATATATATATATATATATATATATATATATATATATATATATATATATATATATATATATATATATCTATATATATATTTCTATATTTATATATATGTCGTAAATTATCAAATTATCCCAATAATTGTTAACCTTATAAATCCACGTCCAAAGCAACCCTATAACACATCCCCTTGTATTTACCGTCGTGCGTTGAGTTGTGGGACTTGACTCGTATTCTTATATGGTAGTTATTTCACGAAGAAAATATTGTGCCTCCTAACATTTAACCGTCATGAAATGTTTTCATCGGGTTGTAAAATGCATTGAAATTTAATGGACTTATTAACCGTTGATGAATAAATTCCACAACATTCCGTGAATAATGGACGAGCACATCGGAATGTTGGTTGGTAAGAAGAAGGACCATAGCAGTATGTATCAGCATGGTATATAATTCTGTTCACTTCCACAGTTCGCCTGCTGTAATTGATTGAATTTGCCGTTTTACAGTAAGACATGATTGAAAGTAGCCAGTCTAATCTCGTGGGAATTTCTTTACGACGACAATCTGACACTATCACTAACATATTAAATATCGCCAATTGTGGAGCATCAAACTACGAGATATGAGGAATGTATAGATTGTACATTAGGAGGAAATCTTGCCCTGTAACATTCATATAGCAATATGTTATCAAATGTGATCTAACATGTTTTTGACATTTACATATTCGTACATATGCCATTTCTGAAGTAAATTATAAATACGTGTGGCAATTAAATAGAGGGTTCTAGAATATGTAAATTAGATTCTAGAAATATGGTTGCTGTTTGTTCTAGACGCAATTACTGAATATTTCAACAAGACATATCAAAGATACAGCAACCACTCTAGCAGGTTATCAACTCTTTATGAAAGACAGATAGGATAACAATAATGGCTGAATTAGATGGCTTTACAGCGTTTCATGAAGGGACAGGGATTTATTAGAATAATGACATAACGAGAACCACCGAGAACCAATATATATGATTGAATCAATAATATGAATTGTTTCAGATCACGGTTGACAGAGACTTATCTGTGTGTAGGGCTGATATTGTAACCGCCACAGTTTAGAAGACATTTGGCCCCGCAATAACGGTTTTTCAAGCGCAAGTGATACACTTGGTCAGTCGCCACTACAGACATTTATACATCATTGGTTGCCTTAAGACACGTTCAAAACGTCCGTAATGGCTGAATTTTTAACAAAGTTTGATAACATATGTATCCTACAGTAAGATGCATGGTGACACGTTGTTTGAAACGACTTGTTTAGTGGGGCACAGATCCGGCCCTTGCTCGGATAACAACAAGTAATGCCTATGAGGCATCTGCACAGATGAGGCCACTATCAGCTTTGTTGAATGGTTATACATTGAGTTAAGAAATGTTACTAACATTGAAAACGTATATATCAACCATTTGTTATTTGTGAGAGCAGATCGTTCTTAGTATGAGCAGGTAGCAACGGAATATTAATTTAGATAAAAGGGCTCTGGAGGAAAGTAGCCGAATATTGCAATATGGCTGATGTATTTACAGTATTAACAACTTCCGCCTTCAGTAAACTGCTGTATGGATAACCAATATAGCAAACACCTATTGGGCGCCGTGTAAAAGCTTAGCATGCAACAAAGGGACGAATATAACTGACATTTGTTCATCATATGCAATGTCTGTTTTCAGCTGGAACCATGTATGACTTACAAAACCTGACTACGTCGAGCTCATCTCAACAATAAGTTATATCAACTATGGTTGGAAGTCTTGTGCTCCATATATGTACATATCGTTGCAATAAACCCCCTCAGATGCAATACTCATGACATAATTCAGCACAGAACTGCATCATTTCTATAACAGTCGAGAACCTATTAAAGCACAATTGCGATAGACAGTCGTTTCCAACGGGCAAGCATTATCCTGAATGGTACGACTTGTGGAACATATAACTTTCCGAACCCTAACCTCAGTTAAAGTTTCGTAGACGCCAGCGAAACAGCCGACCATGTGACCTTTTAAACATTTTAACATTGAAAAAAAAGATCCTTTGCTAGCTATAATATTAATGCTGGACACTACATTCTCTCCCTATAAAATTATTTCGCCAGGCCGTGTTATGTCAGATAATGCCCTTACAGGCTATTTAGAAATTTAATTCCCGCCTAGAAGTTGGAGCAAAACGAGAATGTTTGAATTATTAGTAAATTAACCAAGCGCCAGGTGATACAGTTGGAAATACTGGAAAGTAGTGCATAGATTACAAAAATGACACGACAATCCCATTATGGGGTTAACAACATGTTCATTTATATATCACGGCGATTTCTGGTCTACTTTGTCTCGGAGATCCATGCGGTGCAACAATGAATGATTATTTGTTAAATGCAGACTATTGTTCGTAATTTGTAAAAGATGCATTTATCCCCATAGAAGACATGCTCAAGTCCAATACTTGTATAAGATGTCTGCCGTGCAAATACTGAAAGTGGATGATAATTCTGTTGGATTTGCAACCTTACCATTTGGACGTCTTTTCCGTTGTGCTAGTTAGACATGTAAGCCAACAAAAAAGGGAAAATATTAGAATTGGCATAATTGTTAGTGGTGCCTTCTAGCGGAATTAAAGGCGTGGATGCAATTAAAGCAATATCAAAATAAGCTTAAATGACATTAAATGTATCAACGGATGAAGCCTTTATGTTCTCGTGCAGACATTGCGTTACCGCATATATGAAATCGCAAGCTTAAGACCCATCTGCTGAGGGTTGGATATGTACAAATACAAATATGGACCTTATATCATTCAAGACTCTTGTAGATAATATATTGTTTTGCTTTGCAAGCTAAAGAAAATTAGAAAGGTAAGACAAGGTCCAGTACGAAAGTAGTGACTAGAATTTGCCACAGTGGGATTTGGTCAACTTAACAGGCGCTAGTAGTTTATTGCTGTGGCAAAAAATGCGAATGATGATTATTTGTGTATGAAGCCTGTTAATAGCTGTATGGAAAGTAATGATGATATCGCCTGATGTGTTATCAAAGGTGTGAATATATTTGTGCAGTATATCAAACATCATCGAAATTTGCCGGTTCAAATGATTACGCTATTATGGGCCCTGCACATCCATCGTTGGAAGAACTAATTCCATGCGTCTGACTTGTAGGATGTGGCTGATAATATGGTTATAACCATTCATTTCATGTCTTAACACGCTACTCAATTTGAAAATCCTCGTCTTTAGCTTCACGTCGACGAGCTGATTTCGATGTTTGGTCATGGCACTATGCAATAATTATATTCCCAGCATGATACCTGCGCAAAAGCAGTATCGAACGTTATGCGTAGATCCCCGCATTTCCTTTAAGGATTATGTTTTATTCAAGGACAAAATTAACACTTCTGTGAAATATTATGAATATTTTCTCTACAATATTACATGTAAACATCAAATATCATGACAGAAAAAAATAATTTGGTGGTATAATCATATTGTCAGAAATCGGACGATTTTGTGCGTTATTGATATAATTTACATATTGCACAGTCGCATTGCCTTGTGTGTAGAAACCCGTATGTAATAAACGCTCCTTGACAAAATGAACCACTCGCACTGGCTATTATCCAGATAAGCGGGCCGCTTGTACACGAGTATGATGGTTTTGTTGTAGTATACTGTATGACGGCGAAGCCAAATGTATTGGGCGAAAACGTTTAGTGCGTAACCGTTATCAATTATTGATAAAATAAAATATGCTAGAAAGATTTCGATCCGAGGTCCATGACTAAAAGGAAGCAATTACTACGTTCACTATTTATAACTTCCCACAACAGCTGCTGGCGAGCCAAGTTGTGCCTTTACAGCGGCCTTTATCTTAGTGAGCGCTATTGGATTTCATGTGACCAGGCCGCCCGGATACGAAAGACCCGCGGGCATGATTCAAGTATCTGAACCATGCCAAAGATGCAACATCATATGGGCATGTTCCACTATTGTAAGATGTTGTGCAATGTATAGTGGGCTTTTCAAAAACTTTCAAAGGTCCATAGTATATCGCTTATATACATCAACTGAACGTCAGCCTTCCCAAGCTGTGTTTATGGAGACTAACTTGGTAATAGTAGGTAGGGATACTGTTAAAGAAATGATAATAGGTAGCCAGATCGTTCCTGGAAATAGTACGAGGTCGCGGATGCTGGATATCATAGTTCAGCAGCTTATATCTCTACTCTGAGGACACACAGAGATTTTATGCGAGAAGGAACATATCCAATTGTAACCAGAATGCCTTTAACCACAGGGTAATTCTATCAAAGTAATAGTAACTGTCTCATGAATTGACATTGGTCGTCCGATTTAAGGTATATTAGTTGAAGACGTCACAGCCGAATCGATGAACCAAGTTTATGTATTGCCTTCGCGACCGTTCTTTAGAATGACTATTCATTATCTGCCCATGTCGGAAAATGAAATGTAAGCAGTGCAAGAGTATGATATTGAAAGTGTTACTCGCTCTTTGATAACTGCACGTACCTCAAAACAATCTGATCTTTGCCTAACAAGTTGGCGCCGAAGTAAATTGATAACAAGCCCCCATTATCATGACCATTTATTCGAAACTTTGTTTGAGGTGTATTACAACGGATAGTTATCTAAGTGTCAATCTGCAACATAACTCTTCACGTTATCATTAGTAACTTTCCTCATCCACGATGTCAATAACAACGTAAGAGGTTATTCAGAGATTCACCTCAGGCCGTTCAGTAATGAGCACAAAGACGGATAAGGTCTTTTGTTATTGTGTCTTAGTATTAACCAACCGAAACAAAGGCTGAATGATTGGTCGTGTCAAGAGCAACATGCTAATGAATATTGATACAGAACACAGAAGCACATCTGTCGCTAGATTTTAGTAATAGGTTCATCAAACATGATGTTATTGTGGTAACTGAATCTTTCGAAAAAATAATTAGTATGACAATATATTTCAACCCCCTCAGCACGAAGCTAAAATACGTCGTGAATTTTTGCCTAACAGTAATGCGAGTCGTTGGATGACTAATATTGGATGTCTTGTGCGATAGATTGCGAGAAGGATAAAACGAAGTTTTGCATGATCCTATAGTCGGTGTTCAGCAAAGTGTAATGAGCTATTTCGAACCATATATATTTCCTTAATGAGATATTATTATGGCGTTGCCTGTGTTGAGCTCATATTCTGTCGGATTAGCAATCACCTTTATGTGCAAACATGCACATGAAATGTACAGTTGCGGCACAATGACTCTATCTTGCCAATTATGGTATAACATACACGAAGAAAGGAATGTTAACTAATATGGTCTACTATGGACTTAAGTAGAGCATTAAAGTCTGGATAGATATACATTCAGATCTTGTACATGGTACTGAAATAGTATTCTCTGGGGCTGATGAATAGAAAATGCAGCACTTAGTTGGAAAGATTACAAACAAAATCACCATTCCTGGGCAGAAAACAATATTATATGTAAATAAAATAAATACAGCATGCTAATGTATAATAGTTTTGATAATACCTGTTGCTGGACCAACAAGGTATTGCGTTAGGTTACGGTTTTGTGCGTTTGTTTCTGTGCTGCATAAGCTGCATAAATGATCCCGGGTTATACCTGTAATCAATACCCCTATTATCGACATAGAAAGTGTTTCCTGTATGCACAACATTGTCTTTCTCAATGACAGCAATCGGATATTACATTATGAATGCAGCAATAAAACAAGCAAATGAAGACACATCGCTGCGGTACAGAAAGCTAATGAATGTATAAATTATTTATGGTGATCAAATAGTTACTTAACTGAACCATAAGTCATGGTTGGAATCGTGAAAAATATGTGCCAATGATGAATGCGTTGTCCGTAGTTTGAACGTTTGCACATGGGATGTACACAACACAACAATACCAAAACCATAAACAATTAATTTACTGAAGTTTAACATGCCAGATGTATGATAACATGCGCTATTCTTCAAGTGCAGTTTTGTTATTTTTCTGATGAAATATACATTTCCCGATGATCGCAGTGCCTCAAGATTGTATTCATGACAAAATGATTGTTATCCTTATTTATGCACGTTTTAAGCAACATTATAACATCGCTCAGTGGGATTTGATACAAACTAATATAAAGATGGTTTCAAGAAGGAAACACTTTTGCAGCTTCACATTATTTCATAGTGAAGTGCATGGACATCTAATGAAGTGATTCATTGTCAATGTATCAAGTAAACAAAATGACAAGGACAATGAGCAACAAAATCCGTAAAACTAACCCCCGAGGGGATTATTGGCAAGTAGCAGGACCATTACAGATGTTATCAGCATTGTGTATAGATCTGTTTGCCTCTTTAGCTTACCGCTAGAATCGCCCCTATAAGACCCCGCGTGGATTGCTGGCATTCGGCTGTGATGAATTGATTCCACCAGCCGTTTCATAGTAAGGCAAGATTGGGATTATTCAGTCAAGTCCCTTGGGCAATACTTTACGGCTGTTCATTACTTATTTCTGAGATCGAGCGGTCGTTAAGACAAATGACACACTTTTATCGTTGCAGATGCTTGTCAATGTGGACCTATTCTACGGACGTTTTTGACAAGCCAAGCATTGCGCAGCAGTACAGAAAATACTGTAAATATTTTCCATCAGAAGAATCAGCTGTTGCCATCTGCTAGTTGGTGTCAAACATATCATGTTATCTTAAGCTAATTTTTGAAACCCGTACATAATCATGATACCACCCTTAAACTTGCGCGCTTTAGTTGAGCTTATTAGCACATATCACGCTACAGTAGCGCCGCATAGGTTAACACTCTGGTATCATTAACAAACGGAATTACTAATGTGTTAAATCGTACGTTCACTTTGAGATCCCCGGCGCTGCTATCTAGCAAACAATAATTGTCGATATGTAAAGAAGTCTGTGCTGCCCAATTTTAACATTCCTTCCCCTACACTACTATGATAAGTGGATAATTCGAATGGGTCCCTGCAAGGCACGATCGAACTACTGGCGTTTTTATGCTGATAACCCTCAACGGCGTATTCTCAGTCATATGTCTGTACGACACAAATTGCCGTTCATACATCGTGATTTGGTCGGATCGCCTCATCAAACTCAATGAAAGTGACGTATATGAACCGATCGATGTATTTGAGACATTTACTGTCGTTAACATTCTACCACGCTTATGCCCATCCTACATATTCACATATACTGAGAGAGAGAGTGCGGGAAATGAGATCCTCACTGTTGTAACTATTTTAATTATTTCATATTCGTCGAGATGTTTCAAAAAGAAAACATCCCTACTGACTAATGCTTCCGTGCTTTTAACTTGTAAGCTATCACATACAGTTAAATCCGCGTATACTTCAAGGCGATGATTATTTATTTGTCATTTGCGTAACACGATATATATGAGACTCAGTTTTAAGATGAAGATACCTAATCAGTGATGCAAAGCATGGAGATTTTGATGCCTCAAGACATGCGCAATATGAAATCTTGTCGCTGAGTTTAGTTTAAAACAGTGATTCGAATTTTCTGCTTAATAACTTTCTACGGCTGTTATTTAATATTCATTAAATCTTGGTATCATCCACTTTCGCAGATAAATCAATTGCTTCAACAACGAAAAGTGACACGATAAAAACACCTGGTGGTTTTCGGAGAGGGAGACAAATAACCGGGTCCACTGTCGATCCCAGGTCAGTTCCCTCGCTTCAGAATCTCTGTACAATCTAAAACTACCATCAACAGTGCGGACATGAAAGATCGAGGGTCATAAATTCCGCGGGCTCTGTTAAAGGCGAACTGTTTTCGATTAGTGTACCCTAGACCGGATAATGTACCGCGTTAACATTGATTTAATATCGGACATGTTATTTTTGCTATTCATAAACCTGTTGTGCGACGTGTTTTTGCTGTTGCAAGGCACTGCGAAACGAAATTTTCCCCGCTCTCATCAATCGCAGCCAAGTAATCCCATGTGGTTTCGTTTGTGTCACAGTAGCGTCACCTTACGATTGCAATGTATTATAATTAAGGAAGCGATCACCATAGAACCACGCGAGATGAGCCCTGTAAGCGTAGTTATCACCGCTTTGTTATGACCGTATAATAACAGTATTGCCTATGGCGTCCAACCAGATACGGCACCTATCAGTTTTGTTGACAAGTTAGACATTGTTAAAAATGTTATTAAGATTCGAACCGTCGGTATCAACCATTTGTTATTTGAAAGATTAAGACCATTGCTGCATACCGTTCTAAACATGAGCAGAATATTAATTTATAAAAGAGAACCCTGGAGGAAATTCGATGAATATTGCAATCAGATTGATATATTAACAGTATCAACCACTTTCGCATTTCACCAACTGCTGTACGGATGGCCAATATAGCAAACAACTATTGTGTCCAGTGTAAAAGCATAGCATGCCAGGAAGGCGTTTAGACAATGGCGTAAATACTACTTTTATTCTCGTGATTTGCGATTCAAACTGCGTTATGAAAACATGTGATGAACATTAATCGATAAGGATTGGGGTTTACTATATCATGCTGAATGCAATATAAGTTATTACGCGTTAATCACTTTCTTGGATTAATAGGAATGTCCCCAAAATATGTCCAGATCTCGATCACCGTCAGTAAATATAACGAACACACATATTACCACTTGCATGGGTCTTTAAGATAATGACTTACATTATTATTTCACGTTAACGTTTCCTTTCAATAAGCAGGATATGTGTTTGGTCATGAATAACATCATGGCTAGTTAAGCGTCGACACACACAGAAAGAAAGCATTTGTGCGTAGATATGTACCAGAGCTCCATATATATCTCACTCATTATTCCAATCATATTTTAAATCGCAAATGTAATCTTGTATCCGTTATTGATAGACCATGCAGTGGTTGTTATGGCGTGTCAGTTGCTGGATGTGATAGATGTAACCCAGCTGACCTCAATAACACAATGCACACTATGTTCGTACATATCCAATCATGAATTGAGGTACTCGTCAACGGTGGTTGCACGCCATAAACGATATAGTATTATACCAATAACTCGTAAAACGAGTTAAGAGATACAGCTTTCATAAATGACAATTCATAACATGCAAAACTTCACGTAGCACTGTCATCACTCGAAGCGAGGTTGAGGTTCCAAATGTCCCACCATGGCAAAGCCTCTAAGCTCTTTGATAAAATATGTGCATTCTGCAAATGCAAATCTGGCTGGGTGCCGTGGCTGTGCTTCAAATATCACTAATGTGTATTGATGGAGGTGGTGGAGCCATTTGACCAACGGAAGTGGGAAAATGCCACTTTAAAATTATGTTTTGTTCATGTGGAAAGCACAAATCAGACGTCGCTAATATGGATAAAACACAATTATCAAAACATAAAGGATATGTGTTATTTCATATGCCATGTCTGTTTTTTGCTGGCAGCATATAAGGCTTGCATAACCTGATTATCTGACGTTCTTTACAGCAGAAGTCTTGTGCTCCACATATGTACATTTATTCACATCAAGTCGATTCCATCTTTGCAATGAACCCCCTCAGATGTAGTAATCATGACATAATTTAGCTAATCACTGGATCGTTACTATCACAGTGTAGCACTATTTCAAAACACCATTTCGAAAGAAAGTCGTTTCTACTGGGAGCAAAATATCCTGTAGGGTATGGCTGTTGAACTATCCGAACCCTGCTATCAATTAAGCAATTCGTTGATCTCACCAATCCGACCTCATAAACGCTTAAATATTGAAACAACCCAGATCATTTGCTTGCCATAAAATTAATGGTGCATACTCCATTCCTTTCTTTAGGAAACAGTTTCGATAGGCTGTGCTTGGTTATTTACGTCAGATGATGTCCGAACATGCCAATTGGAAGCCAAGGCATCTAAATGACGCCATACGCATACAGATGGGTAATTTAAAATAAACGACACGATACTACCCCGTCTGGGTTTAACATCATGTTAATATATCTATCAGTCGATTACCGTCCAATAGCGGGCAGTGTTATATCTTGGAGATCCATGTGAATGCAACAATATAAACTAGGTGGGTAATCAGGTAGCTATTATCCTTAAATTTTCAAATATGCATAACCCCTATAGAGTACATGATGTACGTGATGTCTCCCATGCAAAAGCTGCAAGCGGAGGATAATTCTGAAAGATTTGCTACTTTGCCATTTCGATTTTTCTTCGGTTGTGCAAGTACGTAAAAAGCCTACGCATGCTATATGTGACATGTAAAACCCTGCCAAAACAACAGGAGCATATTGAACATGTAAGTGCTGTACATATCAGTTCTAGCGAAACAAAAGGCTTGAGTGAAATAACAGCAATGCCATAATAAGCTACATTGCTAATACATGTATCAACAGATATTGTCATTATAGTTTCTTGCAGTCATTGCGTTAACGCTCGTATGTAATTGCAAGCTAATGAATCATCTGTTGAGTGTTGGATAAATCCACAAAAATAAGATGTTCACAAAATGTGGTCAGTTTTTGCAAGGTATGAATATGATTGTAACCATAGGCCTTCTTTTCGTCAATGCACTGCTAGATATGTTTGCAGGCAAAGGAACGTTAGAAAGATAAGACTAAGGTCCGGTACGATATCAGTGAGCAATTTAGTTTAGTACATCCAATTACAAAGATGCGCTCAACATATTTATTGTTCATCCGAGTCACGAGTAACCAGACAGGTTGTCATACTTTGGGATCAAACCGAAGCACAGCGGCACAGACAACCGTTCACTATGGGAACCGATTCGTCGCCATTGTTGCGGAATTATGACCATGTTTTACGTGATTATTCTATGTATGACTACAATTTGCTGCTGTGGGGTTGTCGTCAACTTGGCAGGAGTAATAATTGATGCGAAACTAAAATTTTATAGTACTGGCCAAAAAAGCTAATGATGATTATCAGGAGATCCTGGAGAGGCATGTAAATAACAGAGTGGAAAGTAATGATGATATCACCTGATGTTTTATCGTGCGGATGAACGAATGTATGGATGATGCATTTCATATATCATCATGATTTACAAGTTGAATTAATCACGCTATCGGTAGTCCTAAACATCTTCGTTCGACTAGCTTATTCCCAGCTCTCAAGCTTTCAAATTATCATCCACTCCATGTCTCAACACGCTGCTCAATTTGCAATTCCCCGTCACTGTATATTTGATTTCACAACGCGGAGCTGATTTTGACGTTTGGTCAAGGCAATAATCCATACTTATATCCAGTAATGATTCCTGCGCAAATACAGTATCGAACTTTATGCGTAGATTACTGCACTTCCCTTGATAGTTATGTTTTACTGAAAATAAATGAATACTATTGTGAAATAACAATACCTCTGTAATATTACGACGTATAAAAATCGCATATGGTGACCTAAAAACGATTTGGCGGTATTATCATAAAGTTCGAAACTCACCTCAGGGTTATCAACTCAAGGTGATTTACTCACAGATAACGATAGCAATTACTGCGTAATAGTTGTTATGATAATTCGACGCACAGTCGGATGGCCTTGTGCGCAGAAACCCATATGTAATAAGCATTTCCTGACCACACAAATCATTCGCTCTGGCTGTTATCCAGATAACAGGGCCACTGTTGCCTTAGTTCGATATTAGTTGCATTAGTTTGATGGTATATGTAATATGGTGTGTGTCTAGCAGTAGAGGACATGCTTGCAAAGGTTACAAATCCGGCCTGTGACAAGATAATATAGGGTTGGCACATTAGGCACTCATAAGTTCAGATGCTGAAGAAGGATGTGTAAATCTACCTTACAGGCTATCTCGTCTCATAACCACCCATTTATCTTTGATAAGAGCCTATTTAATGCTAATCGCTATTACCTGTTAAGTGACCAGGCTACCTCTGGATAACCTTGAGAATGCAACTGTAATCGAGTTGGGCGGTTTGCCTTTATGAGCCGAGTGTTCATGGATGTAGATGATTGAAAGCTTATGCTGTCGACGTTAGGCTTAGGGTCCTTGGTTTGATAACGAATTACGTTCTGAACATTGGCCCATATGAGAAGTTTATGGTAGAGCAAACAGAGTGCTGGGGTGTCAGTATCATGAGGAAAATACTTTAATCATGTTATTCATGCCCAGTCACTTGTCGTGAATTCGAGATACAGTATCTATTTTATCCGAGACAGTCACTTATTTAAGTCCCCGAACGACTATTCTTTGTGCCTGTAGCAAAACATAAATTTGTAAGCTATTTCGTTGCGTAGTATAAAATTTTATTGATGCTGGAGTAACAATATTTGATAAATTCGATGCCTGAAGTGACGCAAATAGCAGAAAACATAATGTGTAATGCTTCTACATGTCAGTGGCTGAAACCACCCATCCGGCTTGTAGATATATACCTGTAATCAGTCAAGCACAGTAATAGCTTTTACGTTCGATCACCTAATTGTGTCTAAATGTTCAAAGCAGTGCTTAGCAGCATGAATTTTTTTGCCAATTAATTTGCCCAGCTAAACTATTTTCCTTATGTTTTTGTTTATTATGCATTACTTATTTCGCCTTATTTTTACGCTTTCCATGCACCAGTCATACGATATAAACCTCTCTCAACGAAAAGGAGAACTACAATGCAATACAATGATATTAACGGTTGGTTATAAGGACGCTGATTTTCTTCTTGCGAAATAACCATTTTCTAGGAGTACATAGCGCACATATTGAAACTTTACTTTGTACAATAACGTATGTGTTTGATACGTACATCGTGCTGTCGTTTATTATAAAGTTACAAATCAAATTTGTAACAGGGGTATAAACTACAGCGGGCATATAGGGAGGCCTTTGCATTAGACTCGCAGATGAGCACTAGTAAGATAAGAAACAATCAAAATTATGCATGTTCAGTCTCATGGAGAAAATTCGCAGCTGCAAGGCGTGACACGATTTGTCATTAGTTTAGCCGTTTGAAACACTGTTATACATGAACCCATCTAAACTATAATAATCAATTCGAAACATTCTGTCTATTACGTAAATAATGCATCGTTTACCATCTACTAATTGCTCGGGAGGCTTGTAAATTCTGACACACTAGAAGTGTACTGCAGACAGGCTTGAACTATTCTGAAACGGTAATGTGGTAGATGTGGGATTATGGTCTGACCTTTATTTACCCCCTTTACCTCTTGTCTTGTCTTGACACATCAAATGGCTTTGCATTTGTTAAAACAAAAACAATGACAGGTCATATAATGTCATATGCGGGGTCTTCGGACCTTAAATGTAGGGGTGTTGTTGCAAGCTCCACACATTTCATTGATATTCTAGTTGATAAACTTGTGCAACTTCATTTCAACTTCAAAACCTAAGGCATATTCAAAACCAGGTACGGATATAAAAAATATTATTCGGGTGGTGATGTGATATGCTTGGACGGCAATCATTGCCTGTGCATCTTTAACGGTATCATTAGCAGCAATGATCTGGACATGTATCGATAGTAAGCCATGCGGGTGACGACCACTCCCTCCCTTTGTTTGTAATCAACTCACGCCTAGCATCATGCAAACGTGCTATTGGACGTTATAGCGGTCACTAATTTCATATAGACTGTGTAGCAAGAAGGGGTGTTTAAATGTGTAAATTTAAAACCTATCGAAATGGAAACATTGTGAGGAAGGTGGGCGATGTTTATGCGTACATTATTAACAAAACATTATATTATTTGTAGTCGCACAAGCAACATTTCAGTGATTATAGGCACAGAAGTATTACATAATCATCGAAAATATTGACACAGGTACAAAAGTCTGGACGCAACAGTTATAAATTATAATATCAATACGATTCGTTACGATTGCAACACATAGATACGCACTGAGAACAGCCGGCATGTCATAACGAGAAGTATTTCATCAGTCACAACGACCTCTCGTTCTTTAAACAAAGTAATCAACAGCCGTATGAAATGGCCCAAGTACATTGACTGAATAATTCCACTCATGCCTTACTATGGTGGAATCAAATGACTGCAATCCACGCTTGGTATTGTAGGGGCTATTCCAGCAGAATGCTATTGAGGTAAACGTTTATACACAATGCTGATATATTCCGCAATGGTTCTTCTCATTGCCAACTATCCCTCCGGGGGTTAGTTGTATGGATTGGGTTGCTCATTATCCCTGAAATCTTGTTTACTTGTTATATTCACAATCAATCAATTCATTAGTGTACTTCAAATTAAATGATTTCGGTATAATGTTAAGCTGCACTGCGCTTTCTACTGGAAAGTTCTCTCAAGGGTCCGAACTTTCCAAAACATAAACATCGGAAACAGACACACTGCACTTGAAGACTAGCACATGGTATTATTCGTTGACTGTGTATACCTTGACAATTAGGCATTTCAGCAACTCAATTGTATATGGTTTTGATACTTTTGTCTTGTGTACATCCCATGTGCAAACGTTCTTCTGTCAATACATCAACTGTTTGCCTATCAACTGCTACCGAGCTGGTAGAAGTGCGCAGTACTCGAAATGTATTTGTACTTGTATAAATAAAGTAAAACTTTTCTTGGTAAAATTATGATTTTACTTAAAGGCCTTCAAACAATGCAATGCACTTTAAGTCCAAGCAGAAACTATTTCCCCACCAAGTACAATATCCTAATACTTAATTATCAAGACTTTAATATGCTGCTATTGTTATCCTTGTTAATTGACATTTATTTCAGGGCATATTATATACACAGTCACTTTGCCGTAACTTAACATTTGGAGGGGTTTTATGATCCAACCCAGGCAACGTGATGACGACATCCCATAAAAGACAAATTGATGATACTATTGAGTCGTGCAAACCCTCGCTCTATCCTTCTCATGACCTATCACATATGACATCCTATCCAAATGTAAGTCATTCAACATATAGAGGCTACACATTACTGTCAATTATAAATTTGTGGCGCAATTACAATGACAATAACATCATGATTGACGAACCTGTTTCTAAGTCCTAGCGATACCGAGGCTTTTGTGTTCTATATCAATAGCTATCAGGGTATCGAGCTCCTCTACTGATTAGAGTCGCAAACAAGTTCTTCCCAAGTTTGGTGTAATATGTTTTAATCATACTATTTCTGTTGTGAGCATAATCGTATACAATTGTAGTCTTAAGAGTAAGTAACGAATAGCTCGTTACAGCGTACGGTGCTATCAATTCGATTCAATTGAATAATAATGTTAGATATAGTAATCACATGGGCAGGCACAAACTATTCACAGCACACACCATTTAGTAACGTTTAGGCTCCCAACATTCGGACCTTAAAATGCGGATACTACATCAAAACTGTTACAAAAAAGCCCGCGTAGGTATATATAATTATTTTGACATGTAAGCATAAGAGGCTGGTAAAAGGACAATTTGCCTCTCGTATTAAAAACAAATTCATTTTAACATATAGGCGTCAGGTAGATATGACTGGTATTAATCCAACTTGCGCTTTAAGTTTAGACATGTCAAATATCGCCATCCACTAAATATCAATTAAATGAACCTCGATCAATACAAAAATATGTACAGCAGTAGTATAGGTAATAGCGGTTCCAGACCCAACCCACCAACGATAAGGAATCCCCCCACTTCAGAGCATCATTTACCCACTTCAACTATTCTTTTCGGGTCCTAAGGTCTCAAGAGCTACCAAGAGCTGGCCAAGGATGGAAGCTGCTACTTTATCAGTAGGCTGTGAGTCGCAGGGGAAAGGGCAGCCATGAGTCGCAACGAAATCGCAGGGGAACCACCATTACCTATACTACTAAAGCTGTGACCCTCTCAGCAGGCCATGAGTCGCAGGGGAAGGGGCAGCCATGAGTCACAGAGCAAAAATGACACAAAATCAATTCGCAACGAAATCGCAGGGTAATGAGTCACGAGTCGCAGGGTACAAGGAACCACAGGTCACTAGTCATAGGTGGGTATTTCGTCGCGATTTGATTTTGTGTCATTTGAACCCCTTTTAGACTGATAAAACATTAGAGTAATGACGCCCCACCACATACGCACGAAACAGGCTCAAGCCGACTATGCTGAAATCCACGGTCAGGCCCTGCCACCCTATCCATGGACTAAGGTCGCCCTCGCGGCACTCATAAAGAAAAACGCCTTCGACAGGACGTACAAGGAGATGTACGCAAGAATGACAACCATTGCGGACCGTGACCCTCAGCCGTCGACTCCATCCCCCCGACTCTGGTCTGAAGTGGCAAAAGCACTGGCCCCACACCCCAGGCCCGTCTCCAGGAAACCACTCCCCTGCGTAAGGCCGGTCCCAGTTCCCTGAACAAGCCTCAGACTGGCTCCCACTCCCCGCCTCAAATTCAGTAGAACCAAGCGGGCCATCAGCAACCAAATGCAAGGCTGGATCATGAACGTTCTCAAGACTCACCCCTACGCCCCAGACCTTCTGACCTTCCAGAAAGGCGTGCAACCACAGGTACGTAAAGTTCTGGCAGAGGAGCTGAACCGGCTAGGTGGCCTCAAGATCTAAGTCTCTACAAGACCGACAAAGATGTTGTCACAGAGTACACAGAGCCAGTCCTACGAAACAAGCAGCAAACGTTGTAGGCAAAGAAGACATTGACTTCGCGATAGACCAGGCCGGGCCCCAAATCCAGGAGATGCTGGAGAAGTGGGTTAACCAAGGGTCTGGATGGGTGTTCGAGGCAGTAGAAACCATCTGGATCGACATCGCCAATTATCAACCACTCAAAGGCGGCTCCTACCTCGCTCTACCGTCACCACTGGCAAACAAAGGGGCCATCATAACGTAAAGAACCGAGACGATTTCTGCATACTATGGTCTATTATCTCAGCCCTCCACCCAGCTACCAAGAATCCACATCGGCCCTCAAAATACAACATCCAGTGGCTCATAGATATGCTTAAGGGATCAGGTGTGGCCCCAACCCCCGTCTCCCACGCTGGACAAATTGAAAAGGCTCTTGATCTAGGCCTAAACGTATTTGGTTGGGATGGGAAAACCGTCATAGTCCACCGGATCGGCAAATACCCCAGCACCTGTATAAACCTCATGCTGATCGAGAAGGACGGAGTATGCCATTACACCTGGATCAGAAAGCTAGACCCCCTATTCCACCGCCAGACAAAATACGAGGGCCGCAAATTCTTCTGCAAACGCTGCCTCCACGGCTACACCACCTCAGCCCTCCTCCAGGCCCACACGCCAGAGTGTGCAGGGATCAGCCAAACAGTCGTGCAGGTAGACATGCCAGAGAAGGGGAAAATATCCTATCCTTCCAGAAAGTGGTGAAAGCAACTCCCGGTCCCCTATACCATCTACGCACACTTCGAGGCGCTCACAGTGAAGCTCCCAAGGCCAGCTCTCAATCCAGAAAAGAGCAATACCCAGAAGACCCAGGAACACCAGGGCTGCCGGTTTGGCTACATAGTGGTCCGATGCGATGGAAAGACCTCGCCCCCAGTAGTCCACAGGGGAAAAGACAATGTGGAGAAGTTCCTCAAAGCCCTACAGCAAGGGGAGAAAAAGATCAAATCAGTTTTCTCCAAGCCAGTCCCCATGCGAATGACCTGAAGCGACCAAAGAGTCCACAAGACCGCAACTCAATGCCACGTCTGTAGCAAACCACTCGGAACCGACGGATCCGCGACCACTGCCACATAATCTGCAAGTACAGAGGGCCAGCCCACAACGCCTGCAACCTGAAGCTTAGGCTGAGTCCCAAGACAACCCCCATCCCCGTGGTCTTCCATAACCTGAGGGGCTATGACTCCCTTCTCCTAATGCAAGGCATAAGCAAGGTAGAGGGAGACATCAACTGTATACCCAACAACATGGAGAAGTACATATCCCTATCACTCAGACAGCTCCGCTTCATAGCGCACATTTCCTCCTGGCCTCCCTCGACAAGCTGGTCTCAGCCAATAGCCCAGATGCCTTCACCGTAACGGCAGAGTATGAACCAGACCAGACAAAGGGAGGGTTACTCCTACGCAAGGGAGTCTTTCCCTACGAGTTCATGAACAGCTCGGAGAAGTTTGATTCTCCCCTCCCACCCATCCAAGACTTCTACAGCAAGCTCTTGGAGCGAGGCATATCAGCCACAGACTACGCCCACGCGCAAAAGGTCTCGACCACGTTTGGCTCCTCCTCCTAGCTGGCGTGTTTGAAACCTTCCGGAAGACCAGCCTAAAGCAGTACGGCCTGGATCCAGCCCAATACTATACCAGCCCAGGCCTCTTGTGGGACGCTCTACTCAAGAGCACAGAGGTAAAACTCGAACTCCTCACCGACTACGACAAACACCTCTTCATCGAGAAGGGTCTGCATGGAGGAATAAGTAGGGTCTCACGGCGCCACGCCAAAGCAAACAATCCCTACGTAGGAGACTTCTATCAGGACAAGCCCACGAGCTACATCCAGTACCTCGACGCCAACAACCTCAATGGATGGGCAATAAGCCAGGCCCTACCTACCTCGAACATTGAGTGGGTGGACAGGCCAGAGTCGCTCTCCAGACTAGTCAACAATCACCCTGACGATGCCGATACTGGGTACATTTTTGAGGTCGACATGGAGTATCCCGCTGAGCTTCACGACGACCACAACGACTACCCCCTGGCCTCAGAGTGACTACTTCTCCAGAACGAGTGGCTCTCAGACTACCAGAGAAACCTCCTTAACGAACACGGCGGCCACGGAGTCGAGAAGCTGGTCCCGAACCTGAGGAATAAGGAGAAGTACGTACTCCACTACAGGAACCTCAAACTATATCTCGCCCTGGGGATGAGGCTGACCAAGATCCACCGCGCCCTATCCTTCACCCAAAGCACCTGGATGGAACCCTACATCCGGAAGAACACAGATCTCCGCAAGGCCGCAACCAGCGACTTCGAGAAGTACCTATACAAACTAATGAACTACTCCGTCTTCCGCAACACCATGGAGAACCTCCGCAAGTGGGTTGACATGAAGTTGACATGCAGACAGCAACAAAATAAGAAACCTCATCGCCAGCCCCGCCTTCGCCCGGCAGAAAATATTCGACGACGACATAGCCGCCATCCACATCCACAAGGCCCACCTGGTCCTCAACCGCCCAGTCTACATGGGAATGTGCATACTCGATCTGTCCAAGCACCTCATATATGACTTCTACTACAATACCATGAAGTCCCAGTACGTCCGACGGGTCAACCTACTCTATACCGACACCAACTCCCTCCTCCTGGAGATCCGCACACCAGACATCTACGCCAACATGAAAAAAGACAGCAGCAACTACGACCCAGCCCACCCGCTCCACAGCAACTAGAACATGAAGGTTCTAGAAAAGATGAAGGACGAGTGCGGCGGTGTACCCATCAGGGAGTATGTAGGCATGCGCCCAAAGATGTACTCCTGAGGTTGACCCGGGGGGAAATCAAGCAACCAAAGGGCGTAAAAAAGGAAGTGGTCAAGAAACAACTGTGCCACGCCCAATACCTTGAATCGCTGTTCGACCAGAAGCGGTTCCGCCATGGGATGAACATGCTCCGAAGTGACAGTCACAAGATATATGGGCTGCACGTCAACAAGGTGTCTCTATCCCCCTTTGATACAAAGCGATGGATAGCTCCGGGTGGCATACACACCCTAGCCTACGGGCATAGCCGCACCCATCCAGCGTAGACCGCCGGCAGACAGGGTGTATTGTATTCAACCATGGGTGTATCCACACTTTCCACCTACGACCGGCCAATGAGGGGTGATGGTGAACTTCCCGCATAGCTGTTGGACACCTCTCCCTCACCCTCTACCCCCTCCGCAATCAGGAGGTCATCCACCATGCCGACTATAGTGAGACTGGTGGTGGCCTGGGGAGAGCATAAAAGAATGGTCTTCCTGGCCTGAGGGGGTCTGAGAGCGGCACCACCCGACGGACGTGGGGGCTTGGTCGTCCTAGCTCGAGAAGGTTTATCTAGCACACCTTTCTCAGTCGTACCAGTCTCAACGTGAGTCGCCATCCGGGCCCACCTGCTCTCAAGCCTCTTCTTCTTCCTCATGAGGTTGTGGTTAACTCCTTTGTATTCACAATCCATACATAATTTTAGGTTATTTTTAATGCCCTTCTGGCACTCTACACAAAGTCGATTTACGATCCCCCGCTTAATCTTAAACCTGTGCATTGCGCAAACGTCAAACTTACAGGGCCTGTCACAAGGTTCTCTCTTCCCGAGTAGTATCCAGGGGCACTTTCCAGTTGCATCCATTACTACCTATCTGGCTTTTGTTTAATTGGTAATACCGTCTGGTGGTAACTGGGTATCGGGAGGCACAACAAGCAGCTCCTCCTTTGCAAATCCACGGAGCAGTCCATCCTTCAAATAGTAAAGTACAGGCTCACCAGATTTAGTGACAGAGCGTCCAATCCGGTAAACATTGAGTGACCACACAGGGTCAGTGGCCCGCCGGCGCTGGTCTTGCTCTGCCTCACCAGGCTGGTACAGGTAGCAAACGCCAACACCAGAGGGAAGCTTTTGCTCCTAAACCCCCAGGGGGCACACTGGTAGGTCTGCAGACGGCTTGTGTGCAACTCGTTTTGCCTATATAGCATCCTTAAGTTTTTTCCCAGTCAACTGGGTCACCTCATTATTTATCGCAGAGACTACAGCCTGCAGCCTAGAAAACCACTCCATTGATCGTGTTCCAGTATCCATTAACTCTACGGCATACTGGTGACCAAAGAGTCGCTCAGCCAGTGTTCCGTTAAAGCGTTCCACTATAGCCTAGTCTCGATGGATATTCACACGGCCACGCCTGGCTGATACTAAATGTTTTACTAGCAGCTGATTCACTGCACCCATAAACTCCCGTCCAGGGTCGACCTGAAAGTAGTTTGGGCCACCCCAGCGGTCCTCGCTTGTATATCCTCTCGAGCGCACCTGCGACCTCTTTAGCCTCTTTTGTAGTCAATGGCTCAGCTGCCTTGTAGCGCAAGGCCACATCAACCATTGTTAGGGCATACTTGTAAGTCCGGCGCTTCACAACGTCATGAGGAAGAAATAAGATATCGGCTTGGTACACCTCATTAGGGACAGGGACATCAAACTTTGGCCTGGGAATGTGTTTTGACACTGGCAGGTAGATTTGACATATAGCTTGCTTTGTTAGCCACCCCCTGGCAACTTCCTCAGAAACCCTCGCTTCTGTTGCAAGCTTCTTGATAGCTGTTATGCCTTTCCAGTAGCCCTTAGGACTATAGTATATCTTCTGCATGCGACGATCCATGCAAAGTAAACGTTGGAGTCTCCAAATGACCTACTTGACTAGCCTGTATGCAACCAGTCCAGTCGCAGCCATACCCAGTAGAATGAACGCCATCTCACGCCCTTTTTGACCATCTGAGGGCTCATAGAAGTCTGAAAGCTGAGGCTCAGGGCCTAGCGGGTCGACGGTTTTATTCGTAATCAGGGAGTACTCACGCATAGCCTCGTCCGCATCCTTAAAAGTATGCTCGGCATGTCCCTGGCGGCGCAGTTACTCATTGACGAAGTCTAAATGCTCAGTTCGCTTCTTGGCCCATGATGTCTGAGCAGATTGAAGCCGCTCGATTGCAATATCATGGCGTTTACGTTCCGCGTCCACTTGGCTGCTTCGTAATTTAGAGAATAAAAAGTTGCTCCCAGAGAATGCAAGGGCGTTAACAAGAGCGCCTCCAACAAGCAGCGTGAGTGTGGCCATTACTTAGGTATCAACTGGTAAGATTCCTTGTTTAATTAGCATATCCTTTGTGGCCATAGCTTGTGATACATCAGCAACAGCCATAGCCAGGCCGCGTGGGGGGAAATCAAGACGTGGCACCCCACTAGCCAGAGCCATCTCAGAAAGCTTGGCATAACCTATTGATATATCAGAAACAACTGCACCATGGTACAGAGCGTTGACAAGCATTTTTCCATCAGTAATTGGTTTTGTCATCTTAATCCATATAAAACGGATCCTTTAAATGAGTGTTCGTAGGCTTTGTACCACAACCTGTATAGGATGTGAGGCTACCATCTGGTGCCTGTAGCAATACAATGCTAGTCCAAACACCCCAACAACCAAAGGCGCAGCCCATCTTCCCCACGCCACCTTTCCGGAGGCTTGCTGGTTGATATTGGCTGGACAGCTTTCATCTCTAGCATCTGTAAGCGCGGCCTTAGCCCCTCGGCGCTCTCTCAGAAGCTTATTTTGATTGGCTTCCCGAGCTGCAGGACCCTTTTGTCCTGCCGCAACCTTTTAATCGTTTTTCGTAGTGGTCACTGACATTATCTCCACCAGTGTTGTCTCTCCTTGATTCGTGTTCGTTTCTTCCATATTTACTTTCTAAATTTATTTGTCCAATTGACAGCTCTTAGTAAGCACCTGTTATAGCGGAGTTAAACGCATACTATAGTGCGCAAGTGTCTTCCTCTCCTCCAGCCCTTGCTGTTTCGGTGCTTGTTTTTCCAAATTGACAGTGCTTAACTGTTATTAAAACCGCGGTTATTGGAGCTAAAAACATACCATAGCGATAATATAGCTCACAAGTGGCAGTGCTTAGCGCGTGTCCAACAAACGGGTCAGTCTCGAGGTCTGTAATTAGCTTTGGCTGGTGTTCTGGTGGGATTGGTAGAAACATACAAGCAATACCTGAGTATAGCTGTAGCAATGATTGACCTAGAGTGCGCGTCATGCTAGCGCCTAGCCGAGCCTTGTATCTCACATACAGCTTTATGATCTCTTCATTAGATAGATTCAACCTGGTCAATTGTAAGGCGCTCCAAACCAAGGTACTGACGGGCTTTACCGCCAGCTATGACGGCAGCAAGTCTATCTCTCTTAGAAGACATATCTACACCAGGGGTGCAACCAGGTTCGCTCCCCCAGACTTTGTCTCCACTAAGCTAGTCGTAACCTGTTCAAGGAGTTTATCAACAATGGTATCAGGATCCATGAATATACGTATACGCCTTCAAGCTTCAAAATACTGCACCTCTACCCAGATGAAGAAACCTAAATTGGTTACTAAGGCAGCAGATGCTATCAAGGCCAACATAACTTCAATCGACGGCATATGCAGTAGTAGTCTTCATCAGCAGTTTTGCGCGCTTGGTCTTTGCTAGTAGTTGGCGTACTGTGGCACGTTCCTCTTTTATTGGAATTACATCATTTTCACGTAAGGCGTCTTCAAACGAGTCAAAGTCCTTGGTGTGAAAGAGCACCATCCACCGAGTCTGCTCACGTAAGTCCTTCAGCACAGAGTTGTACTTTTGTGTGAGGACCCAGACACTTTGCTGCAAATGGCGGCCGCTAAAGGCCAGTTTGGATAACATGTCTTTATTCTTGGTTAGGGCCTTTGTTGCCGAACAGTCATCAATAATGTAGAGGGTAGACTCGCCCTTGAAGCAGTGGTAGAAAGCCCTCAGGTGGTCTTGGAGCTGCTCCCCTGGATCAACGACTTAGACCTCTGAATCATCCCAAACCCATGACCGCGTCTGATAGGCTTCGTTGTAACGTATGGTAGGGCAGAGGATTACAAAATGCTCGAAGGCACCGAAGAAGGACCCTTAAAGTAGGTCGAGGATGAATGCAGTTTTCCCACATCCTGTCTGCCCACAAACAATTGCCGAACAGTTTTATCGTGATCTGAATGGTAATACTTTCAGACGCATTCTCCACGGCCCTGCCACTACCGTGCAGCTGGTCGTCATCACTCGTCCTTAAGTCGAGCCACAGCGAATACTTGGTGGTTAGGTACTCTCCTAGGGACACGTCCGACAATGCCAAGTCTTTTAAAGCTATTGATACACTGGGGTCTCGTTTACTCGTTGCTGCAAAGGCCTTCTTCACTTCATCCCACTGCTGGTAGCCACGCATACCTTGGGCATATAGTTGGTCAGGGATGCCCTCAATGGTCATCTCAACTTTTGTAATCTTAGGGTTGTAGATGTCTTCCTGGCGTATGAGGCACCCTCTGGGTCTTCAAAGAGCAGTAGGATGCCCTTCATGCTACGAGCTGGCACGTTCAGGTTGATGTTTCACAGTGTATCTCTTTTATTGTATACAAGCTTCCTGTGACAAAGAACATGGTCATACAGAATCAAGAGCCGACCTGTTTACTGGGTGCGTATCATGGGGGCCAACTCTGTTTGGGTAACCATGTCATACTCCAGCGAGATGCCATCAATTTTATAGCTGGCATCGGTGTCGATCTTTGCGTGAATCACGCGGTTGTAGTCGTTTAACGTGAGCTCGTACTCCAGTCTGTCATTAAGTGCACTCTGGTAGAATGGCATGTGACCCTCGAGGAGTTCAAAGTCAAGCAGAACGTGCAACCTGTTACTATACACACTGGCTATGGCCAGGTCCTCTTTCTCAGTCTCATCCTTTTCTCCTGTCCCCATTCGTATCTTTGTTGTGCTTCTGTCATCTGATGTGTCAATGCCCTGATACTGGAGGCCCTGTCTCTCCTGTGCAGTCCGCCACAAGTCGTGGTAACAGTGGTACACATCGCTGTTATCAATAGACATGACCTCATTGCCAGAAATCTTGATTGCGATTTTCTTGACCACGGCACGGCCCAGGTTTTGCACAACGCTGTGGTTAACATCAGTCGAGGTCAGCGTGATTGTAAAAGCCAGCCGTGCTGTCCCTGGAACAATGACATCGTCTACGATTAGATTGGGGAAGCGAACCAGCAGTTGTTGGTTCTGGTCAATAGTGCTTGGATTGCTTGTAACGACTGCACACTGTCGCACGCCCTTTACCCCGAGCGGTTCGAGTATCCGGTGGTGTGGGTTTAGTTTGCGTCCGTAAGTACTCGTCATGTTGAATTCTTAATTACACTTATATCTTTAACACACAAACATGGAGTTTGATAACCCAGCATTTGACGACCCAGTGGAGGAGGATTGGCAGGACCCTGGAAGAGAGGATGAGAATTGGCTCGCTGAAATAGAGGATAAGAATCCCCCCAGGCCACTCTCACACCTGTTACAGACGGGGACATTGGGATGGATATGTCTATACCACAGGGAGGCCGACTCGTTATAGGCGCTGTCAATGATTATTACGATGCATTAGCTGAAAAAGGCCACATACCAACCCTCGGCTGCGATTATACAAAGTTTGAACTTGTTGGAGGACAGTTACGTTTGAAGGACTACCTTGACTTAAGTATTATAAATTCTAGTACCAAAAAACCACTTTCACTTAGAACAATAACTAGATCTAGAGGTGGGCATAAGGCTGTCTGTGATGGTTTGGGGTTCACTGAGTGGTCTTCACAAGCGGTGTCACGAAAGGAAGCAAAAGCCCTCCAAGGCGTTGACTAAGCAGCTGCTAAAGCCGCAGAGAATTTAGAAATGAGCAGCCCTGAAGCCGTGACAGAGCAAGGTGGTATGGAAAAAACAAGCTTCATAGAGGACGTTCATAACACCATCCAAGACCTAGTAGACAAACAGACAACGAACTACCACTCAGAGAGCTTATAGGGCTTGACAATGCTATGCAGACCCAAAGGGGTGAGCTGGTGAACAACCTAGCTAAGATAACTGAGATAGAAAGGGATATAGACCGGCGGAATGCTAAAATGGCAAGCCTGGAGGAGGCAGGGAGGGCAGGAGATCTAGCATGGAAATTCCAAGCAAATGAGCTTGCAGAGCTGCAGGACCGGTCTCGGCCATAGGGGCCGGGCCTGGAGAGGGGAGCTCCATATCTGTATCTGGCGGAGGGTCAAAGCTTCCTATATCTGGAATCACCGGAACCAAGTTTACATCAGCATTGTTGCCGATCTGCTGCTCCTCAGTCGCGATGGTAATCAGATTGTTGTACCTAGCAACGTTTCCAATGGCAAGGCTCATATCCGACGGAGCCATGTAAAGGCTCGTTCCAAACACATAATCAACCTTTAAGGAAAGCATTCTGGAGGACGTTCTGATACCTGCGGATGGATGAGGGAATGTCTACTGGGGAGTTGATGGCATCCTCAACGTTAGCCTAAAATTGTTTCTGAGCATCAAAGGACGTGCCAACACCTAGTATCTCTGAGCGGGTCTGCGCCTGAGCACCAAGAATGGCCCAGACATAGGTCCGAATGCTGTCGTTGATCCATGAGATACCTGGGGATGTGAACCCCTCCGATTTGTCCAGGATGAAGGTGCTCCAGGCGATGTTTGCCTGCTCTTGGTCTTTCTTTATGAAATCAATGTGCAGCTTGCCGCCTTGGAAAACAAACCCGTTGGTTGATTTCTCAAAGGTTTGCCTAACGGATTCATACAGGTGGGTGTTTCCATAATGAGTGATCACCCATACCTTGTGTGTTACGGGGTCGGTGAAGTAGATCCGCCCTAAACCCTGGTTGCCCCCTGGCATCCTCCAGTCACTGTTTTCATCAACCCCAAACTCGTGGCAGAGCTGGTGGTAGATTCTCTTGTCGAAGGTATTGTTGGTAGCCAACCATGTGGCGTCATCCGGCAGTGCTTTTCTCATTTCATCTAAAAGTATCCGGATTGTGTAGTAGACGTGGAACCTGTAGAGGTTACTTAGTGCTGGGGAGTCAGATCTGAGGTGGTCCAGGGCAGAAACTCCGCACCCCCTTGTAGCACACCATACAACAAAGTTTACCTGGTTCTGCCAGTATTGCATGTGGTTGTTCTCCAGCCAACTACAAGGCTGTCATCACTTATGTTTGGCACCACTTATTTATCAAACAGGTTGGAGAACTCTACACCAAGCGCATATGTGATATTATCCGATTTTACCGGGATGAGTAGATGTGTCAGATCCTCGCACGGGCAATATGGGGTAGGTATATCGGCCTGTTTTTGTACGTTTTATTCGTATTGAATGTAAAGGCTTGTTTATTCATAGTGCTATATATCACACTCTGTCTAATGTTCAACAGCGACGCTGTGTCCCTTCAAAATGCTTTTGACAATAGTGCAGGTGATCTATACGTAGGTCTTAGGTCAATCACGTATACTGTGGGTTGGTATAACATTGAATCAGATGTGCCCCCTTCTATGGCTGCCAGATGGTTCTGGGCTAGAGGGGTTAAAACGTTCCAGTCTCCGGCCTGGACTCTGGAGCTTCAAGCGTATACAGGAGAAATTTGAACTTATAAGTCAGGATACTTTAGGTCCTAGCTTGGAGGTTGATGATTCAACTGGGATTGTTACCCTCTCAGTTCCTCTTTCTGGGTCTTTCCGATGTGACGGTGTGTTAAAAATATTAGGTCTTGATGCCGGTCTGGGTAGAGGATGGATTCCTTCAGGTTTTCACAAAAGCGTCCGGCCCGTGAACTTTAGCATCTTTAACCCACTTTATGTCCACCTCGATCAAGTCAGTACCATGCACAACATGCTTGATAGGACGCCCACTATGCTTCTTGAAGTTGTGGGTTGTGGGGGCTGCTCTTTCGGTGATATCATAACCACAAACATTGCTAATCCTGTGTCAAAACGTGTTACTGTCGGAGCTGTGAATGAGTTGAAGGTTCAGATAAGGGATAATAAGGGACGTATATTGAACAATCACGACCTTCCTCTTGGTGTTGTTCTTCAATTTACAAGATGTCAATAAAAGCGAGTATTTATGGAAATCAACTGAAACCGGATCAGGGCGGCGCTGACCTCTCGGAGTATGCCACAAAGACCTATGTATCTATTGGTGACTCACAAAAAATGGATAAAAGTGAAGGTACTATGGCTGGAGACCTTGAAATGCGAGATAATAAAATCGTTCAGTTGGGAGACCCAATAACGCCTGAAGATGCTGCTAATATAAAAGTATGTTTATGAGAGACTCGGACAGCATCGTAGGGACCTGAGAGAACACATAAACTCCCAGACAAAACCCCTCATTACTACATGGGCAGAAGCAAGTGGCCCCCTTCGCAGAGGATATGAGTGGTCGTTTGGCCATGGGGCTAGGTGTCGAGACTCACAAGACTCAACCTGGGGATATACCATGACATGTGGTGGTAGTATCATTCGTATGGGGTTGTCTTCGGGTGTTGGTGCTGATACTGGTTCTATAGCAGTCGTTCATGTTATTAATGGAACGAATCAAGTGGTAGGAATAAGTAAGCCTGCTGACCAACGTGCTGTTGTAATATCTTTAGACCAGCCTTTACATGTAGAACAAGGCAACGTTATTAAATTTTATCCAACCACACAAAACAGAGGGGCGACTTGGTCTGTAGCTTCACTCCTAGTTGAACTTGACTTGTAGACGTATAAAGCAGCAGTATGAAGCAACAGCAAACGACTGCACCGTTAAATCGGGAGCTGCCTCCATGTGGTCTAGGGTAATCCTATCGGCTGAATGAGATCAGTCTTAAGAAGCAATACCTTGAGAAAGAAATTGAAAAATATGGTGCTATGTACAAACAATATAGGTGTGCAGTAAACTCAGTGGACTCTGTAGACACTGCTTTAGTTGCTGTGGGTATGTGTCTTGGCGCAAGTGGTGCGGGTCTGATGTCTACGGTGGTTGCTGCCCCCATTACGACAGTCTAGGGTGCTACGGGGGTTGTGTGCGGGCTGGTTGCGATCGCAGGAAAGGTCATCAGCAGGCGGCTGTTGGTGAAGGTAAAGAAGCACGACCAGATTCAAATTCTGGCACAGAGCAAACTTAACACGGTTATAGATGTTATTTCGGCGGCGCTTGAAGATGGCTTTATCTCAGACGATGAGTTTAAGCGACATTAAGGCTAAGACATTGGCTAGGGTATCTCCACCCCCCGAGGAGCCTAGGTCGACGGGGGTCACAGAAGGTGATCGTGCTGGTACCGCGGTAAGTGCAGCCAACCGACTGTCCATTTAAAGAGTGGTGTTTGTTGGGTATAATGGAGGTGGCGATAAAATCTTTCTGCAACGATCATACTGGATTCAAGCAAAATATAGACCAGTGGGAGACCACGAGGAAGGGCTGCGTTGGAGAAAGTGACTACTCCGCCATCATAGGGCAAAACTACTTCAGCAGCTATAGTAAGCAGCTGACTGAAAAAACTAGCAACTAGGGTGTTCGCTTTAGCTTGCCCTGCCTCTGCGGTACGACATTTGAGGAGGTTGCAATTGCGTCATTGGAGAAGGTGTACGACATCAAGGTCTACGGAAATAATATCTATATTCAGGGTTGCGCAACGGCCTACTCTCCAGATGGCTTTTGTGTGCTCCCGATCCGGCGGGCTGGAGTGGATGCTGTCTGTCTGGGGCATCCTGAGGAGATTGTGCTGCTCGAGATAAAGTGCCCCTACACTCGGAGTCCTGGGAGGGTGATTCCAAACATGTATAAGCCTCAGGTTCTGTTGGGGCTGCACCATAGTCCGATGTTTGGCGATTGCGTTTTCAGGTTGTGTTCCTTTGAGGACCTGGGGATGGCTGAGGTGTATAACCAGGGGTATCACAAAGATCGGAAGAAGTATAAGAGGACGCTGGCTTGGGGGTGGGCGGGGGTGGAGGGGCTTGAAGACGGCGACTGTTGCGCTAAAGGGAGGTTTAATAGTTGCCTGGAGGTGGAAAAGGAGCATCACGGTCCTTGGTTGGGGAGACCGAGTGGAACCACGGAATGGCCGACGGGGGCTTTCTACTGTTGGAAGCTCTTTACGATGAGATTGATAACCGCTCATCATGATCCTGACTTAATCGAGAAGAACGACGCTTAGGTTGCCCAGTTTATACAGGATCTTGACTGCGTGAAAAATATAACTTACACAGGTAGACTTGGCTCCGGAATGTTTACGCTTAAGGACCTCTATAGATGAAGATCTTGGAGGTTGGTAGTATACATGGTAGCGGCTACCCTGCGATTAGTGAGGATTACGTTGCGACTGGTGGGTTTGCCCTGTGACTCATGGCTGCCCCTTCCCCTGCGACTCATGGCCTGCTGAGAGGGTCACAGCTTTAGTAGTATAGGTAATGGTGGTGCCCCTGCTATTTTGTTGCGACTCATGGCTGCCCCTTCCCCTGCGACTCACAGCCTACTGATAAGGTAGCAACTTCAATCCTTTGCCAGCTCTTTGTAGCTCTTGAGACCTTAGGACCCGAAAAGAATAGTTGAAGTGGGTAAATGATGCTCTGAAGTGGGGGGATTCCTTATCGTTCGTGGGCTGGGTCTCTATTTGGAGGCATGTTCTGGATCCGCTAATACCTATACTACTACAGCAATGCCGATACCTAAATAGCCCTTGTCAACGAAAAGACTGGTTGCTTGAGAAATTTCAAGACGGCAGGGTTTCATCATATATGTGATGTCAGTTCAGTCAGTGGCTTCCTTTACACATTCATTAAAGTAATAATCGCCAACCATTGAAGTTTATAAATGAAGCCAAACTGACACAACATGTTAACAGTACTGCATAGCCACCATAATGTAGTTAATCTTAATTACAAGACAAACTTTATAAAGTGTCATGCATATTCGTGAATTGGTTTAGAAGTTGTGACAGCGGTGATAAAATCACCCAAACCAGCATTGACACCTGTACTGAATGGCAACGAGTCGTTATTTATTGCGCCCGCCGGTCACATGTGGCGCGAAACATGGTTTGCTGTTACTATGTAATATTATTAGAGGTGGAACGACTCCTGCAGGACTACACGCGGATTGCAGCTATTTAAATGTAATGCTGAGCAAACTTATTTCATTGATCCAATCTGTGGTAAGGCAAGATTGAAGCAGGTGAATCCAACCCTGTTGGATGGTCTCTAGGGCCGTTTCTTGTGTTAGTCAGTCGGGTAGAGCATTTCATGAGACTAATCCAATCTATCGATTAAAAATGTATTCTGCCAGCATCGTTTGTCTTACTAATGAACAATCGCGACAGGGGCTAATACAGCTTACTTAATGTTACTGGTCAAGCTTGGTGCTATTGTAAGTATTTGGGTTAATAAATGATCACATTTGCAATTTAGGGCACATATTTTGGTACATCTGTTAATAAATATGCCGTACCAATGCTTTTTATGAATCATGGTGCTGTGATTCCGCGACCGTCTCACAATCATTAGCCATGTCGACACAATGGCCAGAGATCATGTAAAATTCGCAAAGCTCTAGGTACACTAATGATCGAGTTGGATGTGACGTTTTCAACTAATATACATTAGATCGCAAGGACAATGTCAGTTCATTAGGCTATTGTTACCGCTGTGACTAAAGCATCGTATGGTAAAGGTCACTCGGTTTACAACGATATATGCTTCTTTCCTCGCAGAAAGAGGAGTCCGTATGTCCTCAAAGTAAAGATATTTGCTGCTGAGCTACGTTTTCCAGCACTGTTGCCCGGCTAGTAGTCATAAACAGTGAATGCGAACGTTAAGCTGATGTATGACATCGATATAAACCGGAACAGATACCGTGTTTGAAATACCCTTTGAATATTGACAAACCTCTCATAAACACAATAGCTTCATTTGAATGTGTCCAACCATCACCTTAGCCCGGATGGCATATTTACTCATGCAAAGAGTAGATTTCTCCCGAGCAATGATTGTTTACGGCAATTGTGTCTACCCTTCAGAGAATTTACACTATGCGGTTGGCGCTATAATTGTGTTACCAGTTTACATTTATTGGTTCGAAGCGAAAAGTACGATTGCTGTCACAATTGTGGTGTTCTATTGTTTTGAAGATTTTTATTATCTGTTTAAAACGATTATCAAGCAACGAGTGAGCATGTGAAGCCAGCTTGGATAATTGTATACCGAGCATGCACATTGAAAATAGCCGAGTTGGTCAGACTGGTCAATTTAATGAGTGTCGACGCTGTTGCACATATGTTCATATCAACGACTCAAAGTGAAATGAAGAACGTAGCCAAGCAAATGATACAAGGAGGACAACTTTCGCTAAATATTTTGATAATTTACTGCTCAAACATTAACTCCGGTGCAACACAAACTTTGATTCAGACATACTTCTCATTTATATTGGGCCACAATTATTGGCTACTTCTAAGTCATTTGGTTGCAAATAGGTTCTGCGCTCGTTTTGAATGATCATCAATTGTAAGCAGACGGACATGCACCCACATGTTATTAATCATAGAAGGTGCTGCTGCTAGTAGGTTGCAGCCCCAATGATCAACACCGCCGTAAGCAGACTACGGTCTAAAAGTTGAGCTAAGTATTGCTTTAACATGTCCAACGAGAATGGTCCCAATATTGCCCTATAAGAGCTATCTAACTCGAATAATTGACTGTCTGGGTTAAATTATATAGCTGTTTCTCAACACAGCATCTTGGCTGTGGAACGTGACGAGAATGAATTGTTTCTCTATGAAGCTTACACCCCAACACTTGACTTACTCTGCCTTAAAAATGATTATGGGAGAATGTTCTGAAGATGATTCGTTGCGAACATAAGCTTTTAATCATTTACGCCAATGAACTCTTGCTTCATAAAGCCCTGGCGAACAACTCCATCATAGTGGAAGTACACCCTTTTCAATGCTACCAAATGGTAGTCTGCACAGATAACAATTAACAGCGATTAACATGATAAAGGTTCGTATATAAGAGTAATAGGGATGTACCAATGTTTAGGAGGTCAACTCGCACTGGGTGCCTCATATGCATACCCTAAGTTATCGTGTCAGAGGCCGGATATGCAGCCTTTGTACAAATGTAACTCTCCTGGTAAACCAGAATCATCAGATTTTGGCTGATATCAGTGATAATTGATTTGAATAATCGACATGATGATAACCCTAAGACGACAATCTGTCCCTATCACTAACATACTATCCATCGCCTATTGAGGAACATCACGCTGCGTGATATGAGTACGTATTGTCTGTACATCTGGAAATGGACATAACGCGTACGTCGTATAATTGATTTGGGGTACAGCAACTGGCTCTATTATACCCGTATTGTTTCTCTCCCATGCATCCTGTGACCTAGTCGCATGACGTACAATAGCGCTTACAGGGCTTCTGTAGAGATAAATGGACAATTTGAGTCCCGGTAGCGCGATATAATGCGGAAAATGCTTTCATATTTCGCTATGGAACCACAGATCTAAATCTTTTGGACCGTATAATGTTTCATCAATAATTGATAAGGGCTATGCGCCAGAAGTTTTTGCCCAATACACTTGGCTTCATCGTGGTCATCAGACCTAGTCATTCTTCAATGCGATCTGCTACTTTAGCAATCACGCTCACGTAAGAGCAGCCCAATTATCTGGAGTGCATGTGATCGATTTGTTCGAGCAGCGTTTATTACAGACGCGTTTCCGCGCGCAGGACCACATGACTAAACGCTTGGTTGCCCAATAATCTTTATCACCCTAACGCACACGACGCATGAAGCGCAATGTCTGTCAAATGCTGCATATAAATATCGATTTAATTGCTATCATCATCTGCGTTGGAACAATAGGTTTATACCATCAAATCGTTTTCCTGTCACGATATTTGATTTTTGCAAGCAGCGATATTGCAAAAATAAAGTTTTTATTAGTTCACCATATCGTTATTATATTCTCATTTCCTAACACGCAGCCTCAAGGAAAGTGTGATGAACAACGCACAAGGATAACTACCGTTTTTGCGCAGTCATCATTACTAGGAACGTTTATGGCCTAACCTGCAATGACCTTAAACCCAAATCAGTAGAGTATCCTTATTGCATACAACATAACCCTCCAGGGCAGTGCGACGATCTACGCATATCGATTAATGCTTTGTTTGAGATATCATCATAATTAGGAATATTTATGGCATAATAAGCTCGTCGGTGTGAAGCCAAATATAAGGCGACGAGGAAGTGCAAATTAAGCAACGTGTTAAGACAAGAAATGAATGGTTCTAACCCGTCTTTGCTGCCGAATTCGAGACCCACACAATTAAAGTCGATTGCATGGAATCAGCTTGTCCAATGACAGATGTGCGGGGCTCAAGATGTTATAATAATTGAAGAACAGATTCGTATCATCGGTTGATCGCATATCAGGCGATAACTTCCATTCAGTTATTTACAGGCCTCATTGGGATCGCCTGTGAATCATCGTTTGCATTTCCGGCCAATACAATATTATGCTCCGCATCAAGTAATGTTCTTATTAAGCTGGCCATAATACTACTACGGCAAATTCTAGTCATATGTACAATAATCACATGCAACATGGTATCGATTTTGCTGCACTTATGAAGCGTCGGTTTACGTAGTTAATGGTTAGTTGTGCTGCTGCGCTTTGGTTTGCTCCCAAAGTGTGCAAAGCTGCTTACTGGTTACTTGTGATTTGGATGATTATAATATATATTAGGATGAACTATGGAAGGTGAGGTACTAGACCACATGGCTCACTTGTATCGAGCTCAACCTTTGTCGCGGCTTTTTTATTTTCTTTAGCTTGCAAGGCAGAACGGTATCCTACCTACTACAGCCTTCAATTGCAATCATGTTAGTTCATTGAACTAGCTGGCCACATTCACATTTTGTACTCTTAGCACGCGCTTGAAATTACAAATGGGTTGTTATGCAATGTGTTCCCAGACATTACTCTTCCTATTATGGGCCAGGGACCTCCGTGATCGATATGTGAACATGTTATTTACCATATACTGGCAATATTGCGTCAATTATTTGTTAGATCTATGCTCTGCTCTGTACACTAGATGTTCCAGGTGTATAGTTTTGGGGAGAAATCAAACTTATGGGTCCAGCATTCTTCCCATATGTCAGGATGGTTGACCATAACCATGGTTTTAGACAGTTACGTAGGACACGGCAAATAAGCGATGTGATAATGCCTCTGATAGCCACCCTACACAATATATCAATCCACGAACTTATATGAATAGATTACGGTCAGTTTGTGCAAACTAAGTCAGGACGATGAATACAGAGGAAATCGCACCATAACTCATCAATGCACTTTAAGCTAGGTGGGATACAAAACTCCATTTATATGGGTATGACGTCATTTAGATCCATCGGCAACCGACAATGATAATCACCCGTCCGGCCATCATTTGACGTAAAGTACCAAACATCACCATGCGATCATTCATATTTCATGAGGGAATACGAGCCACCAACAATGCAACAAGCCACTGGTCTCTGTCGTTTTAATGTTTAAATGACTATACAATCAGATAGGTGACATCTCTGCTGCGATCATAGAAGGTTGATTAGGTGAAGGGTGCTGAAATTTATATTGCATAAAAGCCCTATTTTCATGTACTACGGCTGACTGTCAAAGTTGTGAATATGAACCGACGGCAGCCGAGTTAAACGCTACTATAAGTGCTGGACTTTTGCTGAAATAATCCAGATTCAGATTCAATTATTGATATTTTGTCGTTATATTTGCACCTGAAAATGTTAACTGCAAAAATGGAATAGACATAATATAAATATATGTATATTTATGAAGCATAAGACTTCCAATCATGGCCATCTTTATTTTCTTCTGAAGAGAGCCTGACACAGTCAGATTATGCCAGTCATACATGTTACTGATGGAGAACAGACATTGCTGTTGCTGAATAAATATCAGTTCATATGAATTCGGCATGGGATTAATTGGGTTTTTTTCTTTCAAGGTGACGTCGTATTGCTAATTCCTCATAAGAAAACATGGTTCTTATGTGGCATTTTCAAACTTTCGTTTTTCTGATTTTTTCACCACCACATCTTGTGCAGACGAGTACTATTTGATGCGTTACCATGACAATCATCACAATGAGTCTTCACGGAATAAGACGTGACTGAGATTCGCCGACAGCTCTATAAAACAGATTTAACTTGTCAGCTCCTATTGTATCACAGATTTTACGACCGGCTTTATGGGCTATGCCTTTGTCAGGACGCAGTCAATCATCATTTGATGAACGCTATATTACAATACTCGCTGGCCGAGTGATTTATTCAGTCAGTATTATGTTGTTTGTAGCGTGCAACGACCGTTGATAGGTACCGCCCTACATGCTTTGAAATGAATGAACATAAAATGTGTTTTCTGGGGGTGAGCATGGTTGCAGCACTGTATAATCAAGTAACGATATGCCACAACCTACAGAGCAGAATCTCTCAATATTTGGGCAATGAGTGCTTTTGTGACTTTGCTATATCAATGGAATAACGAACGAGATATCAATGTCAATATATGTCGCCCTATAAAAATGCTGTATCTGTACATGTAGACTTAATTAGTCATGCTGATGAGTTGTAATGTGTATCAAATCCTTTAAGAAGCCACCTGGTACTTTGAATGTGCGGTTGAAATTCCTAATTCGACATACAGTTGGACGTATGTGGTTCATGGACAGGATTACTCCCCAAAAAGTAACTACTCACAACACTGATTGATTAGCGCAATCATACAGAATATCTGTTTGGACCGTCACAGACCATCCATTATACACAAAACGGAAACGTATCAATACAAATATGTCAGGAATAACCCTGGGACAAATAAGGCAAGAGTAAAGTTAGAAACCCATGCGAGTCGAAATATGTGTCAGAGGTTTATATTGATGGTGATGAAGAGCTTGACCTATTATGACGACATCGCTGTTAACCGGTTTAATCAATTGGAATATCACACTGATTTGATTCGTTAGAATCAAAAATCTGTTTTACTCCCAGAATGTTATGTAACGCGTAATTTTGCATTCAGCATGAAAGAATGATTCGAAATCCATATAAAAAACGTTCATCCTTTTGTTTTTTATAACGTAGATCAGGCTCAATAGCAAAGCGCCCTTAATGTACTTGCCTAAACTATATCCAGGAATATGTTGTTACTGATAACCTGTAGTCATAGAACCTACTGATCCGAGCCAAGGTAGTTATCTCTCCGTGTGTTTTACAAATATTTATGTCAGTGCTCGTGAACCAGCCCGTCCATCGCCAGATCTACTCATCCATAGCCATTGTATTCTAACACTATGTTACGGTAATGTGGTTTATACATCCGGAATTCAGTGAGCACATCAGCGCTTGATAAAACCGATATTTATGAGTTGTCGTTGAAATGCCGCGAAGGCTCACATAAATATGCATATAATTTACTTAAATGAGTGTAAGCGCTGTTAGCCAACGCGCATACGTGAAATGGCGTCCATCCGTACAGTTGCCTACATATGCTGACACTTTAAAAGGACGCTTTATTGAATTATATCATTCCATCGAACGAATAACTAGAGCAACGCTGAGCTGTTATGCATGTTATAGAATTGGTCGATCATGCGAATGCGTCATTGTGAGCAAATTGTCATTGTATCATGACATCGCGTCTTGAATCATTGGTCAAAAGAGAGCGATGAATGAAAATTTACCCAATATAGCAGCGCAAGAGTCATCCAACCTCCATAACCGACTCCTACAATAGACTATATCCTGTGTTTCCAACCAGATACTTGTGACTGGACATAACCCAATGACGACAATAAATGCTCTCTCCACGATATTGGAACACGAACAGTTTCCTTTCCCGTCGTTAAATAGCCAAAATAGCGCAATGTTCAGGCCACAATACGCTAGGACTAACAGTAAGGAACGACTCATGCTGGCTAAATTAGCATTTAATCATCATCGCAAATGAACACTCGGTTCATCACGATATAGAGGGACCGGCGCCACCGTGTGCAGCGGTACTGGTTTCCCAAGGCCTGGTCGCGTCAAACGAAATAGCGATTCGCAAGATCTAAGCTATTGTCGAACAGAAATGGATAATTGTGAGTCGATATGACAGATTCGACGCCGCTTTGATACCATGATTTAACATCTTCACAACGCAAACATATGTCTGCTGATGTCAAGGATGTCACCCCACACAGGAGAATTTATACGCATATGCATAAGTTAGCTTGTCATAGGCAAGTATGTTTTCTCCTTACTTCTACTATCAAAATACGGCAAATAGATGTTTACTTTGTTTTTAAATAATCTACCTGATGATAACGCAACATTTCTGTCATGGCCCTTTCATAATGAAAATCGCCATGCTGCAACCATTTAGCCAAAATTATTCAAAGACAAGGCACCCATAGCTTTTATTCTAGTTTGGAAGATTGCATTGATACATTATTATTACTTTAACTTTGCATACATCTTTGCATACAACTTACCCACAATTAGAAGCGCAATTATCTACGTGCATACATAGCATGTTACTACTGCATTGGCTCTGTCATACTTACATGTAAGCTTGGTGACACAATGCCGTGACAAACTACCACAATCGGCTAATTGTGATAAAGCCTAAAACAAGACGGTAGGGGGTGGCAAACTGAACAGAGGGTTTCGGCAGGAAATTGTTGACGCGCTGAATGATTGATTTGCGAGGTCTGTACAAGCATAATGAGTTCGACTGATATTAAACTGATAGACTATGATTCAACTGATGAACTAAGATTCAGCTGAAATATGTGCTAATGATGACTGCGTTCTTGGATATCAAACTTATATTGTATTGGTCCAGGTGGTCAGGGCTCTCGGAAACATCAGCTCCTGGGTAAGCAAATCGTGAAACGGCTGGCATAAGTGCAGCCCATAGCCAAAAAGTCCATACCCAGGTAGATCAAGGCTATTTTACACTATCCGTTCCAGCAGCGGATATGATTCAAATTACCATTACACCTCTTCATGGTGTTATATGGATCACACATCTCATATTCACTTTTGCACTCTGTACACTGAGTAAGCAAACAGATGATGTATTGGTGGTAGTTTGAACGTCTTAACAAAGGATGCATAAAAATATCACAACCATTAACAATTTACGTGCTGATGCTTAACATGCCGATTTGTCAAAGTATACGCAGTCATTGTATAACACCTTGCGCTAGTAGTCGGATGCGGTGTGGGTACTTATCCGATAAACTTAGTATGTTTCCGACGATTCTGATTACAAACAAAAGGAAGATGTAGTCGTTACCCGCATTGCTTACGAACTTGACATTTCTAATTCATTGCAGCGAGTGCGTAAACATCGGGGGAAAGGAACATTGAAGCTGCACAGGTAATGGTTGCCATCCAATTGTATCACATTACCATCTCAAACTGTGTGGCTATGCCTGAAAGGTTTATATGTGCGTTTATGCTTTGGTGCACGCCATAGCAAGTGATGAAGTAGAATTAGTATTGCTCTAATTAATTGTTAATCAATGTAATGTATGGTGCTTGTGTGAAACTTGTTAATGCCATTCTGATGCATATAAAAACACCCTCACCCTATTTCTACATCTTTATCGTCTCAATGCTGAATAGTTTAAGCCTGTTTGCATTCTTAATGTTATATATGGAATTATCAGATTTGTTTTCAGATGGGTTCAAGTTTAACAGTGGCGTGTTGCAAACGGCAAAAAGTAGTGACTTATCATGTAATGCTTTCTAACTGCGGATTTGGGTTGACAGACTAAATATGTATTATTTTGTGATTAGAATCATTGTTTGAATAGATAAAGATGATAGAAATGACCTCAGAAATGTTCATGATTACAGCTGAATGATTAGAATCCGTTACTTGCTAGTGCTCATCTGTAGAGCGTAATGCGAGTGCCTCCCAATGGGCCCGCTGTTGTGTATACCTCTGTTATGATATTGACATGTAAGAGGTATGTATTGGAAAAATGCAATGCGTGCATTATGTTCCATTCTAATAAGTTGTCAAGTCTGCAATACATGCGCCTTGCTACATTCTAAGCAAATGTTCATTACGCGCACATTTGGTCGTCTAAGCATGCTTATAACTAGCAGCAAATTGTATTGAATGTGTTTCTTCCATTGTAGATATATCTTGATATGGTATCACTGGTTAATGGGAAGCGGAAAGTATGCAAATAAATAATGCATTATAAATAAAAACGTAAAAGATAAATTTTTGCCGGGCAAGCCAATTGAAATAAAAAAGTTGCTGCAATAATTACAGTGAGAATGCTTGAACATATCGACGCAATAAGCCGAGCCAACAAAGCGTATTTTAGTTTGCTTGACTGTTGGCGCAAACCGATCAATTTCCTGGTAAAGTAATTACTTTACATCAATGCAGTTGATGGATCGCATCAATTGCATGCATAATTTTTCCCATTAGAGCATATGTATGCGTAATATGGTCTTGCAGTTATTGATGAAAGACAGCAGCTGCAAATCATCGATCTTGTTTGATTAAATTACCCCATGGACACAACATATTGGTATAATTACTGCCATGATGTATTGAGCTATTTTGGCTCTCGAACCGTAGCTTTGATTATAACATACCACCGACCATTTGCTGTTACAAGCCGATATACTATGCCATTGGTCAAACATATCTGTCTCTCATTCAGAGTTATTAATGTGAATCTGATAAAAGCCAAGTATTATTGGTGCATATCACAATGGCAGATAAAAGAGGTCACATCTGTCAATTTGAAAAGTAGTTTGTACCAACCAATTTCGGAATTCCGTCTACAACACTAATTTTGTACGTAAATAAATGCGAATGTATCGCAACAAGCCACTGCTGGCGCTTAATTTTAACTTTTTATATCCTTATATATGTACGATACATGAAGCAGTGAACGTGACATTTGAGGTTGATTTGTCTGCTACTAGGATTGCATCGTTCACTGCCCTGTTTACTTGGATATCAAAAAACATTTTAATCTGGCATATTGTGGCAACTCTTCATAGGCGATGAGAAATAATGTGATCTTGGAAGGATTTGAATAAGAAAATAAATGCGGATATGAATGAGTGTGAGAGGGAGTGAGTTTATGCGCCCCTGCTGTTCAGATACGTCTAATTAGGAAGGTCATTTGCTTAACGCCATTTCAAAAAGCCCCAATATTAATCGATTAGCTGACCAATTTATTCTTGCCGTAAGCCCTCTTTACGAGGTATTAGGCCCATCACATGCAATATCCTTGTTTCAAAGCGTAGTTTATAGGAGTACGTACTTTTCAACTGTTTTGGTAGGATTTAAAGTAGCAATGGGCGACAACTATTCATCATCATCACTATAAAGTGTCGAATATGACAAGCTGACACAAGTCGCTTGTCAGGCAGATTTTAAAGATCCATCAACAAAGCTAATTCCAAAGATTCGACTGGAGATTACGATATGTGTCTTCACAGCTAGAACCACATCTCTAGCAGCGCCTGTATTACCTTGATACTTGGACGGTCATAATTTATGTGGGCATAACGAATGGCTCAAAATGTAATAATTTCTGAGACCAAATCATTGACACAATGTGAGCAGATTTAGCTTCCTCAAGGCCTGATAATGAATCAAAGCGCAAATTTAAAATGTCGTGGATAGATTTAAACTTTGATTAACATATTCTGTTACGTCATACTCTTTTTATGGCTATTTATCAACAAATCGTGGTATCATCAAATGTCGTTAATGAAATAATTACTGCCACCAGCGATAGTGACTCACTGGTAAAAAAGCCTTAGCAACAGAAAGTATAATATCGGCAGCATTTCTTCCTCAAGCCTACCCAGACGGCCTTTTATAAAATTCAATTCATTTCAAATACTAAAGCACGTATTCAATCGTAACTGACTCGTAAATCAAACGGTTACTGGCCTGATACCAGATGATTAGTTGTCAATGTATGTAGTTTCCCAAAATTTTCTCGACCCGAACCAGCAGAGGGGTCGCCGTTACATACAGATCAAAGCTTTGCATTGATCCATTATTAAAAAAAAGTGGCTTTCGGATTCTGCATATTGTAACCAACTTTGCCGGCGGTAGTTACCAAATATTGTTGGTGTCCAGAAGATCTCTATTCTTACCCAATTTCTCCTAGTACCTGAGTACCAATGATAACGAATAGATTCCAGCGTTTTATTGGTTGGATCAAGTGTTGCTACTGAAAGCCTTGAATGTGCGTAAGCACATATAAAGTATCTTACAAAACATTTTATATGGGCATAAGATTTAGCGCATCGTTAAACGATGCGTTTTGTAGCATTTTGAGGCCCATATATACAACCTGAACACATATTATCTCACCCATATACCTCATAGGCGTTACTTTACAACCTTATACATGCCAGATATCGTCATGATAGATTCGTGAATACATTTAATTACTATGGCAGCGCGCAATTACACGCATTGCTTAGTGAGGAACCATCGATATAATCAATAATTGAACAGACATTGTGTAAGACTCTTGGCATTCAGGTAACATGTTTAATTGAACAAACAGGACCTTTTGCGTTAAAACTGCTTCCGTCTGACCTATCGCCTACTTTGACATCAATATTCACCCATTAATTGACTAATGATGCTTCTATTCCTCTCGTGCGTCAAAGCACACTATGAACATATATTCGTCCAATGCCTGTCAATTAAACCAGACAGGTATGTCCGAAACTAACCAAGAAAGGTGGGTTTTGGGCAACGATACCTCTTCCATGAAGCTCTTTTGGCAAATCTTTTCTATCAATTCGCTCGTCTTTCGACGATGTAAGAATAAGCATGATCTTTCGATAGCAACGACCCATGTGCATGGTTCAGATATTTTTACTAAGCAAAAGATACAAGAACATAAGGGTCTGTTCCTTCGGGTGACTATAGTCTCATTGAGCCCGTTACCTTTTTCTAGACGAATGGCTTTGCGTGTCAATTGCGTCCGTTGAAGTAGACAATTATTGTGAGAGCAGAGAAAAGATAAATGTTGCAAAGTCAAAGCCTACCTTGTCTCTGTCGTTAACCTATAAGCAAAGCATCTATAAGTAGTTCGTTGCACTTTGAGTTTAATCAATGACCTCACTCGTCTTCGTGTGCTCTGCATCGTTGATTAGTGACATCATTTATGAAATCATTCGTGAAATCTGCTCTGGCCTACAAGATTTGTTATGCCATGATATTTTACTATGTAGTTATCCATGCTGGTCTAATAATTGTTCTTGCTTTATTATGATTATGGCGGGTGCACACAAACAATGACGCGAGAGAGAATGAGAGCATTTGATGGCTTGGCGGGAATTAAAATGATATCGCCATCGACTGCTGCAGAGGGCAAAGGTTTAGAGTTTGATAAGGCCCACGTCATGATATTGTTGTTACATGTCCCATCTGTAACGGTAATTACTCTATAGGAGAGAGAGAATGTTAAGCCATATTGCTTTACTACACAAATAATCATCGTTAAACACTGCCTGATGAACAATGTTCCTGATTAATAGTAGAAATGGACACAGCAAGTTGCACATTAGGAGGCTGAATTGCTGCTGACTGGATTAGCTGTTTCCATTTTGTTGTGCATTTCTACTTGTGTCGGACCTTTTCGACACAATCGTGCGAGACAATGGTTGTGAGGCGGTTGTAGAGGAATCGCAACAACATGACCTTTAACAATCATGGGTACCGACCAATTATCACCTGAAAAAAAGTAAATTTCTCTCGTGATTTCAATAGCACTAGCAAATACTAGTAGTATGTGAGCTGTTGTAGCCTCTTTCGCTACTGATCAACAGTACGACAAGCAATGCTGGCCAAATAAATCTTTCTAATCAATGGATGGGATTAGTCTCAATATAAGCCCTTTTCGACCAACACAATAAACGGCTGCAATGACAAAACAGCATTATTTGATTAATTTCCTCTAATATTGTCTGAACACATAATGACTGATTGGATCCATGTGCTTAGTTGGCTCTGCCACTCATCGAAATGGTTGCAAGCCACTTGCTGTACTGTAAGAGCAGTTCCCCTCGGATGGCATAGAGATTAATGAATTTATAGACCATCTTTGCATAAGAAAGTACATGAAGGAAAAGTGATGTGCTATGAATAATGACTCGTAGATATCAATGTAGTACAGATATGGTGTTGTGGATTCGCATTGTCGTTTCCATAGCATAATCTAATTCATTTACTTCACATGCAAGTAATTGCAATCCATGAGAATGTTCCTCTTAAATGGAAAGTGAATGTACGAGTTGAATAATTCAACTAGCCGCATGATACTTGCACATAATAACAACCACGTGTGGTTATGCTAAGGGTTTGACACTCTTAGTACTAACCGTGCATCATTTAATTAAACAATGGTTACATATTACGTTCTATAAATTTTCCTCTGATGATCAACGTAACAGAGGACACGTATAGGTATATTTTAACTGATATATATGACAGGGTTGTTATTTCTGTATCTGTCGATTCAAACATCCCACCCACACGATGTAGTCTTGATGTTGGACTTCAAGATATTGCTTTACTCACAGAGTAATTATATTAATTAACTTGCTTAAATCAACCCGCATGTTAGTAGCATAGCATTAAGTACGAGCATTTACAACGTGAACCAGATACGGCTGCTTGGCACTACATTTGTATCCGTTGTAAACAGGTTAGGTAATTGGTTATTACATGTCAATTAAAGGCCGAAAGACCTTTTACTTTAGTTGTTTTGCCAAGCGCTACAAATGAAGTGAGAGCATCTGCTTCTTTTCGCTACTATTGTGGAATGAATCATGTTCTTGCAGAGTGGAATCACGTTTATCCCTAGTTTAGCCTAGTTTGTTTGTCCGCTCAGTCGATTGCTAACAATGTTCCATCGCTGATATTCAGCGACTGCAGACTTATGTTTAATCGAGTTTGTCTGAAGATGCCTTGAAATTGACGCGCACCCCTCACGAAGCCTTTAGATGAAAATTGTAGTAAACACATACACTTTATACCAACTATGACGATAGTAGAAGGTCAGCAAATATGTGTCCATTTAAAGGCGGATCGGTAGCCATCTTGGAAATGTTACGGGGGTTGGGACAATATTGTACTGTCATTTATGGACATCATATCTCCCTGTTTAAGGTTCTAGTGGTTGATTAGTAATTTTCATGATAAATTATTCTTTGACTACAATATTAATCGGAATGCAGCGCATGCGACACACATAGCAAAAATAAGTTGTGGTTTATATTGCAAGCTATCGAATTCGTGCGAAGCACGTGGGAATCCATCATTGTTTTTTGTGACAACAAAACGGGAAATGAAACAAAAACAATATTTCCAACTTATGCAACCCCATGACGAATTTGTATTCATAAGATAACGTCTCTTTCATTCGTTTCTAATCATAACAGCAAATAAGCAAATTCAATACGGATAAGTTAAAAGACATTTCAGAATAACATCATGCTTAAAACCAACATGATGCAAACACGGTTTGCTATTCAAATATGTAATAAAATTCGATGGCTATTCATATAAGTAGCATAAGCAGCATTATTTTTAATTAAGTATCACAATGTCGCCCTAGGGATTTGAGAGAGCTGGAATTTGGCATTTTTTGTTGTTAGGAATTCATAGCGGTGAAACATGGAGTAGTGTTAGTAGAAGAGCATAGGGTATGTTGTGTTATTGCTCACTTATGGCTTCTACTGTATATACATATATATATATATATATAATATATATATATATAGATATATATATATATATATATGATATGTATAGAGAGGGATCTAGATTTATGACTATAGAGAGAGAATATGTCTCTATCTATTTCTCTGGGAGAGAGAGAGGGATTCTCTATATCTCCCTCTCTCTCTCCTTTCTCTAGAGAGATTTATCTCTCTCGATTTTTCTCTCCTTCTATAGAGAGAGAGGGATCGAGACGGAGAGCTCTATCTCTCTCTCTATCGATCTCTCTCTCTATCTCTAGCTCTCTCTCTCTATCTCTCTCTCGATCTCTCTCTCTCTCTCTCTATATCTCTCCTCGAGCTCTCTCTATCTTCGATCTCTCTATCGATCGATCTATCGATCTCTCTATCTATCGAGCGAGCTATCTATCGATCGATCTATCTCTCTATCGATCGAGCGAGCGAGCTATCTATCTATCTTCTATCTATCTATTATATATATATATATAGACATATGTATGTATATACATATATACATAAATATATGTTTATATAAATATATATATTTACATATATATATATAAATATATATACATATATATATATATAAATATATATATATATCTCTATATATATATGTATATATAATATCTATATATCTATCTATATATATATATCTATATATATATATATATATATATATATATATCCCTACATCAATCAATTCATTCGATATTTCAGATATACTTATTCAGCAGTCATGTTTAATCATTATTCCGACCAATAGGGTCAAAGCATATCTGGTTGTAGGGAAGATGTGAAAGTGTTTGGGGTATGTCAACGAATGGTTTTGGTAGCTAAAATTGGATTCCGCTATGTTATTCGAAAACCAGTTAACCTATTCGTGAAAGAGTATCGTTGTACGTTACTAAAACTAGACTATGAGATTAAAAGGTTAAACTAAAATATCTTCTAACAGCGATTATTTTCATTAAAGTAAATAATATGTTTGTAAAATTGAGCTCTCAAGGCAAATGAAACACAACTTATAAATATTGGTTCATTCAAGCATATTTGGCTCACTTATTACCCAATGTTTGGACCACAATATCGTATAATTAAACTTACGACTATGAGTGCAATGGCGTTAGCTTACCATATCACGCCATGGATGGGCTGGTTCACAAGCACTGACATCAATATTGCAACGCATAAACTGGGAGATAACCACTTAGTCTCGAATAAGAAGGTTCTATGACAACAGGTTATCAATAACAGCATATTCCTGAAGATAGATGAGGCAGGTTTTTAGTGGTGTATTGCTATTTATTCTGCTCAAAATGATACAGCATGATGTGCAAGTCCTAGGTTCTTTATATTTATTAAATTGTCGTTAATAATACACACGTTTCACCGCCTTAATGCAGCAGAATACAGCAGTGAACAACGTCTATGTACACGAAGCATTCTCATTACCCGAAGTCTGCAAGATTATTAAGCCCTAACTGCGCGAAATATTGGTAAAGACAACAACCAAACACCTTCCAGGTGTTGATCGTGGATTTGATTGTATGAATTCATTAAGCATTAAACTCAGGCGCTCTTATCATCCAATTAGTCATCGGCAGTTTGACGGGCAGTACTGCTTTCCCATAAACGATTGACATTACCGTTCTCTTTATCCCCGGTACCGTTATCCATTTTTCCAATATGTCGGTAAATATTTAAGAAATTTAACAGAATTGATCTATATCTATCCAAAAGTACATGACAGAGGTTAATGCTTAAACAGCAGATTGGTACAATTCTCATTATGCTATGTGATGGTACTGTAATATTTCTCTTTTTCCCATTTGCAATTTGAGCGTATTCAAACAATTACGTTACCTGACACTCAACAGTCAGTCGCGTAGGGACAGAACACTTGTTAATAAGATGGATCCTGAGCTATTGGTTTGATGAGGCATTGTAGAACGTCATCATTTAATAATATTGACACAAGATCCTCAGGTACTAGGCGTCGGGAATTCGGATTAATCAAATCTCAAAGTGTAATAACCGTTACCTGGTTGAAAATTCTAAACCGATGCACTGATTTGAGCACAGCCCGGTACAACAAGAACAACAACGCACGAAAAGATAAAGCAACAACAGAACATCGTTTTAAATAGAACCCGATTGACTCGCAGATGCAGGGCAGCTAATTGGGGCGGGGGTGGATGGTAAGGCGTTAGGGTATGAGTGGTTGACGTGGACGAGAATATCAGATAGGCTCGTGCTGAAGAATAACCTCGGAAGAGGTGTCGGGTCTGAGAAGATACTGGTCTGAGAAGATACTGGTAGATTACACGAAGCTGCTAGCAGTGATTACACGAAGCTGCTAGCAGTCAGCCCGTATAGATCAAAACCGGTCGGAACAGGTTCATTAATATACCATCCTATTCTCAATAATTTCCGTCTCATATAATTGTACAATAGCTCAAACGTTATGATTTCGGCAGGGCATAGTCTTTTGCCGCGACATCGTGCTACTATTGTGCGTCCTCATACCTGATAATTTATGTGACCGGCCTCAAGCTTGCGGTTTTTTTTAAACATGACCGAAATTTGATTGATGCACAACTGGAATGCATTGATGGCCAGTTATTAGCAAACAATTCAATGTTCGCGCATTGAAAATGACAAAAGTGAACACACGTTGGGCCACTTAGTGTCAATCCCCTGTCTGTAACTTCCATTCATTCAAAATGGCAAATACATTTTCCAGCTTTCCCGCCCTGTCACTTTGTATTAGATCTCTACCACCTTGACACATAATTTCTCTTTTACAGCAGCCTCCATCATACCATGTGCTATTGCATTTCATGTGATCAGGCTGCCGCTGAGTTGGCATGAGGGAGATAAGATGCGTGTAGTACGGCCGTTTATTCAGGCTTTATGACTGGTAAATATCATCAAAAGCTTTGTATCAGGTGTGAGGGTTTTGATCCTTTTCTACCACAAATATAGTCCATGCATCTATGGAATATTCCAGCTTAGTATTAGGAACATGACATGTTAACTACAGGGGACTTGAAAGCCACGGATGAGCATTGTTCGATGTGGATTGTAAATCATTCTATAATCGTAAGTGCAATATTAGTCATTTAGCGTTATATCGCATTCTTGGAGCAAAGCGATTGCAGTGCATGACACTGTTTATTGATGACACCGGTCCACAGCGAGATTATCATGATAGGTAAAACTCTCAGTCACCGTTGATATAAAATCCGAATACATATTTCCACCTGTACGGGACTCTTAGTCAGCCACTTACCTTATTTGCCCGATGGAAACCACCCGCGATGCATTTATTGATACGTTTCCGTTATTGTCCATTATGTAGAGTCGATATTCGCTCAAAAGCAAATATGCATATTATATTCTGTGCCGTCATTGCTATCGCCATTGGTTCAGTCGATCAATCAGGGCCGTAAGAACCTTCTCGTTTCGAATAATCCAAACCATCAATCACAGACGGCTAACTGTATGTCGAGCTGGGGATTTCATTTGCACATAAAAACACCAGCTGGCTCCATTAGGGATTTGACACACATTACAACTGATCAGCATGACAATTCAGCCGACTAACATAGTTACAGCATTTGCGGGTAGACATAGGGGGTTGATATACCGAAGCCGCCAATGCATTCATTATTGTAAGATAATGCAATGCTTGATACGGCATGTACGTAACTTGACAGTATTATGTTTATTCATTTACGAGCATGTAGGAGGGTACCTATCCACGGCCTTTGTATATTTCAAACAAATCATTAATGTTCTAATCACTCACTGAGCGGGTAGAGTGATACAGCTTTTATCTAACAGCAATCGACTCCCAACATTATTTGACACGGCACTTTCACCACTCAAAACTAGAATGAGGTTCCAATACACATGTCCTTACAATCACAAAGCTCAGAAAATATAGCGACAACTCTGTGATAATATATGAACAGACAACTGGAATGAGTTGCGATAGATTTGCAGTTGGATTGCAGTAATTTCTTGTTTGTCTACAAATGCCAACGTAATGCATTAAATAATTCTCCTGGTGGAAAAATCAGACAAAAGAAAGTTTGAAAATGCCACTTCAGAATCATTTCTTTATGTGGAATGAACAATACGGCCTCACTTCGATAGAAAAAAAACCTAATAAAGCCCCAGCCGAAAAATATGACGGACATATGTTCGTCAAAAGCAATGTTTGGTCTCCATTAGTAGCACGTATGACTGGCAGAATCTGACTATGTCAAGCTCACTACAGCAAGCAATAAAGTTGACTATGATTCAATGTCTTGTGCTTTGTAAATGTATATCGTTCCAGTTAAACCTCTCGGATATAAGATATTGTAAAAAGTTACCATTATATTGCGAAAATTTAGACTATTTCAGTGTATATCCACCGCTTATTAAAGCAATTAACCCGGCTGCCGTCGGTTTATATTTACAATTTAGACACACAGAAAATATTGATCATGCAGGGTGCAGTATTTGTATCATAAACATTTCAGAACACTACCACAATTAAATATTCTTTGATCCCAGCGGAGCTCTCACCTATCAAACCTTTTTAAAATTTAAACGGAAAACCGGTAGAAATCCGTTGCTTGTTACGTGGTGGTCCATATTCACTTATAGAAATATGAATTATCTCACTGGGCTGTGAATGGTACTTTACGTCGGATGATGCTCGGGCAAGCTGATCATCAGTGTCGGTTGCCGATGCTTCAAAATCACGCCATTGCCATATAGATGGAGTTTTTTATCCCACTTTTAAGAAAATAATTTTCAATCCAACTTAGCTTAAAGTCCATTGATGAAGACTAGTTTTGGTAACAGCTTAGTTTATAAACGGCCTAAAACCATGGTTATATTCAACCACCCTGCATGTGGAAAGTATGTTATACTAAATAGTTGGATATGCAGAGCATAGATTACACGACAAATGACACAATATTACCAGTGTATGATTAATAACATATTAACATATCTATCACTGTGATCCCTGGCCCATAGTAGGTAGAGTTATGCTTGGGAGACCCATCGCATCCCAGTCCGTATGGAATTTCAAGTGCATGCTGAGTGTAAACAAAATATGATTTTCACAAAATGTGAAAGTGGTCGGCTTAGTCAATGGTTGAAATTCTCGACTAACCATCCTTCAAGGGTCGCGTAGGTAAGTTATCTTTCTGCGTTGCAAGCTGAAGCAAATTAGAAAGTTAGGACAAAGGTCCAGCACGATACCAGTGAGCAATTTGGTCTAATATAGATAGTAATCAGAATCAAAAATAACCAGTCACAATTGGGGATCAAACCAAATCCCAGCGCTGACCATGTACTACGGAAACCTACTCTTTATAAGCGAAATTCTCATCACGTTATGCGTGATTATTCTACCAATGACTAGACCTTGCTGTAGTGGGAGTTTGGTCAACTTAGCAAGAGCATTGCTTGGTGCAAAAAAAAATAATATTGCCGTGGCAGGATGAGCAAATGATGATTATCAGGCGATTCCAGTGAGGCCTGTAAATAACGGAATAGACGTGATGTGTAATCCACCAATGATACGAATTGATTGATGATGTGGGTTATACATCGTCTTTTTTATCAGTTTGAGTAATTACTCCATCATGAACACCGCACATCCATCATTGGACAAGCTAATTCCAAGCGATTGACGTGCATGATGTTAGCCTCGAATCTAGAAGCTCATACGGGTTACAACAATTCGTTCCATGTCTTAACATGCTGCTCAAATTTGCACCGCCTCGTCGCCTTATATTTGGCCTCACGGTGATTTTGATTTTTTCTCATGGGGTTATGCCATAAAAATTCCAAGAAATGATGACTGCGCCAAGACGGTAGCTATCTTTGTGTGTGGATCATCGCAATATCACTTCATGTACAAATGGAAAACCGTCGCTTTATCAACCCGAAGTGATTTAAATACAGATGATAACCGCAATTAAAGCGGTATTTATATGCAACAATTGCCAGACGTTTGACTGCATGTATCTTGTCCGTTTTGATGATAGCGATAAATGGGCGACAGGGCATATAGTCGTATGGTCCTGTACGGTAACCGGTCTGTAATAAACGCTGCTTGAACAAATCAACCACATTAACTCGTTGTTACCCAGATGAACGGGTTGCTCTCTCGTGAGTGTAATCGTAGTACACCGTACACCGAATTCAAGGTTGCTTACGTCTGATGTTTGCCACAATGAAGCCACATGTATTGGGCAAAAATCGTCTGGTGCATAGCCATTGTCAACTATGCTAGATAGTATTAGATATGTGGTCCATGACTACATATGCCACATTCTATCTTACTCCCACGGCTCAAATTGTCCATTTCTTTTTGACAGCATTTCTCCCGATAAGCTCTCGTGTATTTCGCTTGACCATGTCGTTGAAGGAATAGAAGTTAAATGATGCGGGAACCAGTTGCCGTATAACCCGTTCTTACATTGTTGATTAAAAGCAATAATGCGGCGTGAAGGATTTTCTCCCGATGTACAGTCCATACATTCCCCATATCTCGCAGCTTGAGGCTCCACAATTAGCGATGGATAGTAGGTTAGTGATAGGAACAGATTGCCGTCGTAGGGTTATCAGCATGCAGATTATTCCAATCGATTATCACTGCTATCAGCCAAAATCGGATGGTTACAGGAATGAGGTTTGGGTCTAAAAGAAAAAGACATGTGTACAAAGGTTACAAATCCGGCCTCTGACAGAATAGCATTGTATCAAACGAGGGTTCATTGGCGTGGATGATTGAAAAGCCTATGCAGCAAGCGTGAGTCTTTCGGTTATTTTCTTCTTACCGAATTATGTTCTGAACATTATCATATAATTTGTTAATAGCAGAGCACGTTAAGTGTTGGGTTGTCAGTATCACGGAAAACTTTCATTCTCGTCATTATCAAAAGCCCTGATGTTGTATTTGAGATACGGGATGTAATTTATCGCAGGCAGTCAGTAATTTGTGTTATATGGCTCCTAACTGACAGTAAGAGCACCTTCATATGATATAAAATATGTGGTCTTTCTGATAGTAAAGACCTGAGTGCATGGTTCAAATATCTGAACTATGCCAAATCTTCAACGCAAATAGGTTGGTTCTGTCAGCTAATCTTTGATGATCACTCCAAACGAGCGCAGAACCTATTTGCAATCAATTGACTTCTTGATTCAATGACTTAGCAAGTAATTATGACCCCATATAGGAGAAAAATGCATCCTAGTCAAAATTTGTGTTGTCGCCATAGTTTATGTTGGAGCAGTAAATGATCAATGTATCATTATGTTTGGCTACGTACTTCAGTGTACTTTGTGTCGTTGATATCAACATTTATTGAACAATATCGACAATCATTTAAATCACCAATCTGACCAACTGGACTCTTTTCGATATGCAGTTTTGGTTTATAATTATCCATACTCGCTTTAAATAATTATCGCATTATTCAGATAATAAAAACCAACGGAAAACCACAATTGTGATAGCATTCGTACATTGCATCAATAAATGTGACCAGGTAACACTACAACAGCGGCACACGCGATAATGCAATCAGCTGATGGCTTGGTCGCATTAATCAACACATATTATTAATCAACGTGTAGTTGTCATTACCAGATTTAGTAAACAAGGTTTACGACAACTACTCAATGTTTAATTATACACAAAACGTAACGTGTGTCATCTTTTAGGGTAAATATTCTGAAAGGGAGACACAACGTCTAGCTATGGTGCTTTACCAGACAAGTAATCGTCTTTATGAATCACTTCCCTGGAAAATCTACTCCTTGTATACGCTGATTACTGACTAATGTATGCAATTCGGTCTGAGGTGATGGTAAGACGCTTTCAAGTGATTGCAGTTTGCTTGTGAGAGGTTTGCCAACAGCTAATGGGAATTTAAAACACTATCTCCGGTTCCTATTATGTCGCTCTTATACCTTAGCTAAACATTCTCGGCCAGCCTCCCCACTTAGTGTTCATGACAACTAACGTGGCATTACTGAGCAGGTATGCAGATCAGGCCCTGGTGACAGATAACCAGATCTGCCGTGAAACTAGTATGTGGGCGCGAATGCTGGATAACGAAGTTCAGCTGCGAATATCTCTACTTTGAGAACGTACAGAATCACTCGTTTGTGAGAATATCTCATTGAAACCCGAGTGCCTTTCATCACAGGCTGCTTCAATCACAGTTTAACCGGCTCATGAAATGACATTGCTCACACGATCTTGGGAGTATTAGTAGAAAACGCCACCGCGAACGCGATCAGCAGTGTATCCTATGCGGAGTTAACCTAGTATCTGTCCATTGTGTCGACATGTTCAATTACTGTGAGGCGGTCGGGTTATCAGAGCACAAGGACCCGTAACAAACATGGGCACAGAGAAGCACATTTATCCACATATGCACCACAATATATGTGCTCTAAATTGAAAATGTTATAACTCAAGGTCTTTCTAGGTGTATTAAGTGAGCTGTTTTAGCCCCTGTCGCGACTGTTCATTGGCAGGACAAACGATGGTCTGAGAAGACATTCTTAATCGATGGATGAGATGAGTCTCATTAAGTGCTCTACCCGACCGAATAAAACCAGCATCGGATCCTAACACAATTCAACAGGGTTGGATTAATCTGCAAATAGGTCCTAACACCATTCAACAGGGTTGGATTAATCTGCAAATAGATCCTAACACCATTCAACAGGGTTGGATTAATCTGCAAATAGATCCTAACACCATTCAACAGGGTTGGATTAATCTGCTTTAATCTTGTCTTACTGCAGATTGGATCAATGCAAACGATTTTCTCAGAATAACATCTGAATAGCTGCATTTAACGTGTTGTCCTAAAAGAGTAGTTACAACAGTGATTTTTTGTGATTTATAATATTGCAGGAAACATGAGCATTAGATAGTATAGCAGCAAACGATTTATCGCCCCGAAGGAGACCGGGACGCTGAATCAAAACCGACTCGTCACCATTCCATTAATACGGGTGTCAATGCTGGTTTGGGTAATATTACCACTCAGTTAAGTCCCAGGTCGAAGCTGAACGAAGCTTTGTGTTGACGCATTGCAATTAATGATACCGCTAACTTGTCAAAATTCTATCATCTTGGCTATCGGTAAGCCTACACGAAAATGCCATAATATAGATATATACATATGAATATATTTTAAATGCCAAGTTGTGCAAGTGCACACAAAATACCCAATACCATGCGCTGTTTGACAAGTGCCGAGCGGTTACTTTGTAAGTTTCCGACGATTCGACCTGTTTTTTGAAATGTACATATATCCTTGATTGTTGGTGCATCAAGATCGTTTAAAATATCAAATGATCCCAATAATTGTGAACCTTATCAATGCACGTCCAAAGCAACACAATAACGAATCCTCCAGTATTTACCGTCGTGCATCACGTGGGGGGACTTCTTATATGTTAATTATTTCATAAAGAAAACATTGTGCATCTTAACATTGAACTGTATTTAAAGGTTTTCATTTGTTAGTAAAGTGCATGGAAAATTAGTGGATTAATTAAACGTGGATTGCCAAATTCAACAGCATAATAAATTCAATAATGGACAAACACATCGGTAAAACTAACCCACGGAATGTTGGTTGGCAAGTAGCAGGACTATAGCGGTACGTGTCAGCATGGTATATAATTCTCTTCACCTCCACGGTCGCCTGCTGTAATTGATTGAATTTGCCGTTTTACTGTTAGACATGATTGGAATTATCCAGTCAAATGTCGTGGGAATTCCTTTACCGCTGTTGGTGGCTTTGTTTTGAGAACGAGCGGTCGTTGAGACTAATGAAACACCTTTTTCAGTGCAAATGTATACAAGTTGTCTCGTTTCTGCTGCTTTGATCGTTGGCTCATAGCAACTTATTCAGCGTCACAAGCCACAATAGCGATAGGGCGATTGTAAGCTATATCATTGTAATGCATAGCGCTTAAGGGAATCACTCCTAAGGAATGTTGCTTGCATCTATAACCTTTAATAATCCCGTACGCGCAATTTGAATTGAAAATGGTAGCTTCATAAAATACCTTTCGCATTTACGCTTACTACAATGGCTGTACATACTAGTTTAGTGACTTTCACAAAAATAAACGATTTAGCTACAACGAGATTTCTATCACTCGCAATATGTTCGTTGATGTAATACTAATTAATGTTTAAATCAGTTCCATGTTTGACGTTATTATTTTTGTCATCAAATGTGATTTAACATGTATTTTACATTTACACGTACATATGCCATTTCTGAAGTAAATTGAATTGACGTGAATTGTTAATGCCACGCTAATGCTAATACAAGCAGACATAATAAGCTGTCTTATCGCAAAGAATCCATGCTTATTCTAGCATAAACATTATACAAATCTATATGAATGTTATACTTCTGCAAGAGGTCAAGATTATAATTTGCTACTGACAATTCATTGAATGTGATCAAAATAATGGTCGAACCATGTTCCGATTTCTTCGAGTGTTCCGTCTCAATACTAAATAGTTCAAGCCTATTTCAGCCGCCTCGTGATGCGTGTCATAATTAGCAAGTCCCCCGTGCTGGGCACATCATGTAACGCGTTCCTGCTGCTGAACGAAAAAATATGCATAACTACGTAATTGCAATCATAGTTCAAATAGCCCCTGTTGGTTATCGTGAAGAGAGGAAAATATAGCAATCACCAAATAAATGTGCGCGATTGCAGGGATAATGTACAACCAAATCCATAAAACTTACCCTCGGGGTGATACGGTTAAAACACCTTGTGGTTATTTGAGAGGTGGACAAATAACCCACTCCTCTGCGATAGGAAGGAGGAAATGGAGGGGTTTGTGGTGGTAAATGTAAAAACATATTTCATACAGATTTGGAGGATATACAAGACATATTTGCAAGTTGGATTAGGGTCATGTATTTAAATGCGGGGAGCGTTGTAAATTAGTTTCCGGAAATTTGGTTGCTGTTTGTTCTAGCCGCAATATCTGATTATTTATGGCAACCACTCTGGCAGCTTATAAGCTCTTTATGAAAGACAGGTAGGATAACCCGAATGGTTGAATTCGATGGCTTTACAAATGTTCATTATTGCTGAAATGACGAAAACCACACGGAACCAATATATATGATTGCATCATATACTATGAATGGTTTCAGATCACGGCTGACAGAGATACATCTCTGTGCAGGGCGGATTATGTAACGACCACAGTTTCTTGTTAGATGACATTCGGCCCCGCTCTAGCGGTATTCCCAGCGAAAGAGAAACACTTGGTCAGTCGCCAACTACAGACATGTTTACATTTGTAACGTCCGTGATGGCTGAATTTGATTTAATTGATTTGCCAGTTTGGATAATGAGAGAACTCTATTACCGAAAACCACAACAAACGGACACGCGTTATGATGTCGTCATGTTATAGCCTTTGCTACTTCTGATTTTGCGACGTCACAGCAGATATTTAATATTTCTGACTTTACGTCGGCTTGTGTTGTTCTTTTTAAAACATGGCAGCAATTTGAATAATGCTGAAGTATTTGGTATTTTTTCATGACATGTCTTGATGGCCAGTTCGTAGCAAATAAGGGAATGTCCAATCGTCGAGTTACTCAATGACATGGTTAATCTCATGGATGTGGTGATTATTTACAGAAGTGCATACTTCTAGCCACCTAATCTGTAACATAGACAGTAGGCGAAATGCACTTTGTACCTTTCCCACCTGGTCTCTACCACATTGACACATAATCACCCACTACTCTTTGACAGCAGCATTCATCGAACCAAGGACTATTGCATTTCATGTGAATAGGCTACCTATGGGTTGGCTTGACGAAGAAAGGATGCGATCATAATCATGCTGTATACTGAGGCTTTACGACCCGAGTGTTTACTGGTGAATACCATCAAAAGCTAAGTATCCGTTGCGAGGCTTTGGACCGCTTTCTTCCTGGTGCATAGTCAATTGATTCCTAAAATATCCCAGTCTGATATACGCAACTTGGCAACAGCTTACATTACCACAGAGTTCATCTGCGCACTATCAGCATTGTTGAACGGTTAGACATTGAGTTAAATATTATTAATATTAAAAACGTATATATCAACCATTTGTTATTTGGTAGAGCAAGTCTCTTGCTGGAAATTGAGCTAAGCCTGGGCAGATTACAACGGAATATTAATTTAGATGAGAGGGATATGGAGGAAATTAGAAGAATATTGCCATCAGGTCGATGTATTAACAGTATTAACCACTTCCGTATACCGCAAACTGCTGCATGGATGACTCATATAGCAACTATTGTGTCCAGTGTAAAAGCATGTCGAAAAGGCATTTGGCGTAAGTAACAGTGGACGTTTATTCCCTTGATTTGTCATTATCACTACATAATTAACATAAGTTGATGAATATTCTTCGATACGGATTGCTAGTTATCATAACATCTTGAGTGCACAATTAGTTATCACGGGTTATTGCACTTCTAGGAGTAAAACGGATGTCCTCAAAATAAGTTCAGCTCTCCTTCACCGTCACTAAAAATAACAGACAAATATTTCCACTTGTATGGGGTTTTAAGATAATTACTTACCTTATTTATTTGCGGTAAACCGCCCGCAATCCATGACAAAGCATCTGGGCGGCCCGGCAACTCTGTGATAAAATATGTACATGATGTGAATGCTAATATGGCTGGTTGTTTTCAATATCACTCTTGCGTATAAGAAGACGTGGTGGAAAAATTAAACGCACAAAAGTTTGACAATGCTACTTTAGAATCATGTAATTGTTATGTGGAATGCTGTTGTCAGACTTCGCCACAAACCGGTGCCAAATATAACTGACATTTGCTCATCAAATGCAATGTCTGTTTTCAGTTGGAACCATTTATGACTTGCATAAGCTGACTATGTCGAGCTTACCACAACACTAAATTTGATTATTGTTGGAAGTCGTGTGCTCCATAATTCAGCAGCAAACCGGATCATTTCTATAACAGTCGAGCAATTGCAAAGCACAATGGCGATAGACAGCCGGTTCTACCGGGAAATTATTATCCTGAATGGTAGGACTTTGGGACCGTGTAACTTTCCGAACCCTCAGTTTAGGTTTCTTAGACGCCAGCTATACAGCCGACAATGTGACATCATAAACATTTAAACAATGAAAAGACACATATCCCTTGCTAGCTATAATCTTAATGGTGGATACTCCATTATTCTCCATATGAAATTATTTCGCTGGGCCGTGTTTGGTAATTAATGATGACCTTTTAAGGCTATTTAGAAATTTAAATCCCCCCTAGAAGCAATACGAGAATGTTTGAATAATTAGCAAATTAACCATCGCAAGACGATACACCTGGATATACTGGAAAGCTGAGCAGTGCGTAGATTAAAAAAATAAATGACACGATACATATGGGGTTAACAATATGTTCATTTATCTATCACGGCGATTTCCTGTCCACAGTGGGCATGGTTATGTCTCGGAGATCCATGCGAGTTTAACAATCAATGATTATTTTTATAAATGAAGACTGCCATTCTTAATTTGCATTATCCCCTATAGAGGAGATGCCCAAGTCTAAAACTTGTATAAGATGGCTGCCGTGCATATGCTGTAAGTGGTTGATAATGCTTATGGATTTTCAAACTTGCCATTTGGACTTCTCTTCAGATGTGCCAGTAAGACATCTAATAGCCCGCAATAAAAGGAATATATAATAATTGGCATTGTTGTTAGCGGCATAGACAGGCGCGGATGTAATAAAAGCAATACCAAAATAAGGATAAATGCCATTAAATGTATCAACGGATGGGGCCTTTATGTTCTCTTGCAGACATTGCGTTACCGCACATATGAAATCACAAGCTTATGACCCATCTGCTGAGTGCTGGATATGTACAAATAAAAACGCGGTTGCATTTAACGACTTCACATCTGTCGAGACTCTAGTAGCTAGTTTATTGTTTTGCTTTACAAGCTAAAGCAAATTAAAGAGGTACGATAAAGGTTCAGTACGAAACTAGTGAGCAATTTGGTCTAGTACATCCTCTTCTATGGATGAGCCAAACGCATATAATTATCATCCGAGTCGAGGGCAACCAGTCAGATTGTCACACTTTGGGATCGGCACAGCGGCAGAACTAACTGTTTACTATGGGAACCGACTCTTCACAAATGTAGCAGAATTCTTATCATGTTGCACCTGAATATTCTACGTGTAACTAGAATTTGTCATAGTGATATTTGGTCAACTTAGCAGGCGCTAGTAGTTTATTGTAGTGGCAAAAAATGTCAAATGATGCTTATCAGGGGATCCCGATGAGGCCTGTAAATAACTGAATGGAAAGTAATGATGATATCGCCTGAGGTTTTATCGAAGGTAAGAATAGATTTGTGCAGTATATCAAACATCATCATAATTTGCCGGTTTTAATGATGACGCTATTATGACATTACGCTATAAATATTCCCAGTAATGATGCCTTCGCAAAAACAGTATCGAACGTTATGCGTAGATCATCGCCCTTCTTTTTAGGGTTATGTTTTATTCATGGACAAAATGAACACTATGGGGATACATTAAAGACATTTTCTCTGCCATATTGCGACTTTTAAATATCGAATATCGTGACAGAAAAATGAGTTGGTGGTATAATCATATTGTCCGAAATCAGACGATGCAGTGCGTTATGGTAATCAATATAATTTACATAACGCAGAGTCGCATGGCCTTGTGTGTAGAAACCCGTATGTAGTAAACGCTTTTGGACAAAATGAACCACTCGCACTGGCTATTATTCAGATACGCGGGCCGCTTGTACATGAGTATGATGGTTTTGTTGTAGTATACTGGACATTATCGGAGCTAGATTACGTCATTTGACGACGGCGAAACTAAATGAATTGAGCGAAAAAGTTTGGTGCGTAACCGTTATTAATTATTGATGAAACGTTATATGCTAGAAATATTTCGATCCGTGGTCCATGACTAAAAGGTGGCATTTACTACCTTGCCTATTTATAACTTCCTACAACAGCAGCTGGCAGCCAAGTTGTGCCTTAACAGCAGCCGTTATCCTAGTAAGCGCTATTGGATTACATGTGACCAGGCAGCCCGCCTGGAGGCTTGAAGGAGAAATGTTGCGGATATAATGGACCCGTTCGCGTTATAACCCTGTTTTTATGCTTCGATGATTAAAAGCCATATAAATCGACGTAGGGCTTTAGGTTCATTACCTTTGGATTTATAGTCAATAAATTCCTCATATCTCACAGCTTGATGTCCTAAAGTTAGCTATTGGTTGCATGTTGGTGATGGGGTCCAAATGTGGAATATTCGAATCAATTATCACCGTTATCAGCCGTTATCGGACGGTTTCTGTAATGGGGTGTTTGGAAGACATGCATTTGCTTTATAAACCGATAGTTCATTTGCGTAAATGATTATAAGGCGTATGCAGTCGGCTTGAGACTTTACGGCTATTTTTTTCGTAACGAATTATGTTCTAAACATTGCTCGATATAATGTGTTTATGTCAGAGCAAGTAATGTTTGGGGGTTTCAGTATCATGGCGAAATTATTTATTCTCATCATGTTACTTAAGCCCAGTCCGTAGTGTTGCATTTTGAGATAAAGAATATATTGTATCCAAGACAGTCATTAACTTGAGTTAGAAGGCTCTTATGCTGCTATATTTAGACCATCTTAAATTAATAAATCAACTTAATCAGCTGAACGCTTAGGCTGTATTCCGCCTTCGGCCATTCCATCTTCCTGTTGATCTTTGGGTCAGTCAACTGCCAGCAGCAGCTCCCTCATATGGTATATAATATGTCATCTCGCTGAGAGGAAAGACCCGTGCGCATGATTCAAATATCTGAACTATGCCAAATATGCAACAGCATAAGGGCTTGTTCCTTGATTGTAAGAGGTTGCGCAATGTACAGTGGACTTTTCAAAAACCTTCACCCCCTATTATATTGCTTATATACCTCAACTGAACGTCAGCCTCCCCAAGCCGTGTTTATGACGACATGCTTGGTAATAGTAGGTACGGATGCAGGTACATAAATGGTACTAGGTAGCCAGATCTTCCATGTTAAGAGTATGAGGTCGCGGATGCTGGATATCATAGTTTAGTAGATAATATCGCTACTTTGTGGACACACAGAGATTTTATGCGAGAAGGAGCATATCTCATTGTAACCCGAATGCCTTTAACCACAGGGTAATTCTATCACAGTGATAGAAACTGTCTCATGAATAGACGTTGGTCGTCCGATTTAAGGTATATTAGTTGAAGACGTCAAAGCCAAATCGATGAACCATGTGTTTACATTGATATGCGTAGTTTACCTAGCATTTGACCATTGTGTCGACATGGTCAACTATTGTGAGGTTCCTAGGGAATCACAACACAATGATCCTTATGAATTATAGGTACCGATCAAAAGATGGATCTAGATTTGTGCAGTAAATTGTAATATATATTCATTTAATAACAACGATAACTACAATATGGCCAGCTCTGACTAGTTAAGTGAGCTGTTTCAGCCTCTGTCGCGACTGATCATTAGAATGACTAAAGATGCTGACAGAATACATACGAAACCGACTCCGTCAACGAATGTCACGATCATCCCACAGGGTCGGTCTCAATTGCTCTAATTTTGGATGTAGGAGTAGTTCCACCAGTGAGCTTTGTAGATTTATAATGTAACAAGAAACATGAAAATTAGAAAGCATGATAATAAACACGAAATTACAGTGTCTCTTGACAGACACGCAGAATCAATAACGACTCGATGCAAATTAATGAATACGCATGTCAATAATGGTTTGCATTGTTATAATTTATCATGTAATTCAGTATCTGCTCATGTTGGAAGATAAATGTACACACATGTGCGCCTGACTCATAAGGGATGCAAGAGTATGACATTGGAAATGTAACTCACTCTTTGATAACTGCACTTACCTCAAAACAAGGCTATTTTGGCAATATATTTCGAACGTCTATCATCTGATCTTTGCCTCAAAAGTTGGTTGAGAATTAAATCAATAACAAACATCATTATCATGGCAATTTATTCGAAACACATTACTTGAGGTGCATTACAACGGATAATTATCTTAGCGTCTATCTTTAACTCTTCACGTTATTTAGAGATTTACCTCGGGCCGTTATGTAATGGGCAGAACGACAGATAAGGTCTTTAGTTATTGTCTTACTATTAACCAGTCGATACAAGGCTGAGTGTCTGGTAGTTTCAATGGTGTAACCAATCATTTCTGCACTTGTAAATTCGGATCTATTTGGATGCGTCAGATTTGCGCCGAGTAGTGTATTTGCAGTAACACCTGTTGAGTGGACAACAGAAACACAAAAAGGAACATTCAATGTTGTTATCAACCTAACGTAAATATTGGGTATTGATCATGTTGTTAGGCCTAATGTTCCTAACCCCATCCAACCCAATTCAACCCATGCCACAATGCGCTCTAAATATTGCAGATGGATTGTTTGCGATATGCAACACTTACTTGATCACGGTTACAATTACACATATATGAATGTATAAATCATTTACAGTGATCAAGTAGTAGCTTAACTGAACCATAAATGACGGTTGGAATCGTGCAAAATATGTGTCAATGATGAGTGTATTGTAAGTATATTGAACGTGTGCAAGTAGGATGTACACAACACAAAAATATCACAACCATAAACAATCAAGTTACTGAAGTTTAACATGCCTTATTGTCATGATAACATGCGCTATTCTTCCAGTACAGTGTTGTTATTGTTCCTATGTTAGTCGTTTCCTCAAGATTGTATTCTCTACGAAATGATAGTTATCTTTACTTATGCACGTCCTAAGCAGCATTATCGACCTTCCCTTTGGATTTACCGTCGTGTATCGCTCAGTGAGTAATATGAGGTTTTTTCAAGAAGAAAACACTTTTGCAGCTTTACATTATTTGATAGTGAGGTGCTTGGCCATCTAATGAATTGATTGACTGTCAATGTATCTAGTAAACAAAATGGCAAGGATATTGAGCAACGATATCCGTAAAACTAACCCCCGGGCGGATTGTTGGCAAGTGGCGGGACTATTGCAGAAGTGTGTTGTGTATAGATCTGTTTACCTCTGCAGCTTTCCACTAGAATTACCCCGATTAGACCCCGCATGGATTGCAGCCATTCGGCAGTGATGAATTGATTCCACCAGCCGTTTCATAGAAAGGCAAGTTTTGGATTATTTAGTTAAGCCCCTTTGGAAATTCTTCACGGCTGTTGATCAATTATTTTTAAGATCGAGCAGTCGTTGAAACTAATGACACACTTTCATCATTGCAGATGCGTGGCAAAGTTCCTGCTTGTTGCTCGCATTCACGTTGCATGTTTCTATAGCTGTTAAGGACCTCAAAGACGTCGCCGATGTTGTCAAGCATATTCTGAAGTTCATCTGAACGCTGTCGCGTCGCAATGAGCTCAGTTGAAACCGTTTTCAAACACAGAGATTATCATAAAATAGTGATCAAAAATGCTGCCAACTACATTTATCTCCAGTCGTCTGGAGAGTATTCTGCAAGTACATCAGTATTCACTCGATATCTCTTCGAAGTTTGCATGCGTGACTGTTGCCACACCATGTCATCACTGTCCCCTTCTTAGTGGGAAGTACCCCAGTTAAAAACTTTCCTCGATTTATAAGATTATTTAGCTCGTAGAATTAGTATGAAATACCTGCAGCATCGTAAATATTCACAGTTAATGAAGAACTATTAGCATAGAGGGTCAGCGAGTCAATTTCCAGATCCCAACCAACTTTCGCATGGCAGGCCGACATGTCAAATGTACCTAGGCTTACTGAGACTTACTGTCTTATTCAACTGATGACCAAATGCAAATAGAGTCCTAGCAAGGTGGCATCAATTTAAAGTGAAAAGAGATATCAGCTGTTCCTCAACAGACACATACATTCAGTTGAATATGAATCCCTGAATCATTGTAACTGTTTTCTGAGGGGGGGAATGTGTTAGGATGTTGTCCCAGTTGGAGAAACCATACACTGTACCCATCTGTTACCAGAGAATCTGCTGGATGTGAGTGTACAGGGTAATTGTTAATTAATATACTTAGAATATTTAACTTAAGAAATTTGAATACAGATATGTCACACATCTCATTAATATGTATAAATATCTGGTACAATTATAACTCTGCGTTTTGTTTTTTGTGGTGGTTTCGTTTGATGGAAGAGAGATAAAAAGTTTGTTATTTATTTTCTCATCTTTCTTGGCAGATATAATAGTGGTTGCAAACATATTGTGGCCATGATGTTCGAAGTTGCTGACTTCAATAGCAATGCAAAGTCTACCGTCTGATGAAGAGACATGTCGCACGGCTTGTCGCCTTGATTATTTTGATGTCTTGCAATTGTAATTACACAGTATATATACTTGTCACGTCAGTAATACAACTGACGTAAACTTTACTGTCATCTACGGGTGTTTTTTTGTTGACTTGCGAACACCGGCCTTGCAGTCCACTACGGCACAAGTAAACCTCGGCATGGTTGTTTCTGCGCAGTATATATAGTCTATATAACGATATTCTTAAACAATTTCTCCAAAATAACGCCAATATCAAACATTAAAAAACGAATATTGACCACAGATTTAATCTCTACGTTCTGCGTCGCGTATTGCGTCGCGTTTTGGAATAACATGTCTCTAATTCTGGTGGAGAGTCAGTATCGCCGCCTGGCGGCCGCGACGGAAACCCGCGAATGAGAAGGCCCCTATTCCACGGACGTTTGTGACGAACCAAGTTTTGCACAACAGTACCAAAAATATTAAAAAATATAATGTCAAACATATCATGTTATCTTAAGCTCACTTTGTGAACCCGTACATAATCATAATACCACACTTTTGCGCTTTACTCGAGCTTAATAGCACATATCATGCCATCTTAGCTACACTAGCGCTGCATATGTTAACACTCATTCATCATTACCAAACGGAATTACTAATGGGATCACTTTAAGATCTCCAGCCCTGCTATGTATTAAACAATATTTGTCGATATGAAAAGAAGTCTTTGCTGCCAAATTTTAATATTCCTTCCCCTGCACTACTATGATAAGTGGATAATTCGAATGGGTCTCTGCAAGCCTCGTTTGCACTACCGACTTTTGTATGATGATTACTTTGAACGGCGTTTAACTGTGGCATATTCTCTGAATAATATTGAATGGTACATTCGAGCTACTGAAATTGCATCATTCACTTTCCTGCTTACCCGCATATGCCGAGGATTGACATTAGCAACAGGCGATAATTAATCACACCAATCTACTCTAAAGAGTCATTATTATGAGCAGACACAATAAGCTTGTCAGGCTGATCATGTAGATTCATCAAACATTCTTATGAACAGTGTCCTTACGTACAGCTACAAACGTTTCACATGAGTGCTCTCCTTCGCCTTGATTTCGACGGTGATTTTCTACGATAACGAATGATAAAAATGTACTGCACGCAGAGATCGATATTGCACAGAGATTATCATTTTCTATCCAATGAAGATGCGCCCCAATTATTGTAGCCGCTTTAACACTGAATAAGCTTAGACCAAATCTCTAGGAGTTCTAAGAGGTACAACAAAATGTTAACGTGGTTCTTTTATGAATATTTGGCTCTTATTGTTTCTACAATGGCAAATGAAATAGATGCACAAATGCACAATGTCTGATCGTTCTCGTCTTGTTGCTTCCAATAAGGAGCTGTTATTAACTTGTAGCATTTAAGACATTCAAATTTGCGTTCATACATCGTAATGTGAGCGGATCTCCTTATCATACTCAATGAGAGTGACGTGTACGAACCAATCAATATATTGGAGACGTTTACTGTCGTTTACATTCTACCATACCTATGTCTATCTTACATATTCACATATACTGGGAGAGAGGGCTGAAAATGAGATCCTCACTGTTGTTACTATTTTAATTGTTTCATATTCGTCGAGATGTTTCAAAAAGATAACATCCCTACTTACTAAAGCTTCCGTGCCTTCAACCTGTAAGTTACCACACACAGTTAAATTCGCATATGCTTTATGGCAATGATTAGTTATTTGTCACTCGCATAACAAGATATATATGAGATTCAGTTTTGCGGTGAAGATACCTAATCAGTGATGCAAAGCATGCAGATTCCGATGCCTCAAGCCATGTGCAATATGAAATCTCATGGCTGAGTTTAGATTAAAACAGTGATGGAAATTTCCTGTTAAATTCATCAAATCTTGGTATCTTCTACTTTCGTAGATAAATCAATTGCTTCAACAATGAGAAGTGACAGGATAAAAACACCTAGCCCTAGAGAAAGATAGATAACCGTGTCCACTGCAATCGGAAGGTAGGCTGGGAGGGGTTTGAGGAGGTAATTCTACGACCGGATTGTATACAGGTTGGGAGTATCAACCAGACATAACGTATGAACCGGACATTATACAAATTTGATTCAATGTGTAAGTTGGTTCAAATCTAGCAGGGGGCACGGCGCACTAATACATATATGAATGCAGGGTTGGATAATTAAACAGCCACAGTTCGCTGTTGTGTGGCATTTGGCTCCACTTAAGCGGTACGAGCTGCGCAAGAGATACACCTGGCCACTTGCCAAATGCAGACATTTATACTTTATTGGTTGCCTTGAGTCTCACTCAAATTTTCCTTAATGGCTGAATTGGTAACAAACGGCTGATGCATTAATGTTCGATTGAATTCCGTAACCCTCTCTTACGCCACACCTCATGTGACCAGGACACCCCTGGGTTGGTGCGAGTATGATACGGCCGTTACATTAAACTTTAATAGTTATGTACCCAGTGGGAGGCTCAAATCGTCATATGACCAAAGAGTAGGACATTGTTAGAAATGTTAGTAAGATTCGAACCGTAGGTATCAACCCTTTTTATTTAGAAGATTAAGACAATTGCTGCATACCGTTCTAAACATGAGCAAAATAATAATTCATATGAGAGGGCCCTGGAAGAAATTAGACGAATATTGTAATCAGGCTGATGTTTTTACAGTATTAACCACTTGCGCAATTTGCGAACTGCCGTATGGGTGACTATTGGGTGCGGTGTAAAAGTATAGCTACAATTATTTTTGTTCAATCGCATAAATAATACTTTTTTTCTCGTGATTTGGCATTTAAACTACGTTATTGAAAATATTTGATAAACATTGTTCGAACTCACAGATAACGACGGCAATTATTGCTGAATAGTTATTAAGATAATTTGACTATATTGGACATCATTGGAGCTTAATCACGTCTCTTGACCACGATCAAGCCAAGTGAGTTTGGCAAAAAACGTCCAGAGCAAAACCGTTATCGACTATTAATGAAACGTTACATGCTTGTGTTTTAGATCCATAATTGAATATGGAAATATTTGCTACATTCCCTATTAGTGACTAACCAGATGAGGAGCAGCTAGCAAGTCAAGCGGTGCATGGATAGCAGCTTTTATTTTGGTAAGCGCCATTGCATTTCATGTGACCAGGCCGCCCCTGTGGAGGCTTGCAGGATTATTGATGCGGCTATAATGGAACCGTTTGCTTTAAAACCCGTTTTGGCATGGATGATATATGTTCGGCGTTAGGCTTTGGAGGCCATTTCCTTCCAACTTATCGATAATATCTCACAGCTGGCTGTTCTAAAATCGGCGAAGGTTAGTATGTTGGTAATAGGCTAGAAAGCCAGTGTGGTTTTATCATCACGTAGAGTATTGAAATAAAAAATCACTTTTATCGGCCACAATCTGACTGTTTAACAGGAGAGGACCTGTGGGCAAAGGTAAATAAAAAGAGCCTATGACAAGATAATATTTGTTTGCCGTATGACACACCCATGAAGGAGGGTTTTAAAGCTTTACCTTACAGGCCATCTCGCCTCCATATCACCCATTTCTCTTCGTTAAGAGCCTCAATAATGTTAATCGCTGTTACCTGTTAAGTGACCAGGCTACCTCTGGATTACCTTGCGGAGGCAATATTGCAGCTATAATCGAGTTTTGCGGTTAGCCTTTATAAACCAAGTGTTCATTGATGTAGATGATTAAAAAGCTCATTCTATCGGCGTGAGGCTTTGGGTTCTTTGTTTTATAAAGAATAACGTTCTGAACATTGTCCCATATGAGAAGTTTATGGTTCAAAGGCCCTTATGCTGCAATATTTAGACCATTTTAAACCCATCCCACGCATCCGTCAGATCTTCGCTTACGCATTTTCCGCTTAGCGTTGTGTCAGCATTCTGTTATATCGTGTGTCATTTCACTGCCAACAACATCCCTTTATATGATATATAATATGTGCTATCTCTCAAAAGAAACAAAACCTGTGCTCATGGTTCAAAGATCTGAACTATGACAAAGATGCAACCACATATGCGTTTGTTCCGTCTGCGTCAATTCAGCAGTAGCAGAGGCTGATCGATAATAGGGAATGTAACTGACCTCTCAAAAACTGCTAGGTGACTCAGATACTTACTAAAATTGTCACCTTATGCCGTGTATTAATAGGCAAAGCGACGGATAGGATCATTTGTCATTTTGTCCTATGTTTTACCATTCTGTACACGGCAGAATGACAGGTCTTTGCATTGTACAGCCAATCGCTTACAAATGGTGAGGGTGCATCACGGGTTTATTCTCTTGTAAATGCGCCCCTTGCAGGGGTAAATTCCATTCTCGTAAGAGTTACATTTGCGCCCCGTGCATAACTCAAAGCCAGGATACAATATGTTATGCACGGGTGCTCCATAGTGAAGTAGAGGGTACGCAAGGCTGATTGAGAGAGCAAGTGTTTTACTCGTTAAACAGCGAATAGAGAGCGGGAGAGTTTCGTGCTGATGTGCGTGACCTGTGAATTCCATTATTGGTTCCCGTAAAAAAAATATGCAATATTTTGGTCAGCGTTGACTATTTATTGTCAGCTCGTGCTCATCTTTATTAGCAGATTGATCATTTGAACACAATATATTTGGTTTCTTTAGCAATGAGAAATAATATATCGGCACAAAACCAGCCATGTAATTTAAATGATTAAACCGACATTAATTGATCGAATTGTAAGCTCAGCAAAACACTGAGGAGTGTGGTAGCTGTGTGAGCGCCTGAAACCTCACGCTGGGAGATATGTAGAGTTTAACACGTATTGTGGTCTAAACATGTGAAATCCTTTAACCCTTTTGCACACTAATGTCATAGCTGCTTAATCGCTTTATAATTTTCTTTTCTAACATCTTAGTGACTTAGCAGTGGAACAGCTGACAATAATCCATAGTATCAATGATGGTAGCTTCAGCACGTGGTAGCTTGTAGCAAACCCAGCTTACTAATGAGTGATCGTTTAAAGATATTTATCTTTATAAACCACGTGCATTATATTTGTATCGGTCAGCGTGGCAGATTACGATGCTCTCTTTTGACAATGGTAAGTCTGACGGAGCATCTTCTTAAGCTGAATCGTTGTCACGGGAGCGTTTGTTATCCTTCGGGCCAAGTACCGTAGTATCGCACATGGATATTTATGTTAATGCAGTGTTTGCGTTTATGGATGCCGGTAGTAACGACCAAAGAACGGTAGTTTCCGTTTTCGGTCTGGATAGATATGCATCAGGATATTTTACGGGGTGCTGAATTAGTATCCGCAGGAATGATGGATGTGAAGCGCATTGCGTTATTGGAAGGGTTGCACGGAGTATCACAGTTCTAATATCTTATATAGATACAAGTTTTAAAGTGTAATGAAAACACAAAGTGCTCACGACTTAAAACATTTGAGAATAATTGCTGCTGTACCAACCAGAGAGAGTGGTAGTTTTATAGTTTGGTGTGTCGGTCGGAAGAGAACCAACATCTATTGAATTGAATATTGAGTCGATATGAGTGGTATTCGGTATGCATTACGTTGTCATTCCGAAGGACAACAATCGGATATTACATTAATAATTCAGCAATATAACAAGCATCCGATTGCCAAAGGAAGAGGATACTTATTAACCCAACTATTACCTTTTCTAAACCATTAATCACATAGCTACTGATTAAACGTCATTTGCGGTTGCGATCGAGAAACATATGTATCTATGAGGAATACGTCCTTTGATATCAAATGTATTTTGCATTTTCCAAGGTTGTCAAGTGAATGACTTGCGAAATTACCGGCGAACATGCAGCTCAATAGCCTACTTGTAGGCAGAGACTGGGGTCAAAACTTATGCTCACGTCCCATCATTGAGTAATAATTAAGCGCACACAGCGACATTAGAGGCACCATCAGGTTACAAGAGTCGGTGTTTGATAACATTGATCCATTGACCCATTGACAGCTTATAGGAAATTATTGGAACCTTGCGAGTCGTTTATATATAGTATATATATATATATATATATATATATATATATATATATATATATATATATATATATATATATATATATATATATATATATATATATATATATATATATATATATATATATATATATATATATATATATATATATATATATATATATATAAATGTACATAAATATAAAAATATCCAAGATGGCTACAAATCCGCTTGTAAATGGACACATATTTGCTGAGCTTCTACTATCGCTATAGTTGGGATATTGTGCATGTGTTAATCATAATTTTCTTTCAAGACTTGGTAGGATGTGGGCGTCAATTTATTCCCTTCACGGCATCCACAGACAAAATTCGATTAAAGACATAAGACTGTCGTCCCTGAATATCACTAGTAGAAGATCGTTAACAATCGACAGAGCGGACAAACAAACTAGGATTATCTCTGGATAAACATGATTCATTCCGCAATAGTAGTGAAAAAAGACCCATTTTCATGTGTAGCGCTTGGCAATACAATTCAAGTAAAAAAAAAATGTTTCTGCCGTTTATTTGCATGTAAATACTTAAATAGAATAACAAATGACCTTGCCCGTATTCAACAGATGCAAATGCAGTACCAAGCATTCGTATCTGGCTCTCGTTGTAAATCCTCGTACTTTATGATATGCTGCTGACATGGGGGCCGATTTAAGTAAATTATAATGGTAAATATAAATAGTGTTGTCAGTAAAGCAATATCACAAAGTTCCACTCCAAGACTTCATCGTGTGGATGGATAGTTTGAATCGACAAAAGCACAAATAACAACCAATCCATATAGCTCAGTTGAAATATACCCACACGTTACGGTGATCATCCAAGGACAATGTATGGACATTATTCCATGCAGTATTTCCGAACTGTGGTCGAAATACATGCATCAAAAATAGTCAGAGCAGATATGTCAGAGAAAGTGAGTTAATGTATATCTTGTCTTTAGGTTAAATTATGCACGGTTAGAACTAAGAGCGCTGACACCCTTAGCATAACCATATATACGTTGTGTTTATTACGTGCAAGTATCATGCGGCTAGTTGAATAATTCAAACACGTATATTCACTATCCATTAAACTCAGACGAATATTCTCGTGGATTGCAATTACTTGCATGTGAAGTAAATGAATTAAATTATGCTATAGAAATAACAATGCGAATCCACAACCAGCATATATTTATTACTTTATTATCATCGAGTCGATATTCATAGCACCTACCGGCCATATATGAAGCTTCACATCCCTGTTCCTTCGCGTACTTTCTGATCAAAATATGTTCTATCAAGTCATTGATCACCATCACATCCGGGTGGAACACCTTGTACAGTACAGCAAGTGAATTGCATCTCTGATGAGATTCAGAGCCAACAAAGCACATTTATACAAACAGCCATTATGTGGTAAGACAATATTCGAGGAAATTAATCAAATAATGCTGTATTTTCATTGCAGCCGTTTATTGTATTGGTCGAAACGAGCTCTTATTGAGACTAATCAAATCCATTGATTGGAAAGATTTATTCGGCCAGCATTGCTTGTCGTACTGTTGAACAGTCGCGATGGAGGCTACAACAGCTCACATACTACTAGTCATTGCTAGTGCTATTGAAATTTCGAGAGCAATTTTTCTTGTTCAGGTGATAATTGGTCGGTACCCATTGTTGTTAAAGGTCATGTGTTGTGATTTCCTCACAACCCCCTCACAACCATTGTCTCGCCCGATTGTGTCGAAAAGGTCCGAGACAAGTTGAAATGCACAAAAGAATGGAAACAGCTAATCCTGTTAGCTGCGATTCAGCCTCTTAATTTGCAACTGGCTGTGTCCATTACTACTTTAAAATCAGGAACGTTGTTCAATGTATAACGACGATTATTTGTGTAGTAAACAACATGGCTAAACATTCTGTCTCTCCTATAGAGTAACTACCTTTACACATGGGATGTTACGACAATATCATGACTTGTGCATAATCAAAATCTAAACCTTTGCCCTTTGCTTGTGCACTAGCCATAATTATAATAAAGCAAGAATATTAGACCAGCATGTATAATTACATAGTAAACTATCGGTGCAAAACTAATCTAGTAGGACAGAGCTGATTTCACGAATGATTCCATACGTGGTCTCACAAATCAATGAAGGAGAGTACACGAGTATAAGTGTAGTGATTGATTCAGATCAAAGTGCACCGAACTACTTTTAGATGCTTTGCTTAACGTTGAACGACAGAGACAAGGCAGGCTTCGACTTAGCAGCATTTATCTTTTCTCTGTCCGCACAATTATCAGGTACTACTGCGGACGCAATTGACACGCGAACCGATTCTTTTGGAAAAATAGTATGGGCTCAATCAGACTACAGTCAACTGACTTCGCAGACCCTTATGTTTCTTCATATTTGCCTTAGTAAAACGATCTGAACCATGCGCACGGGTCGTTCCTATCAGCGGGATCATATTATGCCACATTGAGGTACTGCTGTTGATAATTAACAGCGAAGGTTGGCTTAAAGGTTCATGATTATTCTTACATCGACAAACGACGAGCGAATTGATTGAAGAGATTTTCCCAAGGGCTCACAACAGCAGAAGAGCTTCGGACTTTCCTCATGAAAGAGCTATCGTTGCCGTGTTTTGACGCACGGTGGCAAAAGAAACGCTATTAAAATATACCTAAGGCAATTAATTGGTAAAGATTGAAGTCAAAGTAGGTGGTAGGTCAGGCGGAAGAAGTTTGAACGCACAAGGTTGAGTTTGTTAAATTGGACAAGTTGCGTGAATGCCAAGAGGCTTTCACAATGTCGGTTTAATGATTGATTATGACTATGGTTCCTCAATAAGCAATGCGTGTAATTAAGCGCTGCCGTAGTTAACAAATGTATTCACGAATCTATCATGACAATATATGACCTGTATAAGGTTGTAAAGTAACGCCTATAAGGCTTATGATCGAGGTAGTATGTGTTCAAGCATATATATGGGCCCCAAAGTGCTACAAAACACGATCGTTTAACAATGCGCTAAATCTTTTGCCCTTATAAAATGTTTTGTAAGATACTTTATGTGTGCTTACGCACATTCAAGGCTTTCAGTAGCAACACTTGATCCAACCCATAAAACGCTGCAATCTATTCGTTATCATTGGTACTCAGGTACTAGTAGAGGTTGGGTACGAATAGAGATCTACTTGACACCAATAAAATTTGCTAACTACCGCCTGCACAGTTGGTTACAATATGCCGAATCCGAAAGCCACTTCAATAATTATGGATATATGCGAAGCTATGATCTGCTGGTTCGGGCTACGACAATTTTGTGGTGAAACAACATGCATCAGCGTGGCATCAACTAGTCACATACAAGTACCACGCATTACATTGACATAATAATTTGCTAGATCAATCCCAATTCAACTTCTTCTCTTACCGCATGCACAAAAGCATATACGCTCATATAAACCTTGCAGGCATAGCCACGCAGTATCCAAATTAAATATTGAGACGGTAATGTAATACAAATGGATGACAACCATTGCCTGTGCAGCTTCAAAGTAAAGCCATGCCTTCCTTTCCCCCGATGTTTGCGTATAGCATTGACACCACTCGCAGCAATGAATTAGAAATATATCGATTATAAGCCATGTGGGTAATGCATTTGTTGTTAATCAACTCAGGCCTAGCATCATGCAAACGAATGTTTGGTCGTCACATCGGTTCCTAATGAAGGAAAGCAAAACATTATCTGCATTTAAATGTGGTCACATAAAGATACACCAAGTCCAAATTCACAAACGATACAGTAACATTTTGACGAAGGCATGCGATTAATTCATACATTATCAACAAAATATTATTGTATTGGCGGTCGCTCAAACTACATTTCCGTTTTTATAAGACACGAAATATTGAATGATAATCGAATATATTGACGATGATACAAACCTCGTTTTAAGACTAGACGTAACATTTATAAATTATAGTATCAATGATGTATCACACTAGGAATCGCACGCATGTCATAACGTTTCGTACAAGACGTTCAGCCATAGTAGTGTACGTTTATGTTACAGTTATTTAATGATGATATTCTTTTTTATTCAAGTTCCTTATACGCCGCACATTAACAAAGGTATCACTAATAATGTGGTTGATTCCTCTCGCAGTCGTCCAGCCTATATTGCGGCTAGTGTCGCCTAATGAGCTTTGATCCAACAATAATTAGCAGTAGCAGCGAGGCAACCTGTGTGCATCGACAAGCATATGCAGCGAATAAAGTATTTAATTAATCGCAACGACAGCACATTCTAAAAACAAAGTAATCAACAGCTATCAAAAACATTCCTGAGAAATGAAACTGAATAATCCTTATCTTGCATAACTATAAAACGGCTGGTGGAATCAATTTGATATTTTAACTCTGCATCACAGCCGCATGGCTGCAATCGATGCTTGGTCATGTAGGACCAATAACAGCAGGGATTTGTTGCGGTAAACAGATTGATACACAATCCTGATACATTCATCAATGGTACTGCTACTTGCAAACTATCCCTCTGGGGGGGGATTAGTTTTAGGGATATCGTTGAACATATTCCATGACATTTTGTTCACCTGGTTCATTCACAATCAATCAATTCATTAGATTACCAAGGGCTTCATTTAGCTATGAAATTAAGTTATTGTGGTACAATATAAAGCTTCTTGAAATAATCCTCATACTAGTTTGTCTGTAACATACTACCGCGTGATATACGACGGCACATGTATGGGGAGGTGATGTATATTTACCTTGGAAGTGCATATGTAAGGTTAACAAATATTGCGATATTATGGTAAATTATACAATCTTGATGCACGTACAATCAACGGTAAGTGCATATTTCTATAAACAAGCAGCGGTTTATCGGATAAATACCCCCACCGCAACTGACTACTAGCACAAGGTGTAATACAATGACTGCGTGTACCTTGACAAATCGGCATGTTAATCTTCAGAAACTAAATTGTTTATGGGTATGATATTTTTATGTAGCGTACATCCCTTGTTAAAACGTTGAATCTACAACAAATGCATTATCTGCTTGCTTACCTATGCGCAGTGTACGAAGGTGAATATGAGATGTGCAATCCACCTAGCACCATAAAGAAGTGTAACGGCGACTTGAATTATATCCGCTGCTCGTACGGATAGCGGAAATTAGCCTAGATTTGCCTTGGTATGGTCTTTTTGGCTGTTGGGCTGCACTTCCGCCGGCCATTTAAGATTGCTTACTCACATGCGGATGTTTTCGAGAGCCCTGACCAACTTGACAAATACAATATATATTTGATATCCAAGTAGTATGCAATAATCATTGGTACACGATCTTTTACAAATATCTAAAAAAGATATATATATATATATATATATATATAGAGATATATATATATATATATAGATATAGATATATATATATATATATATATATATATATATATATATATATATATATATATATATCTCTATATATATATATCTCTCTATATATATATATATATATATATATATATATATATATATATATATACATATATATATATACAGGGTAACAAACGCTGCCATCACACCGATTCAGTTCACGATGATACTACGTCAGACCAAGCAGTGTCAAAGCTGAATAGGGCGATCAGCCATCATGCAGGCTGTTGCAAATATAATACACATTTTTGTAAATATACGGATCTCTCAACGATCTCCAACAAGTTAACAACTTTTGCTAAGGTTGCTTCAATTGTGCTAATGCTACCATGGACAAGTGCTATAAATTATTTATGGCTTTTCGGTTGCTAAATCACGTAGATTATTTTGTTAGAGCGGTTAATCTGGCTTAACATCAGTGTGTGCTATACTGATTGATATTAGATGTCCAGATATCTATATATATCCGTGTTCGCTGTATTACTATTTTGTTCACATATTTGGCCTTCGACAAGATAATACATAAATGGTATATGAGGCACCCAGGTCACCTCCTAGCCATGAAGGACCATTAACTTTCGCCGGCCTAATATGCTTAAAAGGGGTTCGAAAGCACTATTTTAACGGCCATTTCCACTCAAATTCACCTATTTCCCTTAGATAACAGCCGCTATAAAACTATTCGTTATTACTAGTTGTGTGACTAGGCTACATCTTAGTAACCTTGAGAAGGCAATACTTTAGCTACTATGGAGTTGTTTGGTGTGACTTTGTGAACCGCGTGCTCATTGATGTAGATTATTAAAAAGCTTATGTTGTCGGTGTGAGGCTTTGGATCCCTTTCTTTTCAACGAGTTCAAGTAAAGTGTCCGCTGTGTAAGTGTCATGGATAAACTTTCATTATCATCATGTTAGTTAGGACACAATCACTGGTATATTATTTGAGGCACAGGATATATTTTTTTCCAATGCAGCCGGTTATTGAGTTAGAAGACTCCTATGCTGAAATATACAGACCTTGTTAAATTCATTCTTCAACTTCATCAGGTCATCATTTAGGCTGTATTCTGCCTACGATAATGCCAGCATCCTGTTGATCCTTGGTCCAGTCAACTGCCAGCAGCAGCTTCTTCTTAAGGCATATAATATGTGGTATCTCTGATAGGAATGACCAATGCACATGCTGCAAAAAGCTGATATATGCCAACGATGCAACCGCATATGGTAGTGTTCCTTCTACTTACTGGTGATCAGCATATACAGGCACGTCTACTGAGTACGATCAATCGAAATCCTGTGTCAATGTGGCGGTAGCTTGTAAATGTGATCCCAATTAAGAAGAAAATGTATCTCAATCAAATTTCGAGCTATCGCCAAAGACCATGTTTTAGCAGTAAAATATTGTAATATTCTGTTAAATTTGTGCTCCGTCTGTCTCCATGTTTGGCTACGTCTTTCAAAGTACATTTTGTCGCTTATATGAAGATTTAAGGAAGATTCTTGACATTCGTTAAAATGACCCGTCTGACCAGCTGGACTCGTTTCAATATGCATTTCAAGTTTATACTCATCCTTACTGGCCTCACGTGCTCACTAGCTTCATAATGATGGTATTTTTTCCGAAAATAAAAATCTTCCAACAAAGAGAACAGGAGTGGAATAGCTTTGGTGCTTTCTGCTTCAAGCCAACAGTATTGAGCAATTAGTTTCGCCTGGCAGCACCTATTAAGTGATACAGGCGATAATGCAATCAATTGATGTATTAATCACATCCATCTTATGTGTACTTGTCATTATCAGCAACATTAAACAAGTGTCAAGGCAGCTACTGAATGTTCCATTTTACGCAAGTCGCAATATAGTGGTAGCGTGTCTAATGTGTAAGGATAGATACTTCGAACGCAATGCAATGTTCTTTTGCTAGAAAAATAATTTTCTTTAACAAACATTACGAATCTACTCCTTGCATGCGCTTATTACTCGGATGTATGTATGTAATTAGGGCTGAAGATATGGTTCGACATTTGAAGCTTAACATTCATGGTTATCAAGTGACAGATTTATCAGCAAGTTGACACAAATATATGGCATAAATCGATTGTTTCACAATTGTGCAATTTTAAGATATCGTCAACCATCAGCGGCGACGTAACTTAATATAGTTACAAGCCTACCTATTAGCGTATTGAACCATGATAATTCAACTGTTCAATAATGATGTTAAATATTCATCACAATTGATGATGCTTTCAATTGATTGCTGACCAGTCTTTGACGTCCGCGGGTAATGACAAAAGCATGATATAGCAGTTTTGGATACTTTTTTTCCCCTAAGGTATCAAAGGCTTTGTATAATATTTCCACATACACTTAACCAAAATTTTGTAAGCATACCATTTCGTTGCAGTCGCCAAAAATTTCCGCGATTGCTATTGCATGATGGGTAATACTAAGTTAAATCATTGATATTATATTCCATTACTGCTGATTCCAAACTCATTGCTGACGCGCCACTTATAACATAACATGAATGGCGCATAAAGCTGCGAACATTGTCAACGAGCTACACACACATTGGGTACAAGCTGTATATTCTATGATACCATCAAATTATATCATCTATGCCGAGAAGATTCATCGCCATGTTTGATGCCTTCTTTTTGACATCGAATCAGTTAGAGCATGCATATCAAATTTACGCATGCGTACATGGTTTTGTGCGTTTAATAAGTAATCATCTGGAAATGCCACCGTGCAAGTAAAATAATACATAAATGGATCAATAAAATGGATATGGATAGAATGTGACTTGTGAATCCCCCGCTGATGCAACATCAAGCAAATTAATTGCTGTCTTGTTCCAAAGATTCAACGCATGTTCTAGTATACGATCTAAAATGTTATCTATTGATATGGAAGTGCCATGGATGCGTCTATGGTTTAACTCACCACGCACAATGTATCGAACGTGATCAGAAAGGGACGTGGAACAATAATGGTCAATGACAATTGATGTTTTTTCAAACAGTGATATTACGATGTCTTAAGCACGGGAAAAAAGCAAAACATCCCGATGTCACACTCGAGCAAACGTAGTTATGTGTAACGTTCAAGACGTCAAGATGTGTATATTTTACGGTAGGAAAAGGTCCCACGGCAAGCAACTTGCAGCTAAGTAGCGGTCATATTTACCGCGATGACCGAGGCCATTCTTACTTGTGGAACACATGCATAATGTAAACCAGTTTATAGTACGAGATTTAAATAGATCGTTCCGGCTTCAAGGATTGACATGGTGTCTACTGAATAATAGTTTTCCTGCTTCGTTCAGCCAAACTTATTCATCATAGCTGCAAGCCGTTATCATCAACTCGCTCTGTTCATAAGAAATGAACTAGTCTATAGCCAGATAACGCCTGCTGTTGATAAGTAATGGGACATTGTGAACGGAATAAGCTGACGAGTTTACCCTGTCTTTCGCATGGCAGAACAGTAGTTGAGTAATAGCGCCTATGATATATGTGGCATATGACGATCCCTTCCCGATACAAAAATTAAGGAGAAGGATAGATCCGCATCATATTTGGCTATTTACGTCAACTAGAGGTCACAACGCCGCCTACTAACTTGGCTTATTCAACGAACCCATGAGGCTTAGTTTTATTGTATTCTGAACATGTATATCGTGTTAACTCACATACCAGACAGCTCAAATGCAAAAACGTGCATGTCAAATTGCGCCTTGATTTTCAGGGAACAGTAATAACACAGTAAATAACATAAATGAAGGAAAATGATGATTACGCTCAATGTGTGATACAATGAAGGTACGATAGATAGGTGTTGCATGTCATATGTCATCTTAGTCTATCAGCTGAATCTTAGTCTATCAGTTGAATCATAGTCTATCGGTTTTATAACAGTTTACCAGTCGAAATCATTATGCTTGTACATACCTCGCCAATCAATCATTCAACGCGTCTACAATTAAACCACCACAATGTGGGCTTGTTATTGTGTTATTCATATCGGTTATAGCCATTCGTTTCCTGCCAAAACCCTCTGCTCAGTTTGCCACGACTACCATCTGATGAACCGAGTGTTCATTTCGATGATGATTAAATGCTAATGTTGCCAGAGTCTTTCCTTTCTGCTAGTCCTGGCCACTGTGTTCTCAACATGGCGCTGTTTTGTCTATTTTCGGTTCGGTCGCCAATATCGTAGAGACAGAGTTTATTGTCGTCATTAGGTTATATCCAGTCACAAGTAGTGCATTCTGTTGGAAACACAGGATATAGTATATTGTAGAAAGTCGGTTATGAAAGTTAGATGGCTCTTGCGCTGCAATAATGGGTAAATTTCCATTCATCGCTCTCTCTTGACCTATGTCTCACGAAGCGATGTCATGATACAATGACAAAATTCCCATTATGACACATTTGCATAATCGACCAATTCAATAACATGCATAACAGCTCAGTGTTGCTCTGGTTATTCGTTCAATTATATAATTACATATAGCAACCTTTTAAAGTGGCAGCTTGCATATGCGGGCAACTCTGAGGATGAACGCCATTTTATAAATGCGCGTTGGCTAACTGTGGTTACACTCATTAAGGAAAATTATATGCATATTCATTTGAGCCCTCACGGCTATATCAGAGACAACTCATAAATATCGGTTCAATCAACCACCGATATGCTCACTGAATCCCGAATGTTTAAACCCCATCACCGTAACAATAGAATACAATGGCTATGGATGGGCTGGTTCACAAGCACTGTCATCAATATTGTAAAACACAATGAGAGATAGCCACCTTGTCTCGGATCAGTAGGTTCTATGACTACAGGTTATCAACATTAGCATAGTCATGAAGATAGTTTAGGCAGGTAAATCAAGTGCGCATTGCTATTGAGCCTGCTTTACGTAATTGAAAACAACAGGATAAACTTTCTTTGATATGGATTGCAAATCATTCTTTTATGCTGAATGCAAAATTAGGCTTTACATAACCCCCTTGGAGCAAAACGAATTTTGGATGCTAACGATGCAAATGAATGATTAAGCCGAGATCGTCATTATAGGTCAAGCTCTCTATCACCGTCATTATGAACCTATTTCGATTCGTATGGGTCTCTAACTTAACTCCTACCTTATCTGTCCCAGGTTTATTCCCTGCGATATTTGTATTGATACGTTGCCGTTTTCTGTATTATGTATGGTCTGTGTTCTGTCCCACAAAATCTTCATGAATATGATGCTTTGTACCACGGGCGCAAACGCCGTATGATTGCGCTAATCAATAAGTGTTGTGGGTATTTACTTTTAAGAAGTAATCCTGTCCGTACACCACATACGTCCAACAGTATGTCGAGTTAAGGATTTCAACTGCACATGCAAAGTACAAGGTGGCTCCTTAAGGATTTGATATATATTTCAACTAATCAGCATAATTAAGCTTAAATGAAAGATACAGGATTTGTGGGGATACATTTAACGACTCTCTATCAATATTTCTGTCATTGTTCCATTGATATAGCAAAGTCACTAAAGCATTCATTGCCCCTAATACTGATTATGAACTGCTCTGTGCGTTGTGGCATGTCGTTACTTGGTTATATAGTGCTGCAACCATGCTCATCCCACGAAAAGAACACATTTTATGTTCATTCATTTCCAAGCATATAGGGCAGAACCTATCAACGGCCGTTGCACCCCACAAACAATATATTACTGAACGAATCACTCAACCAGCGAGTATTGTGATATAGCTTTCCTCAAATGACGATTAACTGCGTCCTTACAAAGCCAGAGCCCTGAAACCATGCCGACAAATCTGTAGCACAATATGAGCAGACAAGTAAATCTGTTTTATAGAGTTGCCGTCGAATCTCAGTCACCCCTTATTCTGTAAAGACTAATCGTGACGATTGCCATGGTAATGCATCAAATATTACTCGTGTGCACTAGAAGTCGTGGTGAAAAAATCAGAAAAACGACTTTTTGAAAATGCCACTTTAGAATTATGTTTTGTTATGTGGAATAAGCAACACAACCTCACCTTGATAGAAAAAAAAAATTAAGCCCATGCAGCATATAAATGATATTTGTTTACCGATATCTAGGTCTGATCTCCATTAGTAACATGTAAGACTGGCATAAAGTTGGCTATCATTTGAAGTCTTGTACTTCATAAATACACATCTATTTATATCATGTCTATTCCATTTTTGCAGCTCATCCTCTCAGGTACAAATATATTAACAAAATAACAATAACTTTGCAGAATCTGCATTATTTGAGTAAAACACCAGCACTTAGAGAAGCGCTTAACTCGGCTGACGTCGGTTTATATTCGCAATTTCAACAGTCAGCCGTTCCTAGTAGAAATACGGCTTTTATACAATATATATTTCAACACCCTTTTCCCTAATCAAACCTTCTACGATCTCAGCGGAGCTGTCACCTATCTGATTGTTTGTTGCATTGTTGGTGGTTCATATTCTTATGAAATATGAATGATCTCAAGGGGATGTTTAACACTTTCCGTCGAATGATGCCCGGACAGACTGATTATCATTGTCGGTTGCCAATGCATCTGAATGACGCCATACCCATATAGATGGAGTTTAGTATCCCACTTTTAAGCAAAATATTTACAAATGCAACTTACCTTAAGGTACATTGATGATGACTAGTTTGGCAGAAATTAACCCTGTATCCATCGTGCTGGTTTAGTTTGCACCAACTGGCTAATCTATTCATATAGAGTCGTGGATTGATATATTGTGTATACTGTCTATCAAAGATAACAGCATTAACACACCGCCTATTTGCCGCGTTCTCTCAGTTTCTATATTTACTGTTCCTGCGAAATGGTCAACCACCCTAATATGGGAAGAATGCTTGACTAATTAGTTGGATTACTTTGTAAAAATTATGCACCTCAAACATCTGTGATACAGAGCAGAGCATAGATCGAACCAAGTATTGACACATTATTTCCAGTATATGGTAAATAACATGTTCACATATCTATCACTGCAGTCCCTGTCCTATAGTAGGCGGAGTTAAGTCAGGGAGACCCATCGGGTTTCAGTCCGTGTGGAATTGTAAGCGCTCGCTGAGCGTAAACGATATAAGATATTTTACAAAATGTGAAAGTGACCAGCTCTATCAATAAACTAACTATGTTGCAAATCTAGACTAACCATCCTTGAAGGCTGTAGCAGGTAAGTTATGTTTTGTCCTTGCAATCTAAAGAAAATAACACTTCCTTTGAGGCGACGTGCTATGAAACGGAAATATAATGATAAAGTAATAAAAACTTTATTTTTGCAATATCGCTGCTTGCAAAAATCAAATATCTTGACCGTAAAAAACATTTGATGGTATAAACCTAATGTTCCAACGCAGATGATGGTAGCAATTAAATCGATATTTATATGCAGCGGTTGACAGATATTGCGCTTCATGCGACGTGTGCGTTAGGGTGATAATGGTTATTTGGCGACCAAGCGTATAGAAGTGTGGTCTGTTTTGCTGAAACGCGTCTGTAATAAACGCTGCTCGAAAAAATCAACCATTTGCACTCGAGATAATTGGTTTGCCCTTAAGTGAGCATGATTGCTATAGTAGCAGATCGCATTGAAGAATGACTAGGTCTGATGAATACGATGAAGCCAAATGTATTGGGTAAAAAAGCTTCGGGCACATAGTAGTGCTATCATCAGGTCGATTATTCAAATCAATTATCACTGATATCAGCCAAATTCTGATTAGTCTCATTAAATGCTCTATCCGACCAACTAACACAAGAAACGGCCCTAAAGACCATCCAACCGGTTTCTATTTACCTGATTCAATCTTGACTTACCTCAGATTGGATCAATGCAATAAGTTTACTTAGCATTACATCTAAATAGCTTCAGTCCTCGTGTTGTCCTGCATGAGTCGTTCCAGCCATAAAGCATAAATATATCACATAATTATTCAATTTCAATCGAATTGATAACGCCGTACGCTGTAAGGAACTATTCGATACTTACTTTCATGACTACGATTATTAAAATTCAGCCCACAATAGAAATAGAATGATGAAAACGTATTACACCAAAGTTGGGATGAACCTGTTTACCACTCGAATCAGTGGAGAAGCACGACACCCTGATAACTATTGATGTAAAACACAGAAGCCTCTGTATCGCTTGGACTTAGTTATGGGTTCATCAATCATGATGTTATTGTTATTGTAATTGCGCCACAAATTTATAACTGACAGTAATGTGTAGCCTCTATATGTTGAATGACTTATATTTAGATAGGATGTCTTGTGCGATAGGTCACGAGAAGGATAAATCGAGGATTTGCAAGTCCCAATAGTATCATCAATTTGTTCTTTATGGGATCTTGTGATCACGTTGCCTGTGTCGGATCATAAAACCCCTCCAAAATGTTAAGTTCCGGCAAAGTGACTGTGTATAAAATATGCCCCGAAATAAATGTCAATTAACAAGGTCAACAATGATCTTTAGCAGCACATTGCAGTCTTGATAATCATATATTAAAATACTGTATTTGGCGGTGAAGTACTTTCAGCTAGGATTTAAAGTGCATTGAATTGTTCGAAGGGCTGTAAGCAAAATCATGATTTTAGTAAGAAAAGTGTATTTTATTTGGACAAGTACAAATACGTTTCTACCAGCTAGGTAGCAGTTTGTAAGCACACATTTGATGTATTGAAAGAAGAACGTTTGCACATGGAATGTACACAACACAAAAGTATCACAACCATAAACAATTGAGCTCCTACAATGCCTAATTGTTAAGCTACATACAGTCAACGTATAATACTATGTGCTAGTCGTCAAGTGCAGTGTGTTTTTTTCAGACGAACTTAGTATGTTTCTGCAAATTCGGACCTTTAAAAGAACTTTACATTGTTCGTTGTTTGTAGGTGCATCAAGATTGTGAACTTTACTATATGATCGCAATAATAGTACCTCACATATGCACGTCCAAAGCTTCAATATAACACTTCTCCTTGTATTTACCGTCGTTCTTCGCGCAGTGAGATTTGACAAACGGATTAACACGAGGAATAGTTCCCGAAGAAATCGTAGTGCAGTTTAACATTATGCCAAAATCATTACATTTGATAGCTATGTGAAATGCATGGACATCTAATGAATTGAGTGATTGTGAACGCAACAAGTGAGCAAGATGTCAGGGATAATGAACAACCAAATCCATGCAACTAACCTCCGGAGGGAGAGTTGGCAATTAGCCGGACCATTGCAGACTATATCAGCATTGTGTATAAATATTTAACCTCTACAGCCTTCTGCTGTAATTGCCCCTATAACAGCAAGCATGAATTGCAACTATTGTGCCGTGATGCAGTGTTGAAAGATCAAATTGATTCCACCTGCCGTTTTATAGTAAGGCAAGAGTGCGATTATTCAGTCACTTTCGCGCGGCTGCTGATTACTTTGTTTTAAGAACGAGAGGTCGTTGTGACTTATGCAATACTTCTCGTTATGAAATGCAGGCGATTCATAGTGTGCACTGCTGTGTTACAGTCGTAACGAATCCCATTGACACTATAATTTGTAAATGCTGCGTCTATACTTAAAACCAACATTTGTACCATCGTCAATATGTTCGATGATTATGTAAATATTTGTGGACTATAATAATAAAATGTTGCTTTTGCGACTGCCAATACAATAATGTACGTATAAACATCGCCCGCCTTCCTCAAAATGTGTCCATATCGAATGATTTGGAATTCGCGACCAATTGCAAGTTTACAGGATACTAGGCGCGAGTTGATTGCAAACAAAGGGAGGAAGTGGTCGTTACCCGCAAGGCTCACCATCGATACATTTCCAGCTCATTGCTGCTAATGATACCGTTAAAGCTGCTCAGGCAATGATTGTCATCCAATCCAATCACACCACCACCTGAATAATTAATTTGTGGCTTTGCTTGTTATATATCCGTACCTGGTTTTGAATATGCCTTAGGTTATTAAGTTGATATGATGTTGCATATCAAATAGACAATCAATGTGTGATGCTCAATAAAATACCCCCAAAAGATGCGGTTACATTATATGACCTGTCATTGTTTCTATTTTATCGAAAGCAGCGCCATTTGATGTGTCAATAACGGGTTTTAATAGCCACACACAACGAAGTTGGCGTGATGATAGGTTAAGTTGAACACAAATGGTCGGACCATGACCCAACATCTACAACATTACCGTTTCAATGCAGAATAGTTTCAAGCCTATTTGCAGAACACTTCTGGTGCGTGTCAGAATTTGAAAGCCTCCCGAGCAAATAGTAGATGGTAAACGATGCTTTCTTTACGTGAAAGATAGAGTTTTTCCAGTTGGTTATTATAGTACAGATGGGTTCATGTATAAAAGTGTTTCAAACGGCCAAACTAGTGACACATCGTGTAACGCATTCATAAGGCAAATTTGCTTCATGAGACTATACATGCATAGTTGTGTTATAACAATTACGGTTCAAATAGCATTATGAAGAGATAATAGCAATCTCAGGGAAATATGCATGGGTACAGCTGAATGATTAGTTCTTTGCTAACTAGTGCTCATCTCTGAGTCTAATGAAAATGCCTCCCAATGGGCCCGCTGCTGTTTATACCCATCTTAAAATTTTGACATGTATCTTAATCATTAACGACCGCACGATATACGCACTGAATATGTCCATTATTGTGCAAAGTAAAATTGTAATACGTAGGCCGTGTTGTAGTTTGCAAACTTTATACTGCTCAAAACATAAATGAATCAAATAAATGCTCCTTACACTGACTATCATAATGTGGCTAAAACAATAGCTGGTAAATGCGTTTGATATATAATATATGACAATACGTAGGGGTATAAAAGTTTAAGGTACCATCTCCATTATACATTACACGTTTGATGTCTTATATCATTCATTTACGCTCATAATGCATTGACCAGGGAAGCTGATTATCCGGTTCATCCCGTTGACGCTATCCTATTTGCGGAGATAAATGTTTGGTTTCAATTGATTGGAGCCGAATATCATTGAGTAAAATAAAATATTGGGGACCCAAAATTTCTTCGAGATAAACACAATTTTAAGGGCGTATGAGGCATGCATTACATGCTGCCGAAATATACAAGCAGCCTCGTAAAACATGATAGCAGATAGTGTATGAGCCAGGTTTAGTTGCATCACTTTATCACTTTAATTAGATCAATAAACTGTAGCCTAATCTCTGCGTCACACTCTGTATATCTGTTTCCGAAATGCTTTTTCGATAAACAAATCCTCATTTCCAAGATTTAAGCATAACGGCTGGCAGGATGCTATTCACTGGTCAAATGTATGCAATAGATTTCTTCGTATGAACATACAAGCCATGGCGCGTGTTTGACCCCGTTCTACGTGGCGTTAATTTGATTGCCAATCAAAATTGCGCGCATTTTAATTTTTATTTTTATTTTTTATCCGAGTTAATTAGCTGTGCAATAAATGTGCTACATTTAGAATCCGAGCAAATATCAGCTGTTGCTCGGAGGCGTTGAATTATTTAAGGAATAACTTTTTGCAAAGTAAAAATACTTGCTCTAATTAGTCGGTAAGCAGCATGATAATTATCAAGCAACGTTGCACTTATACATCAACGTCAACAATATTACTAGTTGGCTGCTCACAAACCAATCTAAGTCAATAACACTTTATATTTGTAAGAACACACGCTGAAGTAGGCGATGACAAGCTAGCAGTTATTGCCATGACACGATGCATTGCTACTTAGATATTTGGTAAGCATCATATCACCAAACGCAGATATATGGAGTGACAAAATCATCGAATATCAGAATGGCCTATTTTCACGAGGACCATACGAAAAAAACGCTGAAGTAAACATTAAAAAAAGACATCCATCGGATTACCCGGCTGAACTGAATATATATATATATATATATATATATATATATATATATATATATATATATATATATATATATATAGATATATATATATATATATAGATATATATATATATATATAGATATATATATATATATAGATAGATATATATATATATATATATATATATATATATATATATATATATATACTTCAACTGATCATATAATCGAGGAGCTGTCTATATATATATATATATATATATATATATATATCTATATATATATATATATATATATATATATATATATATATATATATATATATATATATATCTATATATATATATATATATATATATATATATATATATATATATATATATATATATATATCTATCTATCTATATATCTCTGCTGCCTCCTCGTTGATCAGTTGAAGTATATCATATAGGATGCCTTTCGTGAATATAAATGTTTGATGGAGCGGTAGATATATATTCGTATGAGATGGAAATGTAGAGGGCTTGACCGCATGGTGATGAGATTGGCATAAACAATAATTACGAATCACGCAAATACATTATCATCAACAAGTAATATCAAAAATCGGTTTGCTTCGATATTGACATCAGCCAGGCAAACTTACAGTTTCTATTATTATAAATAATGCTTAACGGTGACTTATTTTAAAAAAAACCTCAGTCTAAAGTTAGTGTTCACAATTGCGCAACACCAAGACATGTGCGAAATGAATTGACTTCATTTAGTGCACTTCATATAATAAAAATAATGATAATAATAGTAATAATAGTAATCTTTATTTTCGCACAGCAGGTGTACAGGAACATTATTATATGATACAACAGCAAAAACACCAACAAAAAAACCATGGCGCCATTAACATGCATGATTGTCAATTGACCATAGCAGAGTGGGGTAAAGGCTCATTTAAGAAACAATGTCGAGGATTTGTTAAAAAGGTAATGTTAATTGAATGAATATACTGTTATAGGTGGTGCATTTCGGAAAATTATCTGCAGGTTGGTGATTTTGGAGACCTGAGTGATACTTTTTTTGTTATTCAAATCTTCATGAAATCAACCACAATTCATTGCTATGCTTACGTCATACGCAACTTTTAATTTAAAATATAGCGTTGTACGTGATGCTTCGAAATTGCAGTTATTAGAGTCAAACCTCGAAACACGTCATAGTATATTTTCCAGAGATCAGTCCATGTCACCACCAGAAAAAAGCGAGTATGATGCCGCTCCTTAAAGTAAGTGTTATGAACCATAGCAGTACACATAGCAGTTTACGACCCAAGCCTCTGCAATGAGGTGGACCCCTAATATCCATTTCATATGCACGGTATTCAGCTTAGAGACGATGTCATCGTTAATCATCCATAATCTTTATCTTAAGTCTAAGTTAACAGATTATCTATCCTAATGCTCCAACAGGTAGATAGCATAATACATGTCGACTAATCACAATATGGGAAGGCACTCAAAATGCGTGAAAACATATTCGAATTGCTGCAGCCATGAATAAGCCAGGCACTCAGGTCTTTTGTCATTGTTTGACATTTTGGAAAGCTTCAGACGAAAAGGAAAAGAAGTCATACATATGTTTGCAAGGTATATTAGGGGCAACGATAGTGAGAGAAAACTTCGCATTTGCGCAAAACGTTTTCTAGTACTAATTAAGCCAATCCTAGCCCCCTGATGTTGATATTAAACTCGCCTATTTGCAATGCGTTTCTAGGAAACAATTATATCTATGAAATAAAGTAGTGTTTTATCCACAGTACTATTCCGCCTTTGAAAATGTCTTTTTATTTATGGCTTTTCTTGCAAAATACTTTATCAACACCTTAGACGATAGACACAATATTACGCGATTGATTGATACGATAAATTAGATGATTTACCTTCAACGGTTAATATAACCAAGCCTTTAGTGTACGACCTGTTATATATGGTAGTTTTTTCCATTACATTTGAGTTGCCACTTGCTGAGCATGTTGCATGGTCTCCCTTCAAGTTTTCTGCTGCTGTCGGCTTGATGACCGTGCATTATCCCCAATACTAACCTATTGACCTCTTATCAGTTAGTCTTCTGTTGTTAGTGTTTTCACCCGATTAGTAGCTTCAAATGCCTTCTATGAGCATATATGGAATATCCTGTGAGATATTCTATCCACCTTTGCCGCATTTATCTTAATTGCGTAAGGGTTTGTCTCGTGCTAGCCTCAAAACTCTTATCGGTTTTGACGGCGTGTTCGTTACTGCGGCAATTCCTGCGGTATTTCGGTCTATAAGTTGTTTGCTGAAGATTTATTATAGTATGGTTCTTTTCAGGAGTTTTTTTATGAGCAATAGCAAAATGCATAACGGATGATATAACTTACATGTATATTTCTATCAGTAATTATTTTCTGTATGGTAAAATATGATTATGTATTTGTATAGTTATGTAATGCATGTTGCATTATCAATGACTCACATGCGCGTAAAGATAAGTACAAATGTGTTAGAAGCAAGAAATTCATTTAATATGTTAAGGATGGGCAGTTTGAACAGCTTTTCGAGTCAGTGTCTAAATGGACATCTACTGACTGCATGTGTAGATAAACAAAGCACCATACGGAACGTACCGTAATGTTTGTAGTGTCTGGGGATGTCGACGCAATCTGCATGCACGGTCCATTATCATTTGGCACGCTTGATTGCCAATGTACAAGTCAATGGTTACGAGGTGGCTGTGATGCAACGCGCAATAGCTTGACATCACAACACGATAATTGCCCCGAATAACCTTTGTATGTACACCACCAGATATATTTGTCTCTATTTATAAGCAACAATCGCCGACCAATGCATCGAATTGGTCCAAAGTTATCAGCTAACTACTCATAAATCTTTTTCCGATCACTTTTGCACTGCAGTATGCACTTGCTAACATTCACACTAATACACAATAAATCAGAAGCGCCGTTATGGTTTCTAAATTATTCTGTGCTAGACTCTGCTCGGACAATAACTCAGATTATACCAGTTGCAAAATATGGTGCATGGTGTGTATGTCTCTGTCTTGTTGTAAATAAAAGATTGACTTATGAAATGTTGTAATCCTGCGATTCCTCGACGGCGGTGTGATAAATATATGGTATGTTGCTGTGTATGTGTGTCGTTTACCACCGGTCGGGCAGCGTTGCCATTCAACGCCACCTTTACAATGACTGGCTGTATAACCACCAACTTCATACTTTTCAAAATGCGAGAGAAAATGATAATAATTACATGAGCTTGTATGTGTCTGGTGCATAGCTTTTATAGAGACATAAACCAAACCTACACCATCGGCGATATTGATTACCTACGATTGCATTCTGTTCAGTGTAATGTAGCTTTAGATAGACTCATAATAGTGGCCATGTTGAGTCAAAGTGTTGTGTCGTAGCGAATTTATGTGCTGTTAAACCATGTCGCATTGAATATGTAAGGAATGAAATTGGGTAGAACCTATTACCTATTAGCTGCTGTACTCATTAAGCCTAACCAAGGTTGCATATTGACGCCAACAGCACGCGTTATTCATGCAAAGCCCTCTGTTGCATAAGGCGTTTGCCATCTGTTCAGCCTAATTATACACACTCCCTGCAAAAGGCTACAGATGTTACGTTGCCAACACAAAACCGACCAAAAGCAAAATATCTTAAACAATAACAAGTCAAAGACAATGATTGCACGATTTTTTCTTCTAACACTGGCATAATCAGCATATAGTTTGTCTTAACTATATACCTTGTTAGCGTTTATATTGTGTATTTAACGTAATCATTGCTCCACTCCTACGAAGATTTACTTTAATGTAAACATACCCTACATGTGTTCACCGGCTAATATGTTATATACACTTGTAAGATTCACGTGTTACATGCACAAGTTCGAACAGAACACATGACCTTTGATAAACCAAATATCGTGTCGATCATATGCGATACACAAATATTATTGCTTATCTCCTTCTAAGCCAGATAATGACGTTGGTGTTGACTTCTACGAACAGTTCCCTATTTTCTTTTATGCGATGAACATTCCATGTGCTCACGCTCTGACGAATATATAGCGCACATCCTTCGACCCGATCATTGCGCTGCTAGAGCTGTATGGTTCTCAGCACATGTGTGGTAATTTACTGTGTCTAGGCAATAGACCTTATTATTGATATATGTAAAGAGAGGTTAATAAATATATGGGGTGGAATGAGTCGCTAATTATTTTAGGTGTGTGTGCCATATAAATTCATCAGACTGATCATCAGGACGAATGATGGAAATTTGCCGAGAATAAATAAATTACCACAAAAGACCCGAATGAATATTTTTGAACCTTAATCAGATGAGAAATTTATTTCTGCATAAGACTCGAAGAAGAATTAACGACTTGAATATATCTGGGGAAAACACTCCACCATGAATCCTTGTTCCCTAATGCTACGACATTCATGTAGCTACCAGAGTTTAAGATTTCTTTTTCTTTATGCAATGTGCAATTTCTCGTAAGGACAAAGATGATTACATGGATAATGATGAATAAAATGATGATCCTAAGTTATAAATACAGTGCTCGAAAAAAACTCTACGTGCCACAAAATGCATGAAGTTTGGTTAAAGCCGTATTTGAAAACAATTTGTTATAGATCATCTAGCCGCGTTACAGACAATTAACATATATAACCCATAAACCGATCTCGACACCATATTACAAAAAATGACTAGCTGGTTCTCAGTGGGGACTAACTCCTCATGCAACCATATCGATGTCTAATTTATACAAACACGCCATATCTGCACCATAATAACATACTGCAATATTGGCTACAATATAGGGTTCAGAGAGCCTCGCAGATTTGACAATAAGCTGCGATTGCAAACTTCCGCGATTTATTTTGGACGTGCAAGACATGTTCATTTGTTCCGCCCATGTAGGACATCCGAATTAACGACGATACTACGAACAATGGTTCCCTATGTGCGGTATGCCATCGGATGACTGCAGATGCATAGTAAGCAGCGTCCATGACGTATGTCAGCAAGTAAGTATGTATGGAAATTGGAACTGAATAGGAGTGATTATTACATGTACCAAAGGGAAGAGGTGTGAGAGTTGCTTCTTCGCAAACGCTAATATTTGCCAAGGATAAATCGAGTATGTGATGAGTCTGGTATATTTTCGTATGGAAAGATCAGCTGTTAAATTGCGATTATTGCTCGCAGCATTTGCCAATATGTCCATATCAACAGGGTTACGAACATAGCCAAAGAACGGGGTCCCCACGCTAAATATATTAATATTACGCAAATATATAGAGCTTTTTAATATACGCATCGGAATGATTGGATTGGGGTGACGTCTCATCAAAAGCTTAGCACCTGAGACAAGCTATCTCGATAGTTAGATATGGACCCTCTTAGCGGCGTGCTTGCAGCATTAGTGGGCAGGGAATATGAAAGTATACTATCACTTGATTAGCATTCGCAGGCTGCGAACGCTTATTTATTCCCCCTAACGTAGATAATTGTGTAGCACTCCAATAATTATTTACGATTAGACCTTTGTCGTACGCATCAATCATGTAGCATAAATCTGTGACGGGTTTTATAACTGGCCATGTAGTACCGCAGAATCGGAAAATCCACCCAAATATAAATGATTTTGCATTCTGAGCATCATAATGTTGAAATTGTATCGAATATGGCGCTCAAAAAATATAATAAAAATAACTCATGTGTGACATTGACTGCTCAAGACATGGGTTAGCGCTATGGTAAGGGCTAGGGTGAATGAACATATTCCAGAGCTGCCAGAGATCAAAAGATTCTGAATAAATGTGAGATTAATTGATCCATGGAATTACCTTTGGATGGGGCAGCGTGAATCACTGCTTTCAATGAATAATCAATTCTTTAAACCGCGTAACATATCCAATAGCCGGATAAATCGCTTCGTCTTTTGTGCATAAAGTTATGAATATTTATTATTCCAAGCTTTACTTCTGTTTATCATATCCATTACATCTTTATGTATTCAATGGAGATATTAACTTATTGATGAATGACTTATGATTTTCATCGCATTGCGGCGCACTGCCTTTAATCACTCCTATTCAGTTCCAATTTCCAGTTTGCCGTTTCAGGATATATGTTTGCCATTATATGTCTCGCCGATGGGTCGGACATCAATTTGTTCACGGGACGGTGTAATTTGGATGTAGTCACGGAACACCCATATTCATGAAACGTTCACTCAATATATTAGTGTGCATCCTTCATATCGGAATATTGAAGCCCGGTCAAATGATGCCAACTACAATAATAGAATCATGCTGGTCAGTCCTACCAGATGCTAGATAAACCCAGGGCAAGATGACTGATGTGACACAATGATATAGATTTATAATAGATACCATCTGCCCATCAATGACATGAGTAAAAACCCAGACAAAATGAAGCAATCTATGTTATTAGTATGCACCCCGGGTTATGTTGCTTTGTCCATGGTCCATTAATTTGCCTTGATGATGTCAGCCCTAACGAGCGTCAGATAAACGTAAATAGATTTTGGCACGTTGCAGATGAGTGAATGATACAAAGATCCTTATAATAGATACCATTGGAATAAACATGAGTAAACACCCAGATAAATAAGCAATCTATGTTATTATGCTGACCCGGGTTATGGTGCTTTGTCCATTGTCCCTAAATTCCGGTTTGATGACTTCAGGTCGATAATTTGCTTCATTGGGAGTTGCTGTAGACATTACGTAAATGATTTTGCCTGCATGTTTGAAAATCACAATAAGGGCGTTAAATATATTCAATGTTAAAAAATTAGTCCTATTTGTAGTCTCCGCCATTGGTATAGCCCCGTTTGTTTTCATTAGATAATTAGGCTAATTGGGCCAAAACTGCTTTCATTACATGATTTGGTGCAATACAAACAAATAGAAGAATATATTGAATGCACATTTCTGCTTTGCTCATTCAACACTCGTGCCAACCGCTGTAATGGAATCGCATCAATCACAACTACATAGCAATTGCTTACTATACATGATATAATGCTCTATTGTCCAATCCGATGGGAGTTCTTACTTGAGTAAAAGACACATCCATATACGAATAAGATTGATTCCGCCAATAAGATATTTCATATATGCGGTTATCGACGAACGGCATTTGCAGTTGCTTGTAATTAGCTGCATTTATCACATATACTTTACATCACATTGTCAAACACCGCCTTGTCAGATATCAATAGTGCATTATTAGGGATGGCTGCTGGTAGCATCGCATCATACTTGCTACCCGCCAACCAGCGGCAACGGGAAGCTTCATGTGAGACCCTACATCATGCTATGCCTAGAGACATCTTGACCATGTTACTCATATAATGCATTCTTTGTGCTAACCTCGACTTTGGAGTTCCCAGACTTTAATCACCAACCCGGAATCGTCAAGACACAAATTATGTCTATGAAGATCACATAAATCCAAACTGACACATTCAAAATGGTACTGCGCAAGTTCTTAACTCCATATGGCGACTTATGTGAGTTGCAAAGCTATACTCTACAGTTCGTAGGAGTAAAGAGTCCTTGTCGCGTTGCTGTCGTGAATAAGAAAATGCAAATTCACCATCTTGAAAAAGAAGTAAAGCTGCAAATATTCGCGTTCATATAAAAGACAGTACGTATTGTTCCACATTTCATCATACAAAATCTTACGGTTTAATACCGTATTTGTGTTCATTGCAGTATACAGCTAGCTGAAAGTTACATATAAGCACTAATCGCCAGTTTGCTGGTAACAAGGAGTAACATGCGATGTAGGTTTAACCGATATTACTTCCCGTATGCGTTGCTTGAGCACATTATCTTGACAATTTCCCCGAGGTGCGTATATTTCGGGAACTTGCATTCATTCATAGTTCCGGATAGTGGATACATGTGCGTTTTTATAAAATAACTCAGATATTCTGTGCTAATGACGCATCCCCTGGATAGGCTTTTTGGTCCCGCAATTACATTGGTGACTTAAGTGCTTTCGTAACTGACGATAATTCTTAATGACGCTATCTACTTGTCATGCAAGATCTTCACTTGTTGTTAGGGACTATACGGGCGTACGGCAAGGATTCGCTGGTATTATGAAATCTATCAAAAAGCATATCACTCTTGAAGCAGCAGATGCTGCTCTATTATATGGTATCCAAGACTCTTCACTTACGATCCAACATTGAATGCACCCTTTACCTCGAAACTGCTAAGTCTGAATAGGCTGTTTAATAGCGATGGCATGACCGATGCTCTTTTTATGAGACACTGAAATATAACCCGTTTTCATGGGCAGCATTTATTATCATTCCAGGCTTAGAAAATGGCACAAAGTGGACCTTCAAATCATTGGGAGCAAGTTAGTTCCTTTTACAATAGCATAATAAACGTTAACGGAAAAAGGTGTAATTAAACATCTTTTTAATAATGTCTTTCTTAATGTTGTAGTTGATGTCACTTATGCACTGACCAATCTAGATTGCATGTGATGTACCTACACGACAATCATCACGAAACTGATGCAAAGAGCCGCGGCAAACATTGTAAATAATTTGGTAAATCCGGGACGTGTGCAAATGGTATTTACATAAGGTATTATTAATCTAATGTGCGAAACCTGGCCCATTAACGCAGACCACTACTACGTTTATACATATTTGCGTTGCGTCTTATTGATGTTTATGCACAAAAACGATAGCTTCGTCATAGAAGCATGTTGTCTTGGTCAGTTAATCTCGATTTATGCGACGTCATACTGCAATAAAGATTATTAATGTGGTCGTATGTTTAAGTAATTGGTTAGAAATACTGGCGACAGTATACAGTACGGACACTCTCAAGTTCCATAGAATGAAACCGCGATATCGAACAAAAATATGACCAATATGAGGCTAGTGCGCGGTTTGGGTACGATATATAAACGATCATGTACAACCTGGCAATGGCTGTCTAGCTAAGTGTGTCATTAATGTATGGCATTATCCCGTAGAAATCACATTGTGTGACTGACAACCTGGTATTCACTTGCCTCGACATCGTGATCGATAATCGTTTTATTCCTGGTCCATCATTAAAACAAAACTAGAAAATGATGTAAAACCTGACAGATATTGTCCAGTCGTATTAATAAGGCATTAAACATTATAGACAATTCCAACTCAAAATGCCACAAGCACCGTGTCCAGGATGTACTTGTTATAATAAATAAGCGTAATAGGCATAGGTTCAAACAACGTCATTAGGCGAATTTACATAAACGCCAAGCAGAGCAAGGTGCGTGAAATCTTTCAGTTTTGTTTCATCAGTTGGCTCTGCTGAAGGTATGGTCCAGCCGTGAATTACGTAATGATTCCGATCTAATTCATAGACAGCAAGATAGCGCCAGTATACGCAGATTACAAAATATAATACCTTTCTCGGTGCATCGAGCTCTAACATATCGGTCTTCAAATTTGTAGGCTAATAGATAATCTTATATTATCGATTCGTTTCCTCACGTGTCAATCATTATTCGATAGGTCGAGTTCTGAGTGTCGCAATAGTATCATTTGCTAGCCGCAACTAAGCAAGAATAAGTTACAAAGCCAATAAAAGATAGCGCCCTTGTTTACTCTAATTAAAAGTCGAACAAAATGATGATCCTGCCTTTTAACCGCTTTGATTAATCTCATCCAGATGGCAGACGTCTAGATAACAAGTTCACCTGAGAGTATGTTATCAAGAACAGCAGGACCGAACGGACGCCTTATATACGTATGTTGGAGCAACCGCTTCATCAATTGGATGTGTGTCTGCTGAATGTGGCCCGTCTCCTACCACGTAGATCATCCACAAAGTCTGAAACATCCTATCACAACAAATAATGGCGGCGTTCATTGGCCTCGTGACGTGGATGTAAAGGCTAAGTTTTCAAAAAGCAAGGTAGCCAGATATAGACTACTCATAAAGTTGCGCTCTCATGTATCTCCACTCTTATGAACTATTTTGGATTTCACTATTAACATATAGTTTGTTTTAGATTGCTTGTGATTTACATAACCTGCACTGGTACATGTCAATTGTATAACTGTTGTTGGTTACCATGCTTATGCTGTCGATTCAACCAACGGTTACGTAACCATTTTTACAATGAGAAAAAAACAACGAATGCTTAATGAGAATCTCATTTCGCTGATATAATGTAAAACGTAAACATGAATTTATTAATCGTCCGATGTACCAACAATATAATATTTTGAAATGATTGGTGATGTATCGTACAAACGTCTAATAAAAAATCAAATATGCCATTATATATGCAGTATAAAATTTAAGAGTCAGTCGCAAAATGTCCCATTTGAGGTACCGTACAACACTCCGTTTTTGCCTCAGAGATGCTATGCCGGAGTCAAATTTGCACGGTAATAAGAAAAATATGCACGTTTGTGTAAATTTCATGTGCCGCAAAAGATCCCAAGCTTTACTTGATTGCCACTTTTCTTAATTACCGTTCTTGCTGCCAGAAATTATGTACATCTGATCAGGTTAATAATAGACTCACGGCGCCATACTACATATCAGGTCCGTTTTGTGCCGATAGCATGATTTCATCAATTGCATATTGATCTAACCATTGTTTGAATGCGAGCTCTTCATTATTTTATTGAGCAGTTGCTACAAAAAGCATTATGAGCTATAGTTACGGAAAAAGATTAACGATTCTAATTTAAAATAAGAGGTCAAATAACAGGCGATCCAAAGCGATTGGTATCCAGAAAGAGCTCCCCCTCCCCCATAATCTGGTCTGACCCGGGGGCCCTGTGTGATCATCGGGTATTATTAGCACACTAATGGTAGCACCACCAAAATTTGTTCGTCCCGATTGGCAACTCGAGTTAAGATTGTGCGCTAAGCCTAACACACAACATTGCAATTTTGCCAAGGAGACTTAAACAGGTACTTACTTCAGTCCTGCATTATATATATATATATATATATATATATAGATATATATATAGAGATATATATATAGATAGATATATATATATATATATATATATATATATATATATATCTATATATATATATATATATATATATATCTCCTTATATATATATATATATATATACATATGTATATGTATATATATATTATATATATAAATATATATAAATATATATATGTAGATATATTTAAATATATAAATATATACATATATTTATCCTATATACATATATATTTATCAATATATACATATATATTTATCAATATATACATATATATATATTTATATATATGTATATATGTCTGGCTTTATATATATATATATATGCATATATATGTATGTATATATATATACATATATATATATAGCTATATATATATATATATATATATATATATATATATATATATATATATATATATATATATATATATATATATATATATATATATATCTATATATATATATATATATATATATATATATATATATATATATATATATATATATATATCAAACACAATATTAGATCCCTATTGGATAACGGTGTTACCAACGCGACATAAGCGTCACAGGCATTATGCCATACCAGCAATAGGTTTACAGTGTCGGATGCAATACAAACCAATATCTAACCCGAGTAAATCAAAACACGCTCGTTTGTGGATTGTATTTAAAGCATTATTTAGAAAATTTAACCTGATTGCTGTATAATATTTGTAGTCTTAGCAGTCACCACAAGCCACTGAATACAAGGCGTTATGCTATCGATTTAGAATTGTTATTGTCCTAATTTGACCACCTTTCCCAAGAACACAAAGAACCACAAGTGCTTAACGTGAACGTTATAGTGTCTATGCATATGGAAAAAGGGGCTGTATTAACTGCTCATATCCACTGCTTAATACCCTTCGATATTACCTCGTTGGGCGTAAAGATGCTGCAGAGAGCCAAGCAATAACATATCAAGTTCAATCGTTTCCATGAACGGTTGCTAAAACATTTGTTCACAAATATTGCAAGGGTTTATCATGCTTATTGCTAACGCCTATCGAGCACTGTTGCTAATTAAGCAGCTTAAATCTCCACGACATCAGATTCAGGCTCGGGCTCCCGCCGGGTCTTCTTTCCACGGCCCTTTCACTTCTTAGGGGACATAGCGAATAAATGATCGACGATGTTTCACAGATTGGCACGATTGATCGTGCGATTGGACGCTGATCGCCATCACTAGTCGCATATTTACCTACAGTTGAACTTGCGATCGATCTCCTCCATTCGCTTGTGATCGCACGACCAGCGCGGCAAATTGTAATCGAAGCAAACATTGTCGCACCTTGGCCAAATTGCTAACAATCGCAAGACCCGGAAATCGCACGATCCGTCGGGCTTGTGGTTAAAGTTAAAAAGTAAATTTACTTATATAAGAGACATATTGATGTTGTTTGAGGTTATTCTTTTATGTAGCAATCTGCATGATATACACACGAAAACATGTCAAAGCCAAGATTTGTGTCAACATGGCCTGTTGTGGTTTCTTAAAGGAAACAGCCCATGGCCAACATTCCCTACATCCTACATTCTTTGTACCTTTATGTGCACATACAGCTTGCCTACAATAAAAACATAGCCACGATGGTATGTTAAGAATATAAACATTACGAACGTGAATCATGTTTTAAGGACCAGGCAAATTACTAACGTAGCATCTATGCGGACCCCTGCTACCTCGTAACCACTGACCAGTATGCGACGCTTACATTTGCTGCTGCGCAGGAAACTGTGTCGAAGGAATGGTTATTGCGTACTTCACTTTCTGGCTACGTAAGTTGACAATGTAGCTGAACACGTTTCTGGAGATTACTAACTGGTACAATTGGACAACCATTATCGATTTCAATGGGCTGCTGAAAACATCTCTTATGTTCTTGAAGAGGCTTAGTAAGGGAAGTGTATGCGTTAAGGCATCATTGTGAAGTATAATTTGGTAAACGTATTGTGTATAGTGCTTCTATGATTAATCACTCCATATAAATACTAATGTGTAATGTTCAGCTGCTAAAATTGGTTAATTGCGTTATTTCTGCGGTCACCATAACGTTAGATATATTACCATCAATTTGTTTTATGCTGTTTTCTCATAAGCCAGCTTTGACCATTTCTGCAACATCCTGGGTTCTTACTGTCACATATGCCCACCGAATCATTAGTGGGACCGTGACCAAATCACCTGCCGATACATAGGTAGGTGTTGATTAGATCGCACGAACGTGATTCCTAATCAATAGAGAAACACATATAGTATTGTACATAGCCTGCCTACACATAGGCAGAATAACACGGACAAGCATATTCACGCAACAAACTGTAGACGTGGCCTACTATTTGAGTGATCTTTTGCATCCATTCTTTTCTTACGCAATTTTGTAACCGTCATTTATGCTCAAGATCACATGCAATCAAATCTGCCCTGTTAACAAGCATCACGTCAACAAACCAGATGCAAGGGTGGGGTAGGGGGTGGTAAGGGTTATGTTTTTTTTGTATATCCTGAAATGGTTGGTTTTTTGTTATGTTCCATAAAGGGTGGGTTATTGTGATATGTCCCAAGATGGTTGGTTTTTGTGTCATGTTCCAAAATAGTTACATGTTCCTCCTACTATTAGATATGGTAAATGTTCCAATTGAATGCAGTTGTCTGCTCAGAATGACTATGCACACCCCGGAGCTAGTTAAATATTGCTATTGTGTAAATACCCCCAGTATTGGAGCGGCTGATGGAATGTACTTACAGTGGCAGATGTGTAAAATATATGTCTATGTGTGCAACTTTACCTCACTTTTCATCATGACCTATGAAACAGAACGCCATTGTGAATAACTAAATCATGCATTCATAACCAGTCATAACAAAAGAAACCCTTACGTATAAATGCCCACGACTAAACCCCTTCAGCCAGCATCAACGACGTTTTCAACAGCACAGTATAATCGAGATCTGTTGACGTTAATCTAATTGTTCTTGTGCGCAATGTGTGTTGTATGCAATGTTGCTTCATTGTGGGACATTGTCAACTTGAGGGGCCTAGATCGTAAGCAGAGAAACACGAGTGCATATACATCTACTCCTGTTCATCAGCGATTGCAAGCATTGCATACTGAGAAGTGTTGACGCTGTAGCAGTGGTATGCATTAGTAATAGACCTTGTCCATACGACTTGATCCGCTTTCTTAATTTTTGCAGTATTACAGTGCCTTATATGGGTATTTACAATGCTGTGTTTCTCTTACGCAGACAATACAGTAAATGTCTTAAACCGTGATTGCGTCGACTTGCTGTTATGAGTGCATTATATATAGAACATATAGCTGCATCCAAGAATGTCAAATATTCTTAAGATTGTCGTCAGAGGGGGACAATATGCCATATGTAGCAATTTGGTCATATATATCGGCATTGCGGGTGTATCACTTACGCTGTAGGTGGATATTAGTTTTTCCACTGCTTGTTATTGCATTCATACGGAGTATATTATTGCTTTAGCACCTCTGCAAGACAACCACTGCCTCATATTCTCTCGAAAACAATGCCAAAATGTATTGCGAGCGAGATTGTAAGAGCAATGCAAGAGGACTGGAGATGAAAGTCGTGTGTCGAGTGAACTGGACCCTTGCCGTGTAGAAACAGCGGGTTTAATTAATTATATTTGTGAGGTAACCTAGTACAGATTGCTTATATGGCAGATGCGTTTGCCTCATATGTTATTCATTTACGGTCTTGTTACACATTTTATATAAAGGTAAGCCGTAAAAATGTGTTCCAATATTCTTATAGCAGTATAATAAATACATCAACAGAACCATGTCGGCCTGTAACACGTTAATTCAAGACAGAGAGTATCTACAAACAACACTTACATTGCCTAGCGAGGTCCGTATGTGATCATATTGAATTTTATCACCAAGGAAGAAATGAGACGGGGTGATACATTGCTACCACGCTCACCACGACGATCGCCATACCAATCGTTTAGGCGATATAGACTTATTGACCATAACGAACACAATGCCAAACCATCTCAATAAGTACAGGGTGACTACATATTTTCCTGAATAAAATTACTCTGTCTGATATATGTTACTTTATGACGTATGGTAAAGGATACTGTCTTTCAACATGGTACGACCTTCAAAGTCACCAGCAGGATTCCAGGAATCGTTCCAAAGGAACATATATTGAAAGAGGCTTTTACCATAAAACTGTTTTTTTCTGTGTATTGAACAAGGACGGAATGAAAGATGAATGATGTCGTCTTATGACATTTAAGTCTAATATGCTGCCCTAGGCTGCTACACCCCGGGGTTTCCAGGTCGTTATTAGTTTGTAAAGAACCTCATGAGCTTCAGCGGTAAACGTGTACAGCATAGGTGTTCTGACTGCATACAAAACCGTAAAGTACAAAACCACACTTCCAGGTCCAATCATAAAGATACCGTCACGCGTTAAAACCTCTTCAGCTAACGCCAAAACCTCTTCAGCTAACGTCAACAGCCCTATTATGATGAGTTTTTTATGGCTTGATGACATTTGTTCAATCTTACCAGTACGCAGTGTGTTATGTCTTACAATGTTGCCTAACTAGGCGACTTTAACTACTTGCGGGGCTTAAATATTCACATTGAAAAGAAGCATTTGCCAAGAAGCATCATCTTGGCCCGCGGGGAATACGATCGCTGCAATACGGATGAGTGCTGCAGTTATCCCCTTTGGATGCGTAGTAAATAACAAAACTGATCCATAAGGCAAGATAAACGGCATCAGTGTTTGCATTGTTAAAATGCCAGCCGTCCCTGTTACATATTCACATGTAGGTAGCCTGTACAATCCAAATAGGAAGCAAGACTGTGAGATGAGGAGGTTATGGACCCGACTAACCAGGCTATCTCAACAATAGAGTTTTCGTCAATGTGTCGTCATGTTAGGATTGCGTATTGTGGCGATTGCTACATTTAGGACTCATCAACAGCTATATTGCCACTGCTTGATATGACATTCAAAATAGACTAGATGGCAATATTTTCTTGTAATTGCAGTCATTGATTGACATTATGCTAGTTGCAGCTATTAAGTTACGATATTGAGAAGTGAGAGCATGTGATATGCAAAAATACATCACTTGCTCTAGCGCTAGGCGTATACGCAACACTTCCGCACAGCGAGCACTTGATCAATCGTTAAACATGTTTCGTGGGCAAATATGCAAATGTTTCATTGTCCCTCATTTCGAGTTACTTGTCATCTATATAGGCACAAAATCAATTTGATCCAAGGACGACTTCGGCAGTATATATGATGTTACCATAAGCTGCTGCCTCCGCCATGCCTGTGAGGGCCTGCTTTACTGGCGCTTTGAACAGTGGTGTTTTTCGAAAGTAACGCGCAGCTAGGATATCTGGCTTGTATCAATACAGGACAATTTTGGCTGATAACTAATGTCATCGCAATACATATATGTACCTTGGCAACATGATTAAATGGTGCAGCACAATGCCATATGATTCAAATGCTTTGATCAGCCTACGATACGCAATGTAGGTAATTTGGCGGCATCAACTTCGGTTGATTCGTTTATGCTAGTATTTGGAGGTTTTTGTGTGATTGTAGTCATTTATTGACATTATGCCAGTAGCAACAATTAAGACCAATAATAGCAAAATGTTTATTCACTGATTTCAACCGAGCATTCAAATCGCACATATTTCGTGAGTGCTGATTTTATTTAAATGCATTGGGCTCAAAAATACATTCAAGTGACCCAGCTTTGTATTTTTTTGGCCTTTTATATTACAGTAATATGTTGATACACTAACATAATTGTTTCAAACCAAATGAATGTCAGAGTAAATGTAAGCTAGTGGAGTATCAATTTCATGGCAGCAAATTCAAAAGGTTCTAAATTACATCAATTACACTCTGAACATTGCAAGCTTTGGTTATGAGGATCGATGCACCGACGACACAAATTAAACGGCTTCGGTAAATTACGCAACTCACAGTCCAGTAATGTCAGTGTCCTTGATATGCTTGAGGAAACAACTAATTCACGCTTTGTGCCAGACGCAGAGATAATTCGAGTTATTTTGGAATTCAGGGAAAAATTCTTCATTATAACTGTGCGGGAAAACATGTATATATATATATAGAGATAGAGAGATATATATATATATATATATATATATATATATATATATATATATATATATATATATATATATATATATATATATGTTTAGAACTCTCTCTCTCTCTCTCTCTCTCTATATATATATATATATATATATCTATATATATCTTCCTTTCTCTCTCTCTCTATATATATCTCTCTCTATATATATATATATATCTCTCTCTCTCTCTCTCTATCTCTATCTATATCTCTATATCTATCTCTCTATCTCTATATCTCTATATGTATATATATATATATAAGTAGTTCTATATACTTTAAGTTCTAAACTTTGCCAAACTGATACAAAAATTATTCTTGTCTCATCAATCGTCGGGAAAGACACGCGATGGTCGCCGTACGAAAGATTGAAAACGCATAAGAAGCCTTCTCGTACACGTGCAAACATGGTCCCAACCCGAGGCTGTGACAACTTAGGTGGTTTCCACGATTTTACCTAACCAAATTTCAGTAAATAATGTCACAATTTGCAAAACAGTTGAGAAAATTAATGTTTATGTATGCATACTTCAAACCAAGTGCGTCGAACTGGGAACGAAGTACGCACCTCGATCGAGGTACGTACTTCCTTCTGCGATCGTCTTCGACCTGATAAGAGGATATTTGTGCATCGTCAGTGGTTTCATAATTAGCCCTGAAATGATGTCTCGTAATGCACATAATGAATAGAGCATGCTGTGAATAAAGGAAGAATACCTTACACAGGCTATTGCAGGTTATCCTAGCCTACATGTGTTTTGAAACGTATACCTTGCTTATATGCGCTTTCCTAGCCACGAATCATCACTCACGAGCATATATTGCACGAGGCATTTACCCAAAACGCTGTTTAGTCTGTATGGGCTGTTTAATAAGGACTGTATGACCGATGAATGCTTTAGTACTTTGACAATACAAAGTCTGATGTATTGTCCGTCGAAGATCAATCTGTGTCATGGGTGACAGTTATTGTCTTTTCAGCCTTAGAAAATACCACTAAGTGGTTTTGTAAATCATCGGAAGATTTTTAGGCTGCTTTAATAACATCATGAAGATTTACGTAGTAGTTCGTAGAAAGGTGTTGTTATGCATCCAGTCTCTGATGATGTTCCGAACTTTAATCAACAAAACACTACTTCCTTCGCTAGTTAATGTCATGAACAATGTACAAATATTGAAGTTGCTTACAACGTACGAATAGAATGTGTGATCAATGACCACAATCATAGCCTAAAGGCAATGACCAACATGCAGTACTTTTTACGAACTAGAGAAGCTGGCTTAAAAGAAATCGCGATGGAAGAAATCCGATCCAGTCCAATGGGAATTTGACCTTTACCTAGCCCGTTTGCATGTAATCCTTCATAATATACATGGGAAGAGGATTTGCTAGGCAGGCCTCTAGGGCTTGTCTCAATAACTTTTATTTGTTGTAATTTATTAGTGATTAAGGTCAAATGTATCGCACTTAACAAGTACAGAGCTAACAATTCCGCACAGCTCACTTGCCTATGCAATGTTACAACAAACAATCTACCAACAGTACAAAGCAACTAGCATTGCTTAAACTGTAAATGCAAATTTATCTCTTGTCGGCAACTGTCATTTTGCCAATGACGATAAAACCGATGGCGAATGTAAAAATTCGAAAATGGCTAAATCATCTGTTGCATATGATAAAACATTATGGTTGTAGATTATTTAACCACTACTACATGACACACACTGCTATCAGCTCTTATTCAATGTCATTAGTCAATCGAATGCGAATTAGAACGTCGACATAAGCAGTATATATGCTGTAATACGTAGCTGCTGCCACTGATATGCCTATGGGATGCCATATTTCGAACGTACTGTGCAGCTAGAATATCTGGCTGATATCAATACAAGAACTCAGGGCTAATAACTGGTGCAAGGTCCACGGAACACATATCTGAGGACAGGACCATAAGACAAAATGCACTTTGTTGGTATATATAACATTAAGTTGATAGGACCACTAACTAAACAAATCAGTAGGATGCTAGCAAGCTCATTACACTCTGTTTATGGACTCGGATACTGAATTACACATCACATCCTCACAGGAGGATATAAAGACTAACCTAACCATTAGATATCTAAACTGGCAATCTTTCTGAAGACCAAAATAAAATAACGCCTGGAGTAAACAATGACCGATATTTTGGTGCATGCTATATCCGCATTTGAATATCTTATGTGATTGAGAAACAGATTTTGAGGCACCATGTAGGTGACTGACATTTCCATCCCAGAAAAATAATCAGTTTACTCCGAATATGGTATATGGCATCTCTGTCTCTCTGTCTCTCTGTCTCTCTCGCTCTCTCCCCTCTCTCTCTCACTCTCTTTCCCACTCTCACTCTCTCTCTATATAAATATATATATTTATAAATATAAATCTACATATGTATATAAATTTATATATATTTATATATAAATATTTATACACATATATATGTGCATAAATTATATACACATATATATGTATATATATTATTTATATATCTATATATAAATATATATATATGTATATATATTTAATTATATACATATACATATATATATACATATATATATATACATATACTTATATATATATACATATATATATACATATACATACATATATATTATATACATATACATATATGTATACATATATATATATATATATATATATATATATATATATATATATATATATATATATATATATATATATATATATATATATATATATATATATATATATATATATATATATATATATATATATATATATATATAATTGGATTATTCAGGGCCAGCATTGATCATAATGGCATCAAGGTGTTGTCCCGCAGACCGCCATGGGGATACTGCAAGGACGTTGGCAACTTGTCAGGGACCGTATGGATGCTATATGACTGGTGAACCTATCTGGATTCTATTTAGTTTATTTTTCGGTCCTACACTGAACTTGGCGTCAGACTTTGGGGCGTTTGACAAGCAACCAATATCCAGTAATAACCATGTTAATTGTTAGTTTTAGTGAAATCCTAGATAAGGGCCTTCACTTTCAAAAGTTTCTGACATGGTGTCTTGCGCCCAATGTAATGTAGGAATCCACTGCCGCGCCTTGACCATTCGCCATCACTGCGAGTTTTATTCGTCTTCGGTTCAATTTAAATGGACGATTGATTATTGGGTTCGCTCAAATTATTTAGGCAACTATTTACTCCTTTCAATCTGCTCTATAGCTCGAATTAAATTGTTTGTTCGCCCAAAATATTTATTTGCTCTTACATTTCAAGCGCATTGTGTCACCTCGTCTATGACTTGTAGAAAATTATGCTGAACATATATAGGTTGACTTGTTACCATGCTGCAAGGTCGTCATAAGCATAGGTGACAAATTACGCACTGTGAGGATTTCGGAATAAAATATAAATAAGCCTGTCGCACAGACCATTCGGGTAAGGTTCATCAGTGGCACGCTTTATGCTTCGGGATTGTTTTTACTAAGACATAACCGTGCGGGAAAAAAAGCCGCATATTGCATGTGTGCTTTGATGCCGCAATCCTAGCATGCAAATAATATTTACCAAACAGCGCTTGTTTTTTTTGCTGATACATTGATTGCAATTTTTGACTACACAATGAAAAATACCCATTGTTGTCAAAATTACTTATGTACAATTTTATCTCGTTAGTTATGTATGCAACCATTTGGGGGACCCCAAAAATAATGGCAACGACGATGCTAAATCTTCATATGCATTGCCCGAGTGCTCTTTTTTTTGCTATGATGTTGATACATTTAGTGTTTCCATTCTTAGTTCTAGCCATGCGCGTGTAATTATTTAGATTTTCTCAATAAAACGCTACCGCATTTTTGCCTGTATTCCCAGTCTAGCAAAAGCTGAAAAAAGTATTCCATCCACAATGCAAATTGTTCAACGGGCCCAAACTATTGGACGTGTTTATTTGATGGATGACAAACTTTATGTTGTATTAGGCTTATAACGGCAATTTACTGACAACAATCACGACATGACACATCCTGATATGCGGAAATTCACAAACCAGCATGAGTAGCACACTTATATGTACCAATTGGAGTGGTATGTGCTACTGCATGAATTGAGGTAATGTTTTGAGATTTACTTGTTCGACAGGGCAAATGGACTCTGACAAACTGGCATTTTATGGTTAGTCCGATCATGACAAGTTGCGCGAATTGATGCTTTGAATGAAGCATATCAGTATTGAGAAGAAAGATAATGGTATACGTAGCCTGCACCTGGCTATGTCACCTCTCGTACTGAATCAATATGGCGGAGTTACATACATCAACATAAAAATATGGGCTCATAAGCAACCGCAATTTACTGCTTTGAATGAAGAGCATAATTGCTGTCGCTACGATACAGTAACTTATCTTTAGCATGTATTGATAAGCATGTGCATGTTTCGCATTATTGTCATATCGGTTTGAAGATGGAATATTATATTCTAACAGCTAAGCACAAAATATCTCTTTACTAAAATTTCCGTGTGTGTAACCAAATATTATTTATGTATTTCCGTAATCTTTCAAGAACGTGAACATTTTATATTACTACTAGTGCTATAATTCTTTCTGAGCGGGAATGTTCTTCGTGGTTAGTAAATCTCTAGCCGCGTGAGATTCAATACAGGTATATTGGGATGAGAATTATATGGAAGCATCGCACAAAAGTCTAAACTCGGCAGTTCTAACAGCTGCCGAATTTACGCTGCCTGCCGCTGGCGCCGACGACATTCTGCATGTCTCCCAGGTGAGCCACTGTCTGCACACTGTTCCTTCATTGCCTACTCTTCAGTATAATGCCGTTTGTGATGGTCTATGTTTGCACAAGCAAGCCTCGTTCATAAGTTCTGTGTGTAGTAGATATGCAAATAATGGCATCCTATGTGTTGAATGTTGTCGGATTTTTTATTTGAAGAGGACGTGATTATTCCATCATTTACTTGTGTGCATACAATATTGGAAAGAAATCACATGTTCAGTGTGGGGGTTTTCTGGTCAATAAACAAGAATCGCTCCAGGTGTGGCATTACCATTGGGTAATGTATACGCTAAAGGATCGAACATCGATCAAAACAGGAGGATGGTCAGTCAAAAGTTGTGGGGGAGGCTGCCAATTCGAAGGTGACCAGCTCAATTTAGACACTTAAAACAGCGTTGGTAACAGTGCTCATATTGCTGCACATAAACATGATAGTGTGTCTGTCTATATAATCATCTCTCAGCCATCAATATCAAGGACGAATATGAACACAGATTGAATCAATTCCAATTGTAACTCTGACGAGAGATAAAGATACAACAAAACAAGGTCAGGTTAATGCAGTTCAAAAAGTCAGGCGTAGAGAAAGCAGCTAAATAAGATGGAACGATTGACTACAAACGTCACTTAAAACACACGGCATTTGCCCAGAGATCAAATAGGCATTATCAGTAGCCAGATTACTTTACGGCAGTCTCTCCCACCGAGTCTACTTCAGGGTCCAAGTTCCTGTGTTTATAAACGACACAGAAAATCTTCCTTGGTCACAGCTAACTTTCTGACTGGGAAGCGCATATAGATGCAACGCATTGAGAAAAATAAATAAAAGGGTAGTATTATTTCTATTAGGCGATATTGGGTATGGTGGTGGTAATTGTCGCATTATACGATCAACCCATAAGCCAAGAACGGCGGGAAGCGCAACGGAAGACCAATCAACCAGCACTGCACTGCAGAAACATCATATTAAAAATGTGTGATCAAAGTGCTAAACCGTATTTGTAACTCTGATATGTAATTATGAACTGAAACCCGAGGCTATGGTCCACACCAAACAAAATCAATTATCTACTTATATATCACTTGGCACTATTAACGCTCGATACAATCAGATGGCGCTTATCCAAACTAAGACCTAAACTTGTAAGATAGAGCCAGTGGAAAACTCCAGACATCAGTTTTAATTAGATTATTCAATAGCCGTTATTGTATCACAAATTGAGTAATCGTTTGGATAAACCTCTATGTGAAAGAATTGCATGATATATTAGGCATAACAGCATTCTTTAGCAAACTGGATAATCGTACCATACCGATAGTCTAACTTGTACGAGCCATTTATGTAAAATATCAGACTTTTACTCAATCATGGTTACCTTGAAAAACCAACGGAATGTTGGCGAACAGAAGAAATATAGATGACATACTTTTATGATTATAGCATCATTTAAGAAAGTTTTACTCAATGCGATTTTACAAACAAAATGACCGATGTATGTGATGATAGTTGATCCCTTTTGCAATATCCTACTGGTGCTTACACTCTGTAATCGGTCATAGTAAAAATGCGTTATGCATGATTACTGCAACTGTGCTACTCTAATCCAAATGTGTCCTACGTTTTACCAGACCAGCATAGTATCGTTGTTAGCTGACAATTACATATATCAATGAGCAATAGATAATATTTCTCCAATATATCTCGCATCAACCACATTTCTGGGTTACGATAGGATTGCTTAACCATGCCACAAATCCAGATTTCTTAAGAGTGCAAGATCCTGCGGTGTTAAATTGGATTAATTATTGTACAGGATATACACATGCCATATGTAGGTATTATGCATATCTTGATAGTAGTTTACTCGTGCAAAATGTAATTCGGGAACTCCAATATTTTGACGAAAACAAATATTTTGCTGTGTATTCAGGTTCGAGTGTTAGCGATAGTAATATGCAACATGCAATACATATATTTATATATTTATATATATATATATATATATATATATATATATATATATATATATATATATATATATATATATATATATATATATATATATATATATGACGTCTATTATTGCTATGGTTTTATCTTTGTTTATAGTCGACTTACAGAGGCTTACATATCTTCAACCCTGGTGTAGAAAGACTTAAAAGTTATTCCTCGGGTGGCTGCTTAAAGTGCAATGGAAGCTACCCTCATGTAATATCGTATTCTTCTGCTCGCATTGCTCATTTATGCGGTCGAGGTTTGTTGCTTACACGCAAGAGGATAGTCATAGCGTCATTGTATTACAATTCAGGCATCATAATCATCATCTGTATTAATCGCATCGCCCCTCATCAATTCTGTAAACTACGGCCATTTCTAGTGTTGCTGGGTATTGTTAAATGGGGAATAATGCACATTCCATTAAACATGTCGTGTTGGAATTTATTTTGGCAGCTATGTGATTAGTAAAATCATCAGGCTCATTACAGTGGATACTGGCGGTGTACATACCAGCTAACCAGCAGCAGCAGGGGATCAAATATAACATGTTTTTTGCGATTGATCTTTAGGGTTGTTCCATTCAGACACCCAGTTCGCCAGCGTCAGATCACCATAGTCAGCCGTTTTGGAACCCTAAATCGTGTGCTGTTTGTTCTCTGTGAATCGAAATTCTGGGTTGTCGCATGATATGCATGCATTTGCAGAATAAGAAACAGGACGTAACCACCCATATCTGCTCGCGAAACCAGTGGAAGGCCATTTTCTCTCAGTACTTACTTGGTTCACCGACTGACCATATACCTATTATGTTTATGCTGTACTTTCTCGGTCATAGAAGATACAACATGTTGACTCTGCCGTCACTGCTTCTTGCTGAGTTTCTTGTTGTCACTTTAATAGCCCCGTTTAAGGCAATCATTGTATGCGTCGTAAAATCATTACCGAGACGCATCCAGATCGGATCAATTGATTGTGCTTATAAATATATATAGGACGAGAGTGAGAAAAAAAAGAGAGAGAGTGATAGCAAGGGAGGATTAGAGAAAGAGAAGGTGAAAGAGAATAATGGGAGAGGCAGTAGAGAAGCGAAGAGGCAAGCCGAGAGTCGTTAGGGTGTGAGGTCGCTGCGACGAGTAGGTAGCACTGGAAGGAACGAATATATGGAACTTCGGCTGCCTAATCTTTCAAAATCAAGCAGCACCATTTGACAAGGTAGTTGAATGGAGGTGCTTTCCTAATGTTCATTATTGATGAAAAACACAGATAATTTCATGGTAATGTATGGTTTTTGTTTCTTTTGGGATGTACACGCGTGGTATTATGAATTGACGTGATAACAAAACCATGGCTAGTTATAAATATTCATAACGAGTGTTCAAACGCGTGTTCAGGAGCATAAGCTATAAATTCCGATGTTCGTTCACGACAGCATCAGCACCACAAAACACATACACAAATGTGAATTAAAAGATTCGAAATATGTCGCGAGAGGAATATTTGCACCTACTTCAGCCTGCAATTACGACCGTCATATTGATCAGTTTGCATGATCGCATCATTACACAAAAGAACCATTCTGAAATTAGATTGAGTTCAGGTAAAGATCAACCGGACGGCGGCGTCAAAATGCGTGGTTGTATAATAGCTGATCTTGTTAAACGTAATACAATTACCAACGACGAACCAATAGAACGAGCAGTTGTGCAGTAAATATGCTCTAGTAAGTAGCTGCTGCCATTAAACTGCTTGTGGGCTGCCGTATTGCCGCATCTAAAAGTGGTAGTTTTCGAACGTAACGTGCAGCTATAATATCAAGTAAATATCAAAACATCGGAATAACAACTAATGTGATGTCGATGCAATACAAATGTACAGCTATGGCAACAAGAGAGAATGATGCAGCAAACTGCCATACGAGTCAATTGCTGTAATCAGCATTAGCAACATTATTGATATTTGGTGGCTCACAATATGCCTTCAAACCAATCACATTTGTTGTGTCGCGCCATGTTTATTTGCATCACGAGTGTTTATTGTCTGTATTGAGCACCCTAAAACGAAGTTATATGGGCTGGCCAAACAATTTGATATCTAAATTAGCAATCTTTCCCAACGGCAAAAGAAAATAACGCCCGGAGTAAACAAGGATCAAGCTTTTGGAACTTTGTACTCCAACAAATCGATTATCGGGTGTGATCAAGAATAAGATTTTGAAGCATTGACATTTCCATCGCAGCACATTAATCCGTTTACTTCAGTTCAGCTCCAGGACATATTTTGATGGAGAAGTGTTACTACGATTCAAAAGCATGTTATGGTCACAACTTATTCATACGATGTATTGTTGTGAGTTTCTGGGGTTGTATGGTTTAGGTTTTTGGCAGGAAACCCTTTATATTGTTATGTGCAGTTACACAGAAGAACTGAAGTCCATCAACTAAAGTTGGACCCTGTTGAACATTTATAAGCCCCTTTAAGAGTGATTAGGTGCTCGTTTAAATGATTTACATACAATTATCTGCGCATAAATGGACCTGCAGTTTACTGAATCTAAGGCAGCAGCTATCTGAGCAAAAACTGTCGTTTTGATGATTATCTCATAAGAAAGCACGTCAGGTATAATTCAATACAACAAAGGTGTTATGATAATATTCGCTCTCATTTAAATGAGTAATTGCGAGAGTGTGTGTCATTTTATATTTGCCAGCTAATATATAACTGTTTATTAGACTTGCAGAATAGGTTTATGTACAATTTGATATTCAATCATAATGAATGTTCAAACCTAAATGAACCAAATTGATTTTATGTCTCTGTTTACGCTAGAAATCCCAGAGCCGTTTGATGCCCTAGGTCACATGATATTTATCGGGTGTGTATTTCGACAAAAGCGTTATTAACTAGACCTGCAACTGCAGCTGCTGTGCTTCGTATATCAGCAGATAATGCGAATAATATGACCCTGTGGTAATTGAGGCCATGAACTATGCCTCGCTCTCATCGATTATAATTTTTTCGTATCTCAACGTGTATCTCTATAGTAATCAAATTAGCTTTGTCTCTAGTTAGGCTACTAAGTACGTTGCTTACGTTGTTGAACATAAATGGTGCCGTAGGTCGCGTTGTACCGTCATCAGGTGTTGTATTATTCTATAATCATACTGTCTTTGTTGAAATAACGATAAGCTGGCAAAAAGCGCATGAGTAGACTTTATCAGCATAAGGGGTGAGTGAGGGCACAACTACGAATCTACCCGTGGAATAAGTCGGTTACAACGATAGTTATTATATCTTACTGTATCAGTGGAACCTTCAATTGTATTAATCATTCCAATTGATTTGCGGACACTATGGCCACAGACGCTGTTTATCATCTATTATCAGAAACACAATCCGATATAGTCATGCTGTTAGCATTAGCTACACAAATGAAAACGATCGAGACTCTCTTATGGCGAGTGTAGAGTCTAAGCATGGCATACTTCATAGTTATATGGGCGATGCGATAAGCTCTTATATTAAATAACCAAATAGGATATGCATTAACAGAGCGGAGTTAATCTTTTAACGTGGTATAGCCTTTTAATACGTTAATTAAATACTTAGCTTATCTAGCAATCTGCGTTTTCAGGACAGAGTCATTCATACTTCAAGTGAGTTCGTTAAAGGAAGTTTATATTCCTGCTGGTATAGTAATGGGTTTAGCTGTAATCGAGGAATTTGCAATAAAACATGGTCTAATGTTGCTTGGCAATATTGGCTATGGTTTAACAGGGTTTTTTTTATATAATGTTGTATATTGGCCGATCAACTGCAACATTCGACTACGTCGAAAGTACACTTCGATGGAATATATAGTGTGTCAGAGACCCGTCCACCCGTCCATTGCACGGGTAAGTCGTAAATTTGGACGGGTTGGAATCCCCCCCTGTAGCCCCTCCATCTTTCCACCAGTCCACCTACCAGCCTGTCCATGCGCCTCCCAGGCCGGATACAAGGAATTATCCAAGCCAGTTTAAACAGCTCGTTAAAAGATAAACTGCGACGCAGCACGCTGGCCGCTCATCTACGATCAAAGTAAATGCTGTTCTGTTTGATAACGATTTTATGACGCGTGGGGTTTAATCATGTTCATATTACTTTCACGATGATGAATGGAGTTACGACCAGCTTCTCCTCCTCGCAAAACAAGGTCCCCAGTTCATGTCGATGATATACCTTCTCTAAAATGATAAACGATATGTTCGAGGTTTGTAGGAATAATGGCTACTAAAAGGCTGGCATACATTGTGCATGGTCGATTGGAGCATCATTCTGAAATGTCTGCCCCACGGTATCGCTTTTCCCACGATCTAATAAACTTTTGGCCTACACTGCTGTCTAAGGAATGAAGCTCACAAATTTGCAATTGGGTGAAATATCATAACGACGCGAAGCCTTTCATTGAGTATTACTTCGCCGGCATGCCGTCTTATTGACGTCGTGCGACGGTAGTAACCGTATACGCAGTGAATAAAACATTTTACACCATAATTACGCAAATGTACTCATGAAGAATAATTTTTCACTTACATGAATGTTTATTAACAAGTCGAGTCAGTGGACGTGTGAAATTTCGTCAAAGGCTATTTAATTCGGCCAGACAAATTTTGAAAAGTTCATGTTTATTTTGATTGACAACATCGGTTGCTACGCGCACGGGCAGACAAGGTTCTTCGCAAGTAAATTTTGCTTTCCGAATTTTGTCATTTGTCTATGATAATCTTTTAGTAATACCTAATACTAATGGATTCCCGCAGCATGGCGGGGGCACTCGTCCTTGTCCTGAGTAGGGGTGTGCCCCGGAATCTCGAAAACCCGTACCCATCATACAAGGTGAAAATGGCAAAAGCATACCCCGTCCTACAAATATGAAGCCCAACAACCCGTTGAGAGGACGAAAAAACATACCCCAGCACATGTATACAACCTCTATATGCGCCCGGTCCCGTGACCTGCAGCCACATGGCGAGTGAAACTGAAACTGTGTAGTGTGAATGAAAGTTGTGATTCTAAAAGTTAATGTGACAATTGCTAAATAATCACGAGACAATGGATAAGCAAAATAGTGTCGATCAAAGGATATTCATCTCAATTCTCGACTAATATAGATACGTAAGTACACAACAGTGATGAGAAGCTACATGCACTCGAAACAAAACGCTCACCGCACGACCCACAAACACGTCGCCTGGACGTCTCTAGCCCCACAGCACAACGCGCATGAATATGTGGCAGCTTTTCATATGCAAATAGTCTTTGCCTCTCTGGTCTTTAGCAACAATCCACTTAATCGCGTTTCTGATAAATACTCCGACCAAACATCTGGAGCACCTCCATCTTCCTACGTATAAACTACTACGACTCGCCTACATAGAGTTCCATTAAAACATTCCTGCTGAAGCTGGTCGGGCTATATTCGTGTGATTTTGCGATAAATGACGGTTATCTAGCACTCAGGTAAACGATGACACAAACTATCCTGGCCTGCCACGACGACACAACTTTTTGTTCTGTTCGCCATCATAGCGCTGTAAATTAATGACCATCGTCATAATGATCAATTAAATGTGCCACCAAGAGTGACTCAAGCGCTTTATTGCTTCATAAAATTGGTTATGGGATGTTCGCTGATGCAGTGATTCACAACCATTGCTATCACAATTGCCATCATATATCGCTGTTGAACTTCTTTGCTTCCGTGGACGATGACGTTTAGCGGGGACTTATGGCCAAGCTTCCGATAGTAAATTCCATGTAAACTCTCACAAACAGGAAGCTCTCTGCCATTATAAACTAGTGTGGGTTAGGATTAAAGTGACATCAAATATGAACTACGTTTCATTTATGCTTCATCTAAACCAATCATTAGTCGTTGGATTTTGTCAAATAATTGTTTGGGATGCAAAGCATGTTAGTAAGGATTGATCGGTCACTTTAACAGGTCAAGGGTCAATTAGTGTTTTAATGGTTATAAACTGGTCAATATCATGGGTCGAGAATGATTGGGAAACAATCTCCCGATGGCAAATGATTATACCCTCATTCAAGTGTCTATCTGCAGCAACACTATGCTAGTGAATGTTCCTAGATATGATACATTTCATATGGAATATTGGATATAACTGTAAAATTCGGATAATTGCCCAAGCAGCACGCGTCCACCTGCATCTCGCCACCGTGTTCTAAATCGGTCATTTATTCGCATAGCAATTCGTGTAATACGGATCGAAGTAGTCATTTCGGATATTGTACTGTGCTTAAGCGTGAGATTTTTTCACGACATATATATATATATATATATATATTATATATATATATATATTCTCTATAATATATATATAATATATACTATATATATGTAATATAATGGGGGTTGCTCTATCATAATTCGGTAGATCTTATATATATATATATATATATATATATATATATATATATATATATATATATATATATATATCATATATATATATCTCTATATAGATATATATCTAAATATACTATGTGTATACTTTATATGAATGAAAATATATAATAGCTATATATTTATACATCTATATCCATATCCAGACATTTACGTGTATATGTATAAAACTATATATATTGATTTATACTACGCGATATTTATAGCAAGACACATAGTCAGGCTGGCGGGATGGTAATCAAATAGGAGAGCAAGCGCGGTTTCTTTCCTATCATCTCGAAATAGTTTTTCTTTAGCACGTGTTTGTATGAAGCAACAATGCGTTTCCCTACCTACGACATGAAAGACCCATGTTTAAGCACAGGGCTTAGACGTTGAGCATTGACATCTCAACATGAGTCCGATTTATCAACGAATTACTAAAAACTACTCTTAAAGACCGTGTATTCATCAAGAACAACACCAAAATTATGATATGTCCAACGCTCATGTTGGATATCCAGTAGAGGTAAAATTGTGGCTTGCACTTCCTCGCTCATATATATGATTTGTGTACAAATTAAGTAATCGGTCATAACTAATTTTCAAATGGTATGTGTTTTAAAAGCTAAAGATAGGTGTTAGTTATGTATTTTGATATAATGTACTGTGCTTAAGCGTGGAATACATCAGTGTAATTGGACACTAAAAAACAGTTGAACGCCTCGTAAGAGAGTTCCAGAAATCGTTTTATTGATTTCCATAAGCTTATCTGCACAACATACTTTCCTTAATGCTGCCGCACACAGCTCTGATAGACTTCCTCTCTCCTCAACTAATGGCAGCTTGCGCAATGCTTTCCATGGAAGTGCCTGAAATGTTTGAAGTCGGGCGCTATGATGCTATGACGCTATGATGCTTCACTGGTCGTTTTAAATTAAATCAAATATAAGTTGTAGGCACTTCCGATGAACAGAAAACCGTTAAATATATCAGAGCTGACGATGCTGAGTAAAGCTACGGGTACTGTTTCCTTTATGTGTTGTCGTCTTCCTTCTCTATAACAATCAGTGTTTTTTTCGGCGGGCTCTCCGCATTAATTTGTGAGGGACGTATGTAGAAACTACATGAACGACCTTCGCAAATATGGGGGTTGCTCTCAATAAAAGAGTTCTATGATCATAATTCGGTAGATCTTGCAAGTAGACTTTAGGCGATGCTTAACGTCGTAAACTGTGATAAACCGTAACAGATGCAATGATCCCTCCATAGCCCCCTGTGAGAAGGTCGATGAAAATATGTATTTCATCAATAGCGACTGAATGTGAGGGAATGCACAGGAGGGGTTCTCAGCTGCCATGCATGCCCCCTATTCATGTGACACATTACAGCCGCGCTTTTGTAAAACGAAGTCTCCGCTAAAACTGGCATACTAAGTGTGGCTCTATGATTGGGCAAATGCTTGATGTGCCAATTAACTCGACCTACAACTGCAGCTGCTTCCGCTTCGTAAATCATTAGCTAATGCGTTTTAATAGACCTTTTAGATATTGGGGTCAATCGCAATGCTAGAGTCCTGCTATGTTTTGTAGAGCCTCATATCAGTTTTAATTTGTTTTTATCTATGTATTTATCTTTATTGCCAGTGAGTTTGATGATTATAGCAATATATCACTGGAAGCGGTTCTAAAATACAAATTGGTGATAAGTATAGAAGTGCACACACAACGCACACGAAAGTTGCTTTTTTAATGTAAGGTACACCATCAGAACTCCTTTCTTGACGTCGGTTGAAATTGTTGATTACCTTTGCTCGTTAAACATTGACATCAATACGGGAATGTGTTATGAACATTATGAAGTGTCTCCATTCTTGGTGACGTTAAACACCACTTACTGATTCATCGTTTTTGTGAAATCGATGCCAATTTTCCTTTCGGAATCTGCAAAGGAGAAACATTGCAGCCGTACCATATGAAGTTACGCAATGTCCAATTTTGCAGGACCGGGAGTGAAACAGATGTTTCCCGCAAAACCAACTGAGCGGCAAAAGATATCATTCCAGGGATGGCCTGTTCTGTCGTATACGTGCCGCTGTTTCCTGTCATGCCGCATCCGTTGCCAACCATCAAAGAAGGTAAGCGTTTATCGACTAAAACATTTCCCGTGTTGTGGCAGTTGGGGGAGGAGCAATAAACAAATTGCCACTAAATGGCGGTGTGTCAAATCGCCACAGAAGGGAACCAATAAGGATTATAAACTGGTATTCATCCCGTGAATTGGTATATATAATGACGCTTCACACTCATCTGACTGTGGTGATTAACAAGCACCTGCCTCATTGTCCAATTAGAGACCTCATGATGTCACGTGGACCTAGTAGGTTGTGTTTGCATATAAAGGTTTTCCACATTGTCTATTGGATAATCTACAGCATGCATGCTCGATGGTTTGATGGTATTGGTCTAGCCCCAGCGCCTGTGAGTACAAATACGTGTTATTTTCTTGCTATGTCCGATAAGTCAAGCCCGTCCACTGGGACTCATTATGGATTTTTATCTTAATGCTACCTAGACCTTTCCAGCTGCGATAAAACTGCCTGTTAGATATGATTTGATTTGTTGATTTCATATTCTAGGAAGACTGCATTTCAACGGGAACTGAAAACGAATATTGTTAGCCCTGCCTATCAACACCTTTCCTTGTCATCAACATGTGATAATTATCGATGCCAATGGGAAGCCACTACGTGTTCCTTACGGGTACAGCCAGCTTTCGTGACGTAGAATAATCTTATTTACATGATATCCTATGTTATACGCCCGAATAATGCTGAGAGTGTTATAATCTGTGACAGGTTGCATAAATTAATTAGCCAAAGCGATGCGAGGGGACAAAATATCTTCATTGTTGTATGGATCCAAACCAGATTTCTCTCTTTTCTGGCGTTAAACAATTACATATTTGGATGTGTGTGTTGTGATATATATCGGATATTATTAATCCAGTTGATTTTGCAATAAACACGTAATGCTTACGACACTTGATTGCGGGAAAAAAAAGGAGGTACTTTCATACATAAAACGATGCGGCTAAGAAGAATCCATGAAACCGTATCCATACTCGCCATTTGAGCAAATCTATCCATTAAAGTGATTTTTAAACTGTTCATTTTAAATAAGGCAAATATCCTACATGCAATAGCTCTCATTTGCGCCCTCCCATTGATGGTTGCACCACCTCAGTCAGCCCAATTGGTCTAGAAATATCATTTTGTCTGTCTCTTGCTTTTGCCTCATATATGTTGAGACACAACAGAGAGAATCATCAATGACGAATTATTTTCAGGTGGACAGGTAAGATGCAGCCACACACTGCATGGCTCACTCGAATTGCAACTAACACTGCAGCTGCAATTTTGAGGTTTGTCAGTCTGAATTGATTGATATGACAGAAATAAACTATACGACGGTAGTAGACTTTGCCTGGGAAACTACGTTTGATGAAGGTCATCTGTGTTGTAAAATAAGCAATCTCTCTCATTCAAAATATGTAACGCAACCCTTTGCTTTATCCCACTTTCGGAATGTCGCTTCAGGCATCCTATCACAAAGATTGATCATTCCATATGCAATTTGTTTTCCATAGATGCGTTTGTCTGATGTCCTTAATAACATGTAGCACGAGAAGATGGCTATGTTGCGGCGCAAAATATTTTTAGGATCAGGTTAGACATGCCATATGAGATTTACTCAAAGAACATTATGGTATGTTGGCCGAGAGATGCAAGGATTGACGATCGTCACGGACGGGGGAGTGACGCCGCTAGGATGAGTCGCACAAGATAAAGTTTCATATTGACACTCTTTCCTTTTTTCAAGTTTTTGTTCTGCCTCAACATAACAGACAAACTTTAATACTATTCCACTGGCACAGCTGCTTCAGGTACGTATATCATCTGATAGCAGATTTGATATGATTTATTTATAACTGGGGCCATAATCCATGTTTACCAAATGTGAGTTTTTCAAGTCAACCAGCATGGTTGTTTTTGGTTTTCCTCTTGGTTTAGCGTTAAATAAAATACAATACGAGTCGTTAAACTAGCAATTCTATAATTAAGTGCTTTAGAGAGCATAAAGATTTAACGTGTTTTATTGCAAAATTCCACTATGTACGTTGATGATCATAAACATGTCCATTTTTGGAGAGAAACAGGAATTAATGCAATATTCAAAGAAATATATTACATAAAACATCAAATCTGCTTGTGAGAATAATATTTTACGCATATTGTTTGATGGTGAAAGGATACTCCTTGATCTGCCGATGCTGAGCATTTCATGCCAACCTGATTTTAGACCCAGACGGAGGCCAACGTTTGCATATGGCGGTGCCGATTCTCGTGCTTTCTATAGAAAGTCCTCTTGTCAAGCATTGCAATCGTCGGAGCAGTTAGGTTTGGATCAATAACTTGTAGTTAAGTCACAAACCTTGTTGAATCGCCCGATTTGTGCACAAGGCTTATTTTCTTAAAGCAGAATACGCATGTCATACAAATTGTGTCAGGTCTATGTAAGCTCCATCACGCTGCATGTTAGTCTGCCCACGTCGAGGCATCTTTAGGACATTTGTATTTCATACAAACTTACTATACCTGCTAATGCTATATGTTACTCCAAAAGTCAGACCAACGTCGTTCTAATCACCAAGCTTGATACAGGTTTTACAGGTCCTGAGCACATCAGCACAAGATGCGTATTGAACGTATCGTGCTATTATTTAACTCGTCTAATTAGACTTGTTGTCTGCCTTCATCGTCATCGAGTCTAGACGAGCCTTAACGGAATGCTTCTTGTCCACTACCTCATCAGCCATCTGGGCCCGGTAATGTCAATTACTGCATCTGTGTTTGACGTGGAGGCTAGCATCATTCAAAGCCATGAGCAAACGCGTTGAATCACGCACTTTATTCACAGCACTAGGACAAAATTGTTTGGTTGAATAAATAAGTTGGTGTGTGCTAGGCCGTCCGAACATTGTAAGATTCCTTAGCCCCATCTGATGATGTGTTGATGGTTAATGTACCTGGGTAAATACATACGTAATTATCTCATTGGGGAATATGTTGTCATTATCCAGCAGACACCGTGAACCGTTATTAGCGAAATGTATTGATTGGTCATGGGACGTCTTGTTGTGTAGATTTAAGACATTTAAGCGAAGACAAAAGTCAAAACATTTGGTCAAATGGCTTTGACATATTGCCTCCCACTAAGCAACAAGCATAAGCCGGACTTTTTACAATGTACAAAGTGATAACCATCAATAAAAATATGGATTGATTTCAACGTCAAACGAGGAATTAAATGTGAAGTAATTAATTTGATCATTTTTGATCAGTGCATTTAGGCACATGTCTTCTTTGCTGTTAATTTAGGTTCATAAATAATACACCCGGAGCGGCGAGACGTTAATACTTGTTGCTATTTGTTGGTACGTCGACAAACTCATCATTGTGATGCGCCAAATGTCGATGTCAGGTAGCATATTTTGTTAAACCACATTCGTAACCAGACACAAAACTATGCAATTCAAGGCTATGTGGCCGCGAGTAATGTCGTTTTAATGTCCTTTATTTCAAGGCATTCGGCAGATCTCATATTATTGATCAAGATTTCTTCAGCTTTCTTGAATGTCGATAGATAGATTATCACAGCCCGTAACGCATTATGTTCCATGGATATTGCCACCTGATTATCGGCTTTACAAGCACTTATCTTGGAGAGTCTGGATTGCATCACTAAATTCCCTAATACTGGTTCGGATACCTCCTTCAGTCTGCAACAGGGAAAACATTAGTGGAATTACCCGAAATATATGTAAAGGAAGCCTTTCGAGGAATTCTATTTCAGGTATATATGTGCCCTCATTTGACCCACGTAATACTGCATAATTGCTATTGCTTAGCAAAAGAGATTGTCCGCCATAATTTTCCAAATAACTTGTCTCTGTGATCTGCTTAATGTTGTAGTTTGGCTAAGACGACGTCAATAGCCTAGATAACTAGAGAACATTATGTTATATAGCGGTACCGTTTTGGGATAGCAGTGTCTGACGTACCGTCAAGTAATTCTTGTTGGTTGACACATTACACATACATACAACAGATTAATGAGGAGAGGGCTGGTATGTTTGTGATTGGAACAACGCGAACAACACCAAGCGAGTGACGTATTTTACAGTCTACAATAGCATTAGTAATCAATGCTCAGCGGGCAGTTTCTAAAAAATGATAAAATTGAATATTGTAAAAAACTTACTACTAACCAATGCAGCTTAACTCATTATGTTTTATCACAAATCTGTTGATGAAGAGACGGTTTGATTATTCATAATGGCCATTCAGCTCTTGTGCAGAACAAACTTAATGGACTGATTAAATCAAATGTTTTATGATACGACAATATTAAAACAAATAAGCCAAGTCCTTTGGGATATCATCTAATGCAGTTGACACCGTTGGTCGTGTGGAGAGCTTATGGACACCGATGATCCATTCAACGCAAAGCCTGAGTATTTGACACTAAAGGCGGTTGCTAAAGAGGCTAATCCCTCTGTAAAAAGGGCAAAAGACACAATGAGATATGCTTTTGCTGTCACAAAGGAACAATGTGTTTTTTTCAAATATATAATTTTATACGCATTGGCTGCTTTAGTAAATTTAGTCGATAATTGACAACAACATGTAATATACCGATGGTGTACGAGTCATGAAACCAAGCCATCGCAAGTTCTCGTTATTTGACTTTGCAACTATGTTTAACTGCGGGTATTTATAAGTGTTTGGGTCGGCTCGGTCAAATGGTAACAGGCCAATAATTGCTTCATGTCATATTTTAGGCAGCGGTAGCATATCGAATCACAATTACAGATAAACATGATCTTTAGCTGAAACGATATGCGCAGTTTTTACCTCTACATTTAAAAACGTAATTAAGGTGTCCTTCATTTTTACACTATAAAACCTAAATTTAAATCATTCTACAGGTAAATGCAAGCAGAGAGATATTTCAGCACCCACCTGGCAAAGGTGGGAGATACACATAATGCATGGGCTGTATCTCATGAAGTGCGGTCAGTCCATTGTTGGACCAATTCGAGGAACCAACAATGCTTTTTACTGAAGCATCAGCTAGCAATAGTTTATAACAAATCAGCCGGCCATTTGTAGCTATAACCAGACTACGACACCAACCTGGAGATGTTATTTCTAAGTCATTTAGATAAATTAACAATTGTATTGACCATAGTTTATCATATATGCTGTTCAATAGCGATGAAACTGAAAATTATAATTCCTCAGAACAATTGCTACTTAAATATGTACTTGGCCAAGAAAATGAATATTTACCTTTTTTTATTCATATTCATGTCGTAAATCATTGAAACCAGTAAGGATACCATCACTGATAAGGTCTCAGCCATGCCAATCTGAGGCACATATTTATAAGATGATTGCTTACAGTGTAAACGTTCACACGCTGTATTCCATGGATATGTGTTTCTTTTTGAAACATCGCTACGCGTGTGAAACAATTATAATTGTGAGATTAGTGTGCATCGCAGTGCTTGACGTATGTATCCCAGTTTATGTGAATATGTAGGATTTACATACGTACTATTTATGCCCAGTTGGCATAAACCCATTGACCAGATTGTGCTGCGAAGCCCATACCGCTCAGACGAAGGTCCCCCATATTACTATTGATCTAATGGTTCTTTGAGTGGTTGTTGCAGCTGTAGGGATTTATTCTTACTGGCTGTCGCTATTATGTGCACACAGACAATTGTGAACGATTTCGGAGAACATGCGGTTAAAGCCAGTATGTTAGTGTTTTTGGGCACAGTCAGAACCATCAGATTCGATGCATAGAATACAATGAAGTGATGGTTTGTCACATGTGCCAAGGTCGATGCACCTTTGTGTAAAACACATATGATACAAATAATGTAAAGCGAATGTCATCATCGCAAATAACATGAAGCATAATTGTTACTAGTAGATCTGTAACCTCATCAGGTAACCACACCTATGATTAAGTACTCGATGTCACACGTCACAGTCTAGTTGCGTCGATATGTTTCAAAAGACTTAATGTAAGTACAGTTTAGTTATGATTGATGTTTCTTTTCAGTTACTGTGCAAGGCTAAAATGTCTTTCCTGTGTTTGTTATTAATTATGCGCAGTTTACCTTGCATTCATTCTACTTTCCATTAACTAATAATACCATATCCAGCTGAATCTGTATTGAAGGTGATTACAGCAGTATATATATATATTACTCCCCGACTTTCCCAGAGTGCGATGTAGTGCATACACTGTATTCCTGACTACTTTCCGCGAGTGCGAACTAGTGCCCGTATCACATCTCTAACGATTGCCTTCTCAATGTAAGACAGATAAGCATTAGCTGGCAAACGATTCCAATCATTCAGCTGGGATTTTATATATTTTTTGGGTGATTACAATCATCGTTCAATCTCTCTAACATGTGCTTTTGTAACCATGATCGCATGGAAGACATTATGCATTTCTAGACACCTAGAAACACTTTGCTGGCCGAGTCGTAAGTCCTGCTTAACGCACGCGATAAAACACCAATCGGCGTATTTCAGCATGAATGGCCCGGTCTGTCGTGGCGACAGCAATGTCGTCATCATAGGAATCAACATTATACACATGATACCCACCCTCAGGTAGAGACCAGCCACAGCAGTTACAAGACCAAATGGCATGTATTCAAACTGCATCAGGCCAATCTCTGTTTGGAACGCAGTGTAATGTTTATTGGTCATTTGAACAGGAAATCCCTTAGTAAGACCTATCTTGGTAATAAATAGACCTTTTCCGAGCCTACCTATGGCTCAGCATTTAAATATGTCTTTGCATTTACTTTCCGTTCTTCGATGCTAAATCGACAAGTCGTGTCAGCCTTCCCTGAAACAACGGGTCAATTATAACATTCAGCCTTAGACAGTTAACCACGAAGTTAAAATCACATCATCACTTATCTCTCTGCTAGTAATTGGATATGCCAAAGTATTTTCGTCGGGCAACAACCAATCTGCGCCATCACTGGTATGCGGAACGAAAACTGCAAATCACCGCAACACAACATCTGTCATGATACGTGCAAAGCATGATGGCGCGGTACAATTTCTTTTTTCATTCACAGATATTTCCACAATCACTGCAAACAGCTCACCAGAAAGGTGTTTTGACATATTTTCGCTGTATAGATGTTTAACCATTATTTCCGTCCATCATCAGACATGTCTTCATCATCATCAATCATCATCGTGACACGCTGTTTTCTAATGACAAAGGATATGCACCCAGTGTCACACAACAATTCTATTTCACCCTGGCAACCCTAAATCCGGCCAATAACTGCGGCCAGAGTTAAGTTCGAATCATATGACAGCCATTATCATCACCTGTTCACTAATGATCACTTGTCGCCGGTCCACCCAACTATCCAAATAACCTAAAAAAAACTATGAAACTCTCACCATCAGGCCTAGCCTTAATGAACCAATCACGCAAACACCCTTTAGTTAGTCTAAAGCATTTGGGCAGTGCTTGATTCCACGCACTATAATATTTTGCAGCGAATAAACGATAGTAAAGTGCATCACTGCGCAACAAAGCACCCTATATTTCTTGCGGCTAACGCTGGGCAGTAGAATATCCCTCCAATCTATGCAAATAATCTCATCCCTCTTCTCATCAAATGGGTGGCTATTTCTGAGTCATCACACTAGCATGCCTTTTGAGTTCGCATTCACGATCGTCAGTGAATGACTATCGCCCCGTTTTAGCTTTATGTCAAGCATCTGCTGCGCATGCTGCTGCGCATGCTGCTGCGCATGCTGCTGCGCATGCTGCTGCGCATGCTGCTGCGCATGCTGCTGCGCATGCTGCTGCGCATGCTGCTGCGCATGCTGCTGCTTTTGTTCAGCTCCGCAGGCGGCTACCACTTGATGACGATGTGTGTATTTGGGTTGACGTGCATCTCTGTCTCGCCCGCGCGCCACGCAAAAGCGAGAAGATATCCGACCCTGTAACTTTGCATCTTTTGCAATTGCTATCCTCAAATCAGACAAGTGAAAGCAAACAGCACATCACAAAAAGTAAAAGAATAGATCGACAATTAACTACTGTAAAAGAGATCAAAATAAGAATATGATTCGAAAACTAGAGCTGTCTACATTGATGCAGTCTTGCCACGATTTAGTTGTCTAACAACATAAATGGACATACTGACGATCATTCATGGAACGCAGCGCGGAACAGTACACCATTCAAACCGATTTTTCTATCGGCACGGCCCGAACACGTTTCACCACACATGAATCTGATCTAACTGCGCCAAGACTGGTTTAGCAACTGTTTGTGTGTCGCAGTTTTCATCTCACTGTTTCTCCTGTGTCTACTAAATTGAATATAAGCGGAGTCATCCCATTAGAATAAATAATAATACCGTTTTACAACATTCTGCATAATTCATGCAATTACAATTCTAACTTAAGGAAACGTCCTATATGTTGTTGAACATAAAATACTAGCAAAGGTAGAGCGACTATAATCGTTCGCTTGTCGTTTATAATCACATAGACTATATAAACGTAAATTGCCAAGTATAGAAATAAACGTTGGGTGCTGATTAATTGAACATGCGCCAACTACAAGTGAGACCACCATGATGTAAGGTTAAACGTGCGTGACTGAATAAAAAAGGCTTCGCCTCAGTGTTGCGTTACTGTTGAATGCTATTTAAGTAAACATTACTACAGCATAACCCATGACGAGCTTTAGAAGTTGCAGTGTCCTTTTTTGGTGATCCGTCGTAGCCGCCACAGCTACATGTGTTTTGTTGCACTACTAATCAACTAAATTAGTGTAGTTTTAATCACTTTTCTTGTTCGGTGCGTTCACGATATTCTGCGGCGAAGTTACCGCACGCGCCTGATGGTCAGCTAAGTTGCATGTTCTCGAGCTGTAAAGCATGTCAATCGCTTGATGAGGAGGTGAATATTACATTATTACATTGTGCATTTCTACGGAGGTTACCTGCATAGCATTGTCAGTCGGACCACTGCCAACTAGGGATTCAATCAGTCCCCGACACCTAATTAACTAAGATTGACGCTGAACATTACACTTACCAAAGAATGCTCAAATAATGGAGACATTATGGGAATGTGTGATCAGTATTTAGTACTAAAATTTACAATTTATTCTCCTTGATCTGCTCGCATGAAATATATCGCATCATTTCTATGCTTTATCAACATAACAGAAACGCGACTAGATGCAGAGGCTATATCCACAGCCAAATTCAATGAAGTTTGCTTTATGGGAAGAATATCGTTGCCTAAAAGCGCTTTGCACGGTTGGTTTTGAACATGCATGAACACACCTAAGTCAATGAATGAGGAAAGAGATCGCTGGCACTGTTAGTAGTGGGTCAGGCAGAAGCAATCTCAACACAAAAATCGTTCAAATGGGCAATCTACCAGTATGCATAGTGACAGGTGCAATGTCTGCTCTGCACTAAAACAAATTAGTCACGTTTCGTCTATGTATTTCCTCTAAGAACTTTTGACATAATGGTAGGGGTTTGATGTGGTTTACATCGGCTATACATAAATAGCGAAGCATCTTCAGTACATAAGTAAACCTTCTTACGACTTGCTGTACATCTGCGCCTGGGTTAGACTAAATCATTGACTACTGCCATAAAGCACGCCTCATTGAATGTTGCGGTTATCTTTGATATAGCCTATGGGTTCGCTATTAATTGTTCATTCTAAGGTCGCATTGTGGCTGTTTGCTTTCATCAGCGGGCATTATTAACAGCAGTCGTATTTTGTACGCATTCTTAACTCACATACTAGCGCGTGCAATAGCTTCAAAGATTGATATTGGTGTGAACTGTGGGAAACATGCCATTAATGGAAATTTCTTTATGATTGTGTATTTGTGTGTGCGATCTCGCATATGCAAAAATGTATTTTTTTCATTATATCACACTTTCCTTGCCAAAACGTGATGCACATAATTGTTGCATGTAGAAAAACTATGTGGTGACTACTATTCCACATTGTTCATAATCAGAGCCATCGATTGCCATTATCCGGACGTAACTTCACTTCAACAAAGATTGTGAGCTAAATACTGATTCGATTATTTGATCTCTCCATCCAAGACTCATTAATCTTTGACAGCAGCCTTAATAGCACCAAGCTCAAATGCATTTTATCTGAACAGGTCTGCTCGTGGTGTGCTTCTGGGACGAATAATGCAAATTCAAAGCGGCCATTTACTATGGCTATAGGGCTCATGTGTTCATTGGTGATTGTGATTTAGAGTTGCATAGCCACCAGGAGGCTTTAAATTCCATTTCATCTCAATGAATGACCTATTTATTCCTTAAAACTACCAGTTTGATGTGAGGAACATGGCGCTTTATGGTATGTCAATACAAAGCTAGTTTTCGTCATCAGAGAATTCGTTAAAATGGGATATCACAGTCTTCATCTGACATCATCTGCTTGTGCATGGCCATGTAGGTCTCAGTCTAAAACGGAGCGGTTTGTGTGCTGGTGAACATACGGGACCAATGACCGGAGCAAGTGAGTAGACGCCTATGAAATTTACAAGATACACATTGGATAAATAAATGTTATTCGAAATCAGAATGTTAATATGCGCCTTTCGTTGTATGGGAGAGCACGACCCGCGTTACGGCCTCGACTCAATGGAATGTAGCAAATATGTCAGACATATTAGGTGAGCTGATAATCGTTCTAGGGTTATGCATTTCCAGCGTTGACCACTCCCGCAAAAAGGCTCGATTGGTGACCCATCAAGCATGCAGCTAGCATGTCCAGCTTTTAAGCATAGCCCGCCTTAATGCCATTTATATGTCCGATCCTTTGAAATATCAAGGCATCTTGTTGACATAGAGGTTTACCATTGATAAAAAACAAGGTTTGCTCACCTGGGATATACTTGTTTATTGTACTAATTAAAGCCGGTGAAAACAATAGCAATTTCAACAAAAGTCATGCGAAGTACATTAATAGCGCAAAGCGGGGAATTTGTGCTTGTCTTTAATTTAAGTCAGATGATAGATGTTGCCATATCAATAAATGATCATCCGAACTTAAACACATTGGTTTGTTCAGTCTACAAAGTAGTATTACTCAAATGCTTAACTATTACATATAAGTCGCAGGGCACTGGTGGATTGTCTTTGAGGAACACCTGAAGACTAGCAATACCAGCTCCCGACATTTTTTTAGTGGAAGAGCGTATAGCTTCTACCTTAATTGAAAGTAAATCATTTTTAGGGAAGCAGACGAGGTATAAATATACATTAATTGCATAGTAATGAGACAAAGTCAAACGACCGACTACACCAGGATTATATATTCTCTATGTAATAGGAGTAGCGGTTGTACTTCATACCCTTACATATTAACAATGACACCAAATCTCGCATTAAATTATGAAGGTTAAAGTTTAGATTGTGGATATTAAGAAGAAACTGAGGAGTCACATGTAGTGTTAGTCATCATAACGTTGCTTAAAATAGATTATGGCGGATACATGTTAACTGCCGGGGAGTTGGAGTTCCGCTGGTTGAAGCTATGTTCGGTTGGATGTTTATGTTCGTGGCAGCATGGCTGTGGGAATGCGAGACGCCGCTACGAGAAATATATTGTTATATGAGAAAGAACTAACGCTTGGAAAATGCTTAGAAATCGCGAAGTCCTTTGAGGTGACAAACGTAAGGAAGCAGTCCATGGGCATATCTACCAGTCAGGTTGTAAGTACAAAAAATGGATGTAAATTCAATACAACAAAGGTGTTATGGTGATATTCGCTCTCATTTAAATGAGTAATTGCGAGAGTGTGTGTCATTGTATATTTGCCAGCTAATATATAACTGTTTATTAGACTTGCAGAATAGGTTTATGTACAATTTGATATTCAATCATAATGAATGTTCAAATCTGTTTACGCTAGAATTCCCAAAGCTGTTTGATGCCTAGGTCACATGAGATTTATGCCTAGGTGCACAGGACCGGTAGGGGAACGTGCTTACGGTATCGAAACATGACAACATCAATTGGCTAACAGGACCGGTATATAGGATATCCTATATATAGATACCTAGAATGATATAGTATAGAAATATGACATATACAGATATATTGATCTCTAAGATACTCCGTATTATATATATATATATTTATATATATTTATATATATATTTATATATATAGACCTCCTCTTAGTATATATATATGTATCTTTATATATAGATATATCTAAATATAGATATATATAGATATCCCTCTACATATATTTATATATATATATATAAATCTATATACATATATATGTAAAGATCTGTATATTTATATATTATATATATATATATGTATATTATATAAATGTCTATATATATAATATATGATAAATATATATACATATATTTATGCATATATATATGTTATATATACATGTATATGTATAGAAAGATTTATAAATATATATATAATATGTATATATATATATATATATATATATTAATAGATACGTATATATATGAATTATTTATATATATATATGTATATATATAAATATATATATATAGAATATAGACAATATACAGGAAGATAATCATATATATATATAATATAGATAGATATATTATATATCTATAGATGTATATATAGTCTATCTTATCTAGATATAGAGAAGAGATGAGAGATAGAGAGAGATCTCTCTCTCTCTCTCTCTAATATCTCTATCTCTCTCTCCTCAGAGAGAAATAGATGAAAAGAGAGGTGAATCTCGGGAGCCTCTATATATAAGATGAGATATATATTCTCTCTCCTCTATAAAACATAGATAGATATACATATCTTAGAGCTCTAGAGATGGTCATAGAGACCAGAGAGAGAAAGGGAGAGAAAGAGGGAGAAGAGGTTAGAGAGAGGGATCCAGAGGGATAGAGAGAGATCTATCTCTCTCCTCTCTCTATCTAGAGGAAGAGAGGAGAGAGAGATAGGACGGGATAGAGAAAGAGATGCCCTCAGAGAGAGAAGGGAGAGAGGAACAGGAGAGAAGAGACAGAGACAGAGCAGAGAGAGAGAAAGAGAGGAGAGAGAGAGAGAGAGAGAGAGAAGAGAGAGAGAGAGAGAGAGAGAGAGAGAGAAGAGAGAGGAGAGAGATAGAGAGAGAGAGAGGAGAGAGAGAGAGAAGAGAGAGAGAGATCTCTCCTAGAGAGTAGAGAGGAGATCTCTAGATCTCTAGATCTCTCTAGATAGAGATATAGAATATATATATATAGAGATCTCTATATCTCTATATATAGAGATATATATATATATCTATATATATATATATATATCTCTATATATATCTCTATATATATATCTACACATCTTCCTTCCACAAGTGATACGGGAATAATCTCAACAGCATACTGAGTGATGGTACTCTTCGACAAAAGTGTAATTAACTAGACCTGCAACTGCAGCTGCTGTGCTTCGTATATCAGCAGATAATGCGAATAATATGACCCTGTGGTAATTGAGGCCATGAACTATGCCTCGCTCTCATCGATTATAATTTTTTCGTATCTCAACGTGTATCTCTATAGTAATCAAATTAGCTTTGTCTCTAGTTAGGCTACTACGTACGTGGCTTACGTTGTTGAACATAAATGGTGCCGTAGGTCGCGTTGTAACGTCATCAGGTGTTGTATTATTCTATAATCATACTGTCTTTGTTGAAATAACGATAAGCTGGCAAAAAGCGCATGAGTAGACTTTATCAGCATAAGGGGTGGGTGAGGTCACAACTACGAATCTACCCGTGGAATACGTCAGTTACAATGATAGTTATTATATCTTACTGTATCAGTGGCACCTTCAATTGTATTAATCATTCCAATTGATTTGCGGACACTATGGCCACAGACGCAGTATATCATCTATTATCAGAAACACAATCCGATATAGTCATCCTGTTAGCATTAGCTACACAAATGAAAACGATTGAGACTCTCTTATGGCGAGTGTAGAGCCTAACCATGGCATACTTCATAGCTATATGGGCGATACGATAAGCTCTTATATTAAATAACCAACCAGGATATGCATTAACAGAGCGGAGTTAATCTTTTAACGTGGTATAGCCTTTTAATACGTTAATTAAATACTTAGCTTATCTAGCAATCTGCGTTTTCAGGACAGAGTCATTCATACTTCAAATGAGTTCGTTAAAGGAAGTTTATATTCCTGCTGGTATAGTAATGGGTTTAGCTGTAATCGAGGGAATTTGCGTTGACAATAAAACATGGTCTAATGTTGCTTGGCAATATTGGCTATGGTTTAACAGGGTTTTTTTTTATATAAAGTGGTATATTGGCCGATCAACTGCAACATTCGACTACGCCGGAAGTACACTTCGATGGAATATATATCGTGCCAACCAGAGTCTTTGTCAGAGACCCGTCCACCCGTCCATTGGACGGGTAAGTCGTAAATTTGGACGGGTTGGAATCTCCCCCTGTAGCCCCTCCACTTTTCCACCAGTCCACCCACCAGCCTGGAATTATCCAAGCCAGTTTAAACAGCTCGTTAAAAGATAAACAGCGACGCAGCACGCTGGCCGCTCATCTGCGATCAAAATAAATACTGTTCTGTTTGATAACGATTTTATGACGCGTGGGGTTTAATCAAGTTCATATTACTTTCACGATGATGAATGGAGTTACGACCAGCTTCTCCACCTCGCAAAACAAAGTCCCCAGTTCATGTCGATGATATACCTTCTCTAAAATGATAAACGACATTTTCGAGGTTTGTAGGAATAATGGCAACTAAAAGGCTGGCATACATTGTGCACGGTCGATTGGAGCATCATTCTGAAATGTCTGCCTCACGGTATCGCTTTTCCCACGATCTAATAAACTTTTGGCCTACACTGTTGGCTAGGGAATGAAGCTCACAAATTGCAATTGGGTGAAATACCATAACGACGCGAAGCCTTTGACTGAGTATTACTTCGCCGGTATGCCGTCTTATTGACGTCGCGCGACGGTAGTAACCGTATACGCGGTGAATAAAACATGAGTTCCAATTTTGCACCATAATTACGCAAATGTACACATGAAGAATAATTTTTAACATATATGAATGTTTATTAACAAGTTGAGTTAGTTAACGTATGAGATTTCGTCAAATGCTATTTAATTCGGCCAGACAAATTTTGAAAAGTTCATGTTTATTGAGAATGACAACATCGGTTGCTACGCGCACGGGCAGACAAGGTTTTTCGCAAGTAAACTTTTGCTTTCCGAATTTTGTCATTTTGTCTATGATAATCTTTTGGTAATACCTACCTTAGAAGGGGGATATGTATTCAACGATATCGCATTGACAATTGAAAAAAAATAACTCTTATGGATACCCGCAGCCTGGAGGGGGCACTCGTCCTTGTCCTGAGTAGGGGTGTGCCCCGGGATCTCGAAAACCCGTACCCGTCATACAAGGTGAAAATGGCAAAAGCATACCCCGTCACACAAATATGAGGCCCAACAAAACCCGTTGAGAAGCCGTAAAAACATACCCTAGCACATGTATACTACCACTATATAAATAAGTGCCCCCCCCCGTGACCCGCAGCCACATGGCGAGTGAAACTGTGTAGTGTGACGTCATATGTCCAAAACGGGGGTTGCCGTGAATGAAAGTTGTGATTCTAAAAGTTCATGTGACAATTCCTAAATAATCACGAGACAATGGATAAACAAAATAGTGTCGATCAAAGGATATTCATCTCAATTCTCGACTTATATAGATACGTAAGTACACACCAGTGATGAGAAGCTACATGCACTCGAAACAAAACGCTCACCGCACGACTCAGATAGTCTCGCGTACGACGGTATATATTTATATTACCGTCGTGCGCGGCTATCGTTCACGTATTGTCAAAGCATCTTCTGCGAAAGCTCGAGTGGCGCTACCAAACACGTCACCTGGACGTCTCTATCCCCACAGCACAACGCACATGAATATGTGGTAGCTTTTCATATGCAAATAGTCTTCGCCTCTCAGGTCTTTAGCTACAATCCACTTAATGGCGTTTCTGATGAATACTCCGACCAAACATCTAGAGCTCCTCCATCTTCCTACGTATAAACAACTACGACTCGCCTGCATACAGTTCCATTAAAACATTCCTGCTGAATCTGGTCGGGCTATATTCGTGTGATTTTGCGATAAATGGTGGTTATCGAGCACTCAGGTAAACGATGACACAAAGTATCCTGGCCTGCCACGACGACATAACTTTTTGTTCTGTTCGCCATCATAGCGCTGTAAATTAATGTCCATCGTCATAATGATCAATTAAATGTGCCACCAAGAGTGAGTCAAACGCTTTATTGCTCAATAAAATTGGTTATGGGATGTTCGCTGATTCAGTGATTCACAACCACTGCTATCACAATTGCCATCATATATCGCTGTTGAACCTCTTTGCTTCCGTGGACGATGACGTTTAGTGGGGACTTATGGCCAAGCTTCCGATAGTAAATTCCATGTAAACTCTCACACCCAGGAAGCTGTCTGCCATTATAAACTAGCGTTGGTTAGGATTAAAGTGACATCAAATATGAACTACGTTCCATTTATGCTTCATCTAAACCAATCATTAGTCGTTGGATTTTGTCAAATAATTGTTTGGGATGCAAAGCATGTTAGTAAGGATTGATCGGTCACTTAAACAGGTCAAGGGTCAATTAGTGTTCTAGCGGTTATAAACAGGTCAATATCATGGGTCGAGAATGATTGGGAAACAATCTCCCGATGGCAAATGATTATACCCTCATTCAAATGTCTATCTGCAGCAACATTATGCTAGTGAATGTTCCTAGATATGATACATTTCATATGGAATATTGGATATAACTGTAAAATTCGGCTAATTGCTCAAACAGCACGCGTCCACCTGCATCTCGCCACCGTGTTCTAAATCGGTCATTTATTCGAAAAGCAATTCGTGTAATACGGATCGAAGTAGTCATTTCGGATTTTTCACGACATATATAGATATATATATATATATATATATATATATATATATATATATATATATATATATTTATATATATATCTATATATATATATATATATATATCTGTATTATTATATATATATTTGTATATATATCTATATATATATTATTATATATATATATATATATATATAATATGTGTATATTTATATGAATATAAATAGCTTTATATTTATACATCTATATCCATATCTAGACATTTATGTGTATATGTATATAAATATATATATTGATATATAACAGCAAAACACATAGTCAGGCTGGCGGGATAGTAATCAAATAGGAGAGCAAGCGCGGTTTCTGCCCCATCATCTCGCAATAGTTTTCTTTAGTACGTGTTTGTATGAAGCAACATACGGTGCCAGAGCGTCTAGAAATGCCGCCCCAGGTTGGTGGAAGAAGATCAAGCTCAACCCCAAAAGCAATCGTCGACCGAATGCGCTTGATGCATTTAAATCAAATCTTAAGATATTTCTTTTCAGTGAGTGCTATAACAGTTTACTGCCTGCTTATGCGCCTTTTAGGTGGATTATTTCCAGGAAAAAGGCGCTATAAACATGCCTTATATGTATGTATGTTTGAATGTAAAACAACATAAACGACCTTCACAAAGTAGATGCACACAATCCTATATTTATGTTCGGACAGCTGACGAATCGTATTAACGCATTCTTGGTCGTAAACATGAACCCACATATCCCATGTAGTGTTGAAAGGTCGGAAATATATATATGTTCATCAATATGCGGCTTCTCAGCTGCCAAGCATGCCCCCTATTCTTTGACGCATACCAGCCGCGCTTTAGTAAAACAAAATCGCTAAAACTGGCTTACTAAGTAAGGTGCTATGATTAGGCAAATGCTTGATGTGCCAATTAACTCGACCTACAACTGCAGCTGATTCCGCTTCGTAAATCAATAGCTAATGCGTTTTAATAGACCTTTTAGATATTGGGGTCAATCGCAATGCTAGAGTCGTGCTATGTTCTGTAGTGCCTCATATCAGTTTTAATTTGTTTTTATCTATGTATTTATCTTTATTGCCAGTGATTTGGATGATTATAGCAATATATCGCTGGAAGCGGTTCTAAAATACAAATTGGTGATATGTATAGAAGTGCACACGCAACGCACACGCAAGTTGCTTTTTTAATGAAAGTTACACCATAAGGACTCCATTCTTGACTTCGGTTGAAAGTGTTGATTACCTTTGCTCATTAAACATTGACATCAAAACGGGAACGTGTTACAAACAATATGAATTGTCTCCATTCTTAGTGACGTTAAACACCACTTACTGATTGATCGTTTTTGTGAAATCGATGCCAATTTTCCTTTCGGAATCTGCACAGGAGAAACATTGCAGCCGTATCATATGAAGTTACGCAATGTCAAATAATGCAGTACCGGGAGTGAAACAGACGTTTCCCGTAACACCAACTGAGCGGCAGAAGATACCATTCCAGGGATGACCTGTTCTGTCGTATACGTTCCGCTGTTTCCTGTCATGCCGCATCCGTTGCCAACCATCAAAAAAGGTAATCGTTTATCGTGTTGACTAAAACATTTCCGGTGTTGAGGCAGCAATAAACAAGTTGCCGCTAAATGGCAGTGTGTCAAATCGCCACAGAAGGGATACAATAAGGATTAGAAACTGGTATTTATCCCGTGAATTGGTATATATGATGCTGCTTCAAACTCATCTGTCTCTGATGATTAACAAGCACCTGTCTCATTGTCCAATTGGAGACCTCGTGATGTCACGTGGACCTAGTAGGTTGTGTTTGCATATAAAGGTTTTGCGCCTTTTCTATTGGATAATCTACGGCATGCATGCTCGATGGTTTGATGGTAATGGACTCGAAACACCGCCTGTGAGTAATAATACGTGTTATTTTCTTGCTATGTCCAATAAGTCAAGCCAAATCACAGCGACTCATTATTGATTTTTATCTCAAACCTGCCCAGCTGCGATAAAACTGCCTGTGAGATATGATCGTTTATCGTGTTGACTAAAACATTTCCCGTGTTGTGGCAGTTGTGGGAAGGGGCAAAAAACAAATTGCCACTAAATGGCAGTGTGTCAAATCGCCACAGAAGGGAACCAATAAGGATTAGAAACTGGTATTCATCCCGTGAATTGATATATATAATGACGCTTCACACTGATCTGACTATGATGATTAACAAGCACCTGTCTCATTGTCCAATTGGAGACCTCGTGATGTCACGTGGACCTTGTAGGTTGTGTTTGCATATAAAGGTTTTCCACCTTGTCTATTGGATAATCTACAGCATGCATGCTCGATGGTTTGATGGTATTGGTCTAGCCCCAGCGCCTGTGAGTAATAATACATGTGATTTTCTTGCTATGTCCGATAAGTCAAGTCCGTCTACTGCGACTCATTATGGATTTTTATCTTAATGCTACCTTGACCTTTCCAGCAGCGATAAAACTGCCTGTTAGATATGATTTGATTTGTTGATTTCATATTCTAGGAAGACTGCATTTCAACGGGAACTGAAAAAGAATATTGTTAGCCCTGCCTATCAAAACCTTTCCTTGTTATCGACATGTGATAATTATCGATGCCAATGGGAAGCCACTACGTGTTCCGTACGGGTACAGACAGCTCTCGTGACGTAGAATAATCTTATTTACATGATATCCTATGTTATACGCCCGAATAATGCTGAGAGTGTTATAATCTGTGACAGGTTGCATAAATTAATTAGCCAAAGCGATGCGAGGGGACGAAATATCTTCATTGTTGTATGGATCTCTTTTCTGGCGTTAAACAATTACATATTTGGATGTGTGTGTTGTGATATATATCGGATATTATTAATCCAGTTGATTTTGCAATTATCACGTAATGCTTACGACACTTGATTGCGAAAATAAAAAAAGGAGGTACTTTCATACATAAAACGATGCGGCTAAGAAGAATCCATGAAAACCGTATCCATACTCGCCATTTGAGCAAATCTATCCATTAAAGTGATTTTTAAACCGTTCATGTTAAATAAGGCAAATATCCTACCTGCAATAGCTCTCATTTGCGCTCTCCCATTGATGGTTGCACCACTTCAGTCAGCCCAATTGGTCTAGAAATATCATTTTGTCTGTCTCTTGC